>CAKJTC030000229.1:134609-444596 GCA_917499265.3 Mimumesa dahlbomi | reverse complement strand
AAATTACGTGACTTTCCTTCATTTTCAACTGTGTTCGTGCATAAACGGTAACTAAGCGGCCAAAGGCCTAGTATTCCGGAAATAAAGAAAATCATGTAAAATTACACCCCTCTTCCCTTTTTTTGTTGTGTTTCCGTGCATAAACCGTAAGGAAAGCGGCCAAAGGCATAGTATTCCAACGTAAACCATGAACATATATCGAATGATAGAGATCATGATCCGTTTCCAGCAATTGGAGTTCCTGTAAATGCGAGAATCCTTGTAAAAATACGCGAATATCCTTCATTTTCGAGTGTTTTCGTGCATAAACCGTAAGTAAAGCGGGCAAAGGCATAGTATTCCAACGTAAAGCATGGATAAAATCGATCGATGATGGTTATTATCCGTTTAGACCAAGTGGAGTGTCTATAAATGCGGAAAACCATGTAAAATTACACCCCTCTACCCTTATCATGTTGTGTTTCCGTGCATAAACCGTAAGGAAATCTACCAAAGGCATAGTATTCCGACATAAAGCGTCGAGATACATCGAATGATGATAGGCATGATCCGTTTAGTGCAAGTGGGGCTGTTGTAAATAGGGGAAATCCTTGTAAAATTACGTGACTATCCTTCATTTGGAATGCAGCCAAAGACATGGTATTCCGACGATAGGCATCGATATAAATCGAATGATGAAGGTCCTGATTCGTTTTGAGCAAGTGGAGTGCCTGTAAATGTGGGAATCCTTGTAAAATTACGTGAATTTTCTTCATTTTCTAGTGTTTCCGTGCGTAAACCGTAAGGAAATCTGCCAAAGACGTAGCACTCTGACATAAAGCATCGAGATACATCGAATGATAAAGCTCATGATCCGTTTAGAGCAAATGGAGTGGCTGTAAATGTGGAAATCCTTGTAAATTACGCGACTTTCCTTCATTTTCGAATGTTTCCGTAAATAAACCGTAAGGAATGCAGCCAAAGGCATGGTATTCCGACGATAGGCAACGATATAAATCGAATGATGAAGGTCCTGATTCGTTTTGAGCAAGTGGAATGCCTGTAAATGTGGGAATCCTTGTGCAATTACATGACTTTCCTTCATTTTCGACTGTTTTCGTGCATAAACCGTAACTAAGCGGCCAAAGGCCTAGTATTCCGACGTAGAGCATCGATATAAATCGAATGATGAAGGTCGTGATCTGTTTAGAGCAAGTGGAGTGTCTGTACATCCGGAAAACCTGTAAAATTACGTGAATTTTCTTCATTTTCTAGTGTTTCCGTGCGTAAATCGTAAGGAATGCAGCCAAAGGCATGGTATTCCGACGATAGCATCGATATAAATCTAATGATGAAGGTCCTGATTCGTTTCCAGCAATTGGAGTGCCTGTAAATGCGAGAATCCTTGTAAAAATACGCGAATATCCTTCATTTTCGAGTGTATTCGTGCATAAACCGTGAGTAAAGCGGGCAAAGGCATAGTATTCCAACGTAAAGCATGGATAAAGATCGATCGATGATGGTTATGATCCGTTTAGACCAAGTGGAGTGGCTATAAATGCGGAAAACCTTGTAAAATTACTCGCCTCGTCCCTTATTTTATTGTGTTTCCGTGCGTAAACCGTAAGGAAATCTACCAAAGGCATAGTATTCCGACATAAAGCGTCGAGATACATCGAATGATGATGGGCATGATCCGTTTAGAGCAAGTGGGGATGTTGTTAAATAGGGGAAATCCTTGTAAAATTACGTGACTTTCCTTCATTTTCGAGTGTTTCCGTGCGTAAACCGTAAGGAATGCAGCCAAAGGCATGGTATTCCGACGATAGGCATCGATATAAATCGAATGATAAGGTCCTGACTCGTTTTGAGCAAGTGGAGTACCTGTAAATGTGGGAATCCTTGTTAAATTACGCAACTTTCCTTCATTTTCGATTGTTTTCGTGCATAAACCGTAACTAAGCGGACAAAGGCCTAGTATTCCGACGTAGAGCATCGATATAAATCGAATGATGAAGGTCGTGATCTGTTTAGAGCAAGTGGAGTGTCTGTACATCCGGAAAACCTTGTAAAATTACGTGAATTTTCTTCATTTTCTAGTGTTTCCGTGCGTAAACCGTAAGGAAATCTGCCAAAGGCATAGTATTCTGACATAAAGCATCGAGATACATCGAATGATGATGGGCATCATCGTTTAGAGCAAATGGAGTGTCTGTACATCCGGAAAACCTTGTAAAATTACGTGAATTTTCTTCATTTTCTAGTGTTTCCGTGCGTAAACCGTAACGAATGCAGCCAAAGGCATGGTATTCCGACGATAGGCATCGATATAAATCAAATGATAAGGTCCTGATTCGTTTTGAGCAAGTGGAGTACCTGTAAATGTGGGAATCCTTGTAAAATTACGCGACATTCCTTCATTTCCGACTGTGTTCGTGCATAACCGTAACTAAGCGGCCAAAGGCCTAGTATTCCGACGTAGAGCATCGATATAAATCGAATGATGAAGGTCATGATCTGTTTAGAGCAAGAGGAGTGGCTATAAATGCGGAAAACCTTGTAAAATTACACGCCTCTTCCCTTATTTTATTGTGTTTCCGTGCGTAAACCGTAAGGAAATCTACCAAAGGCATAGTATTCCGACATAAAGCATCGAGATTCATCGAATGATGATGGGCATGATCCGTTTGGAGCAAGTGGGGAGGTTGTAAATAGAGGAAATCCTTGACAAATTACGTGACTTTCCTTCATTTTCGAGTGTTTCCGTACATAAACCGTAAGGAATGCAGCCAAAGGCATGGTATCCGACGATAGGCATCGATATAAATCGAATGATGAAGGTCCTGATTCGTTTTGAGCAAGAGGAGTGCCTGTAAATGTGGGAATCCTTGTAAAATTACGCGACTTTCCTTCATTTTCAACTGTGTTCGTGCATAAACGGTAACTAAGCGGCCAAAGGCCTAGTATTCCGGAAATAAAGAAAATCATGTAAAATTACACCCCTCTACCCTTTTTTTGTTGTGTTTCCGTGCATAAACCGTAAGGAAAGCGGCCAAAGGCATAGTATTCCAACGTAAACCATGAACATATATCGAATGATAGAGATCATGATCCGTTTCCAGCAATTGGAGTTCCTGTAAATGCGAGAATCCTTGTAAAAATACGCGAATATCCTTCATTTTCGAGTGTTTTCGTGCATAAACCGTAAGTAAAGCGGGCAAAGGCATAGTATTCCAACGTAAAGCATGGATAAAAATCGATCGATGATGGTTATTATCCGTTTAGACCAAGTGGAGTGTCTATAAATGCGGAAAACCATGTAAAATTACACCCCTCTACCCTTATCATGTTGTGTTTCCGTGCATAAACCGTAAGGAAATCTACCAAAGGCATAGTATTCCGACATAAAGCGTCGAGATACATCGAATGATGATAGGCATGATCCGTTTAGTGCAAGTGGGGCTGTTGTAAATAGGGGAAATCCTTGTAAAATTACGTGACTATCCTTCATTTGGAATGCAGCAAAAGACATGGTATTCCGACGATAGGCATCGATATAAGTCGAATGATGAAGGTCCTGATTCGTTTTGAGCAAGTGGAGTGCCTGTAAATGTGGGAATCCTTGTAAAATTACGTGAATTTTCTTCATTTTCTAGTGTTTCCGTGCGTAAACCGTAAGGAAATCTGCCAAAGACGTAGCACTCTGACATAAAGCATCGAGATACATCGAATGATAAAGCTCATGATCCGTTTAGAGCAAATGGAGTGGCTGTAAATGTGGAAATCCTTGTAAAATTACGCGACTTTCCTTCATTTTCGATTGTTTCCGTAAATAAACCGTAAGGAATGCAGCCAAAGGCATGGTATTCCGACGATAGGCATCGATATAAATCGAATGATGAAGGTCCTGATTCGTTTTGAGCAAGTGGAGTGCCTATAAATGTGGGAATCCTTGTGCAATTACATGACATTCCTTCATTTTCGACTGTTTTCGTGCATAAACCGTAACTAAGCGGCCAAAGGCCTACTATTCCGACGTAGAGCATCGATATAAATCGAATGATGAAGGTCATGATCTGTTTAGAGCAAATGGAGTGTCTGTACATCCGGAAAACCTTTTAAAATTACGTAAATTTTCTTCATTTTCTAGTGTTTCCGTGCGTAAACCGTAACGAATGCAGCCAAAGGCATGGTATTCCGACGATAGGCATCGATATAAATCGAATGATGAAGGTCGTGATCTGTTTAGAGCAAGTGGAGTGTCTGTACATCCGGAAAACCTTGTAAAATTACGTGAATTTTCTTCATTTTCTAGTGTTTCCGTGCGTAAACCGTAAGGAAATCTGCCAAAGGCATAGTATTCTGACATAAAGCATCGAGATACATCGAATGATGATGGGCATCATCCGTTTAGAGCAAATGGAGTGTCTGTACATCCGGAAAACCTTGTAAAATTACGTGAATTTTCTTCATTTGGAATGCAGCAAAAGACATGGTATTCCGACGATAGGCATCGATATAAATCGAATGATGAAGGTCCTGATTCGTTTTGAGCAAGTGGAGTGCCTGTAAATGTGGGAATCCTTGTAAAATTACGTGAATTTTCTTCATTTTCTAGTGTTTCCGTGCGTAAACCGTAAGGAAATCTGCCAAAGACGTAGCACTCTGACATAAAGCATCGAGATACATCGAATGATAAAGCTCATGATCCGTTTAGAGCAAATGGAGTGGCTGTAAATGTGGAAATCCTTGTAAAATTGCGCGACTTTCCTTCATTTTCGAATGTTTCCGTAAATAAACCGTAAGGAATGCAGCCAAAGGCATGGTATTCCGACGATAGGCATCGATATAAATCGAATGATGAAGGTCCTGATTCGTTTTGAGCAAGTGGAATGCCTGTAAATGTGGGAATCCTTGTGCAATTACATGACTTTCCTTCATTTTCGACTGTTTTCGTGCATAAACCGTAACTAAGCGGCCAAAGGCCTAGTATTCCGACGTAGAGCATCGATATAAATCGAATGATGAAGGTCGTGATCTGTTTAGAGCAAGTGGAGTGTCTGTACATCCGGAAAACCTTGTAAAATTACGTGAATTTTCTTCATTTTCTAGTGTTTCCGTGCGTAAATCGTAAGGAATGCAGCCAAAGGCATGGTATTCCGACGATAGGCATCGATATAAATCTAATGATGAAGGTCCTGATTCGTTTCCAGCAATTGGAGTGCCTGTAAATGCGAGAATCCTTGTAAAAATACGCGACTATCCTTCATTTTCGAGTGTATTCGTGCATAAACCGTGAGTAAAAGCGGGCAAAGGCATAGTATTCCAACGTAAAGCATGGATAAAGATCGATCGATGATGGTTATGATCCGTTTAGACCAAGTGGAGTGGCTATAAATGCGGAAAACCTTGTAAAATTACTCGCCTCGTCCCTTATTTTATTGTGTTTCCGTGCGTAAACCGTAAGGAAATCTACCAAAGGCATAGTATTCCGACATAAAGCGTCGAGATACATCGAATGATGATGGGCATGATCCGTTTAGAGCAAGTGGGATGTTGTAAATAGGGGAAATCCTTGTAAAATTACGTGACTTTCCTTCATTTTCGAGTGTTTCCGTGCGTAAACCGTAAGGAATGCAGCCAAAGGCATGGTATTCCGACGATAGGCATCGATATAAATCGAATGATAAGATCCTGACTCGTTTTGAGCAAGTGGAGTACCTGTAAATGTGGGAATCCTTGTTAAATTACGCAACTTTCCTTCATTTTCGATTGTTTTCGTGCATAAACCGTAACTAAGCGGACAAAGGCCTAGTATTCCGACGTAGAGCATCGATATAAATCGAAGGAAGAAGGTCCCAATCCGTTTAGAGCAAATGAAGTGTCTGTACATCCGGAAAACCTTGTAAAATTACGTGAATTTTCTTCATTTTCTAGTATTTCCGTGCGTAAACCGTAAGGAAATCTGCCAAAGGCATAGTATTCTGACATAGAGCATCGATATAAATCGAATGATGAAGGTCCTGATTCGTTTTGAGCAAGTGGAGTGCCTGTAAATGTGGGAATCCTTGTAAAATTACGCGACTTTCCTTCATTTTCGACTGTTTTCGTGCATAAACCGTAACTAAGCGGCCAAAGGCCTAGTATTCCGACGTAGAGCATCGATATAAATCGAATGATGAAGGTCGTGATCTGTTTAGAGCAAGTGGAGTGTCTGTACATCCGGAAAACCTTGTAAAATTACGTGAATTTTCTTCATTTTCTAGTGTTTCCGTGCGTAAACCGTAAGGAAATCTGCCAAAGGCATAGTATTCTGACATAAAGCATCGAGATTCATCGAATGATGATGGGCATCATCCGTTTAGAGCAAATGGAGTGTCTGTACATCCGGAAAACCTTGTAAAATTACGTGAATTTTCTTCATTTTCTAGTGTTTCCGTGCGTAAACCGTAACGAATGCAGCCAAAGGCATGGTATTCCGACGATAGGCATCGATATAAATCGAATGATAAGGTCCTGATTCGTTTTGAGCAAGTGGAGTACCTGTAAATGTGGGAATCCTTGTAAAATTACGCGACATTCCTTCATTTCCGACTGTTTTCGTGCATAAACCGTAACTAAGCGGACAAAGGCCTAGTATTCCGACGTAGAGCATCGATATAAATCGAAGGAAGAAGGTCCCAATCCGTTTAGAGCAAATGAAGTGTCTGTACATCCGGAAAACCTTGTAAAATTACGTGAATTTTCTTCATTTTCTAGTATTTCCGTGCGTAAACCGTAAGGAAATCTGCCAAAGGCATAGTATTCTGACATAGAGCATCGATATAAATCGAATGATGAAGGTCCTGATTCGTTTTGAGCAAGTGGAGTGCCTGTAAATGTGGGAATCCTTGTAAAATTACGCGACTTTCCTTCATTTTCGACTGTTTTCGTGCATAAACCGTAACTAAGCGGCCAAAGGCCTAGTATTCCGACGTAGAGCATCGATATAAATCGAATGATGAAGGTCGTGATCTGTTTAGAGCAAGTGGAGTGTCTGTACATCCGGAAAACCTTGTAAAATTACGTGAATTTTCTTCATTTTCTAGTGTTTCCGTGCGTAAACCGTAAGGAAATCTGCCAAAGGCATAGTATTCTGACATAAAGCATCGAGATACATCGAATGATGATGGGCATGATCCGTTTAGTGCAAGTGGGGCTGTTGTAAATAGGGGAAATCCTTGTAAAATTACGTGACTATCCTTCATTTGGAATGCAGCAAAAGACATGGTATTCCGACGATAGGCATCGATATAAATCGAATGATGAAGGTCCTGATTCGTTTTGAGCAAGTGGAGTGCCTGTAAATGTGGGAATCCTTGTAAAATTACGTGAATTTTCTTCATTTTCTAGTGTTTCCGTGCGTAAACCGTAAGGAAATCTGCCAAAGACGTAGCACTCTGACATAAAGCATCGAGATACATCGAATGATAAAGCTCATGATCCGTTTAGAGCAAATGGAGTGGCTGTAAATGTGGAAATCCTTGTAAAATTACGCGACTTTCCTTCATTTTCGAATGTTTCCGTAAATAAACCGTAAGGAATGCAGCCAAAGGCATGGTATTCCGACGATAGGCATCGATATAAATCGAATGATGAAGGTCCTGATTCGTTTTGAGCAAGTGGAATGCCTGTAAATGTGGGAATCCTTGTGCAATTACATGACTTTCCTTCATTTTCGACTGTTTTCGTGCATAAACCGTAACTAAGCGGCCAAAGGCCTAGTATTCCGACGTAGAGCATCGATATAAATCGAATGATGAAGGTCGTGATCTGTTTAGAGCAAGTGGAGTGTCTGTACATCCGGAAAACCTTGTAAAATTACGTGAATTTTCTTCATTTTCTAGTGTTTCCGTGCGTAAATCGTAAGGAATGCAGCCAAAGGCATGGTATTCCGACGATAGGCATCGATATAAATCTAATGATGAAGGTCCTGATTCGTTTCCAGCAATTGGAGTGCCTGTAAATGCGAGAATCCTTGTAAAAATACGCGACTATCCTTCATTTTCGAGTGTATTCGTGCATAAACCGTGAGTAAAGCGGGCAAAGGCATAGTATTCCAACGTAACGCATGGATAAAGATCGATCGATGATGGTTATGATCCGTTTAGACCAAGTGGAGTGGCTATAAATGCGGAAAACCTTGTAAAATTACTCGCCTCGTCCCTTATTTTATTGTGTTTCCGTGCGTAAACCGTAAGGAAATCTACCAAAGGCATAGTATTCCGACATAAAGCGTCGAGATACATCGAATGATGATGGGCATGATCCGTTTAGAGCAAGTGGGATGTTGTAAATAGGGGAAATCCTTGTAAAATTACGTGACTTTCCTTCATTTTCGAGTGTTTCCGTGCGTAAACCGTAAGGAATGCAGCCAAAGGCATGGTATTCCGACGATAGGCATCGATATAAATCGAATGATAAGGTCCTGACTCGTTTTGAGCAAGTGGAGTACCTGTAAATGTGGGAATCCTTGTTAAATTACGCAACTTTCCTTCATTTTCGATTGTTTTCGTGCATAAACCGTAACTAAGCGGACAAAGGCCTAGTATTCCGACGTAGAGCATCGATATAAATCGAAGGAAGAAGGTCCCAATCCGTTTAGAGCAAATGAAGTGTCTGTACATCCGGAAAACCTTGTAAAATTACGTGAATTTTCTTCATTTTCTAGTATTTCCGTGCGTAAACCGTAAGGAAATCTGCCAAAGGCATAGTATTCTGACATAGAGCATCGATATAAATCGAATGATGAAGGTCCTGATTCGTTTTGAGCAAGTGGAGTGCCTGTAAATGTGGGAATCCTTGTAAAATTACGCGACTTTCCTTCATTTTCGACTGTTTTCGTGCATAAACCGTAACTAAGCGGCCAAAGGCCTAGTATTCCGACGTAGAGCATCGATATAAATCGAATGATGAAGGTCGTGATCTGTTTAGAGCAAGTGGAGTGTCTGTACATCCGGAAAACCTTGTAAAATTACGTGAATTTTCTTCATTTTCTAGTGTTTCCGTGCGTAAACCGTAAGGAAATCTGCCAAAGGCATAGTATTCTGACATAAAGCATCGAGATACATCGAACGATGATGGGCATCATCCGTTTAGAGCAAATGGAGTGTCTGTACATCCGGAAAACCTTGTAAAATTACGTGAATTTTCTTCATTTGGAATGCAGCAAAAGACATGGTATTCCGACGATAGGCATCGATATAAATCGAATGATGAAGGTCCTGATTCGTTTTGAGCAAGTGGAGTGCCTGTAAATGTGGGAATCCTTGTAAAATTACGTGAATTTTCTTCATTTTCTAGTGTTTCCGTGCGTAAACCGTAAGGAAATCTGCCAAAGACGTAGCACTCTGACATAAAGCATCGAGATACATCGAATGATAAAGCTCATGATCCGTTTAGAGCAAATGGAGTGGCTGTAAATGTGGAAATCCTTGTAAAATTACGCGACTTTCCTTCATTTTCGAATGTTTCCGTAAATAAACCGTAAGGAATGCAGCCAAAGGCATGGTATTCCGACGATAGGCATCGATATAAATCGAATGATGAAGGTCCTGATTCGTTTTGAGCAAGTGGAATGCCTGTAAATGTGGGAATCCTTGTGCAATTACATGACTTTCCTTCATTTTCGACTGTTTTCGTGCATAAACTGTAACTAAGCGGCCAAAGGCCTAGTATTCCGACGTAGAGCATCGATATAAATCGAATGATGAAGGTCGTGATCTGTTTAGAGCAAGTGGAGTGTCTGTACATCCGGAAAACCTTGTAAAATTACGTGAATTTTCTTCATTTTCTAGTGTTTCCGTGCGTAAATCGTAAGGAATGCAGCCAAAGGCATGGTATTCCGACGATAGGCATCGATATAAATCTAATGATGAAGGTCCTGATTCGTTTCCAGCAATTGGAGTGCCTGTAAATGCGAGAATCCTTGTAAAAATACGCGACTATCCTTCATTTTCGAGTGTATTCGTGCATAAACCGTGAGTAAAGCGGGCAAAGGCATAGTATTCCAACGTAAAGCATGGATAAAGATCGATCGATGATGGTTATGATCCGTTTAGACCAAGTGGAGTGGCTATAAATGCGGAAAACCTTGTAAAATTACTCGCCTCGTCCCTTATTTTATTGTGTTTCCGTGCGTAAACCGTAAGGAAATCTACCAAAGGCATAGTATTCCGACATAAAGCGTCGAGATACATCGAATGATGATGGGCATGATCCGTTTAGAGCAAGTGGGATGTTGTAAATAGGGGAAATCCTTGTAAAATTACGTGACTTTCCTTCATTTTCGAGTGTTTCCGTGCGTAAACCGTAAGGAATGCAGCCAAAGGCATGGTATTCCGACGATAGGCATCGATATAAATCGAATGATAAGATCCTGACTCGTTTTGATCAAGTGGAGTACCTGTAAATGTGGGAATCCTTGTTAAATTACGCAACTTTCCTTCATTTTCGATTGTTTTCGTGCATAAACCGTAACTAAGCGGACAAAGGCCTAGTATTCCGACGTAGAGCATCGATATAAATCGAATGATGAAGGTCGTGATCTGTTTAGAGCAAGTGGAGTGTCTGTACATCCGGAAAACCTTGTAAAATTACGTGAATTTTCTTCATTTTCTAGTGTTTCCGTGCGTAAACCGTAAGGAAATCTGCCAAAGGCATAGTATTCTGACATAAAGCATCGAGATACATCGAATGATGATGGGCATCATCCGTTTAGAGCAAATGGAGTGTCTGTACATCCGGAAAACCTTGTAAAATTACGTGAATTTTCTTCATTTTCTAGTGTTTCCGTGCGTAAACCGTAACGAATGCAGCCAAAGGCATGGTATTCCGACGATAGGCATCGATATAAATCAAATGATAAGGTCCTGATTCGTTTTGAGCAAGTGGAGTACCTGTAAATGTGGGAATCCTTGTAAAATTACGCGACATTCCTTCATTTCCGACTGTGTTCGTGCATAAACCGTAACTAAGCGGCCAAAGGCCTAGTATTCCGACGTAGAGCATCGATATAAATCGAATGATGAAGGTCATGATCTGTTTAGAGCAAGAGGAGTGGCTATAAATGCGGAAAACCTTGTAAAATTACACGCCTCTTCCCTTATTTTATTGTGTTTCCGTGCGTAAACCGTAAGGAAATCTACCAAAGGCATAGTATTCCGACATAAAGCATCGAGATTCATCGAATGATGATGGGCATGATCCGTTTGGAGCAAGTGGGGAGGTTGTAAATAGAGGAAATCCTTGACAAATTACGTGACTTTCCTTCATTTTCGAGTGTTTCCGTACATAAACCGTAAGGAATGCAGCCAAAGGCATGGTATTCCGACGATAGGCATCGATATAAATCGAATGATGAAGGTCCTGATTCGTTTTGAGCAAGAGGAGTGCCTGTAAATGTGGGAATCCTTGTAAAATTACGCGACTTTCCTTCATTTTCAACTGTGTTCGTGCATAAACGGTAACTAAGCGGCCAAAGGCCTAGTATTCCGGAAATAAAGAAAATCATGTAAAATTACACCCCTCTACCCTTTTTTTGTTGTGTTTCCGTGCATAAACCGTAAGGAAAGCGGCCAAAGGCATAGTATTCCAACGTAAACCATGAACATATATCGAATGATAGAGATCATGATCCGTTTCCAGCAATTGGAGTTCCTGTAAATGCGAGAATCCTTGTAAAAATACGCGAATATCCTTCATTTTCGAGTGTTTTCGTGCATAAACCGTAAGTAAAGCGGGCAAAGGCATAGTATTCCAACGTAAAGCATGGATAAAAATCGATCGATGATGGTTATTATCCGTTTAGACCAAGTGGAGTGTCTATAAATGCGGAAAACCATGTAAAATTACACCCCTCTACCCTTATCATGTTGTGTTTCCGTGCATAAACCGTAAGGAAATCTACCAAAGGCATAGTATTCCGACATAAAGCGTCGAGATACATCGAATGATGATAGGCATGATCCGTTTAGTGCAAGTGGGGCTGTTGTAAATAGGGGAAATCCTTGTAAAATTACGTGACTATCCTTCATTTGGAATGCAGCAAAAGACATGGTATTCCGACGATAGGCATCGATATAAGTCGAATGATGAAGGTCCTGATTCGTTTTGAGCAAGTGGAGTGCCTGTAAATGTGGGAATCCTTGTAAAATTACGTGAATTTTCTTCATTTTCTAGTGTTTCCGTGCGTAAACCGTAAGGAAATCTGCCAAAGACGTAGCACTCTGACATAAAGCATCGAGATACATCGAATGATAAAGCTCATGATCCGTTTAGAGCAAATGGAGTGGCTGTAAATGTGGAAATCCTTGTAAAATTACGCGACTTTCCTTCATTTTCGAATGTTTCCGTAAATAAACCGTAAGGAATGCAGCCAAAGGCATGGTATTCCGACGATAGGCATCGATATAAATCGAATGATGAAGGTCCTGATTCGTTTTGAGCAAGTGGAATGCCTATAAATGTGGGAATCCTTGTGCAATTACATGACATTCCTTCATTTTCGACTGTTTTCGTGCATAAACCGTAACTAAGCGGCCAAAGGCCTACTATTCCGACGTAGAGCATCGATATAAATCGAATGATGAAGGTCATGATCTGTTTAGAGCAAATGGAGTGTCTGTACATCCGGAAAACCTTTTAAAATTACGTAAATTTTCTTCATTTTCTAGTGTTTCCGTGCGTAAACCGTAACGAATGCAGCCAAAGGCATGGTATTCCGACGATAGGCATCGATATAAATCGAATGATGAAGGTCGTGATCTGTTTAGAGCAAGTGGAGTGTCTGTACATCCGGAAAACCTTGTAAAATTACGTGAATTTTTTTCATTTTCTAGTGTTTCCGTGCGTAAACCGTAAGGAAATCTGCCAAAGGCATAGTATTCTGACATAAAGCATCGAGATACATCGAATGATGATGGGCATCATCCGTTTAGAGCAAATGGAGTGTCTGTACATCCGGAAAACCTTGTAAAATTACGTGAATTTTCTTCATTTGGAATGCAGCAAAAGACATGGTATTCCGACGATAGGCATCGATATAAATCGAATGATGAAGGTCCTGATTCGTTTTGAGCAAGTGGAGTGCCTGTAAATGTGGGAATCCTTGTAAAATTACGTGAATTTTCTTCATTTTCTAGTGTTTCCGTGCGTAAACCGTAAGGAAATCTGCCAAAGACGTAGCACTCTGACATAAAGCATCGAGATACATCGAATGATAAAGCTCATGATCCGTTTAGAGCAAATGGAGTGGCTGTAAATGTGGAAATCCTTGTAAAATTACGCGACTTTCATTCATTTTCGAATGTTTCCGTAAATAAACCGTAAGGAATGCAGCCAAAGGCATGGTATTCCGACGATAGGCATCGATATAAATCGAATGATGAAGGTCCTGATTCGTTTTGAGCAAGTGGAATGCCTGTAAATGTGGGAATCCTTGTGCAATTACATGACTTTCCTTCATTTTCGACTGTTTTCGTGCATAAACCGTAACTAAGCGGCCAAAGGCCTAGTATTCCGACGTAGAGCATCGATATAAATCGAATGATGAAGGTCGTGATCTGTTTAGAGCAAGTGGAGTGTCTGTACATCCGGAAAACCTTGTAAAATTACGTGAATTTTCTTCATTTTCTAGTGTTTCCGTGCGTAAATCGTAAGGAATGCAGCCAAAGGCATGGTATTCCGACGATAGGCATCGATATAAATCTAATGATGAAGGTCCTGATTCGTTTCCAGCAATTGGAGTGCCTGTAAATGCGAGAATCCTTGTAAAAATACGCGACTATCCTTCATTTTCGAGTGTATTCGTGCATAAACCGTGAGTAAAGCGGGCAAAGGCATAGTATTCCAACGTAAAGCATGGATAAAGATCGATCGATGATGGTTATGATCCGTTTAGACCAAGCGGAGTGGCTATAAATGCGGAAAACCTTGTAAAATTACTCGCCTCGTCCCTTATTTTATTGTGTTTCCGTGCGTAAACCGTAAGGAAATCTACCAAAGGCATAGTATTCCGACATAAAGCGTCGAGATACATCGAATGATGATGGGCATGATCCGTTTAGAGCAAGTGGGATGTTGTAAATAGGGGAAATCCTTGTAAAATTACGTGACTTTCCTTCATTTTCGAGTGTTTCCGTGCGTAAACCGTAAGGAATGCAGCCAAAGGCATGGTATTCCGACGATAGGCATCGATATAAATCGAATGATAAGATCCTGACTCGTTTTGAGCAAGTGGAGTACCTGTAAATGTGGGAATCCTTGTTAAATTACGCAACTTTCCTTCATTTTCGATTGTTTTCGTGCATAAACCGTAACTAAGCGGACAAAGGCCTAGTATTCCGACGTAGAGCATCGATATAAATCGAAGGAAGAAGGTCCCAATCCGTTTAGAGCAAATGAAGTGTCTGTACATCCGGAAAACCTTGTAAAATTACGTGAATTTTCTTCATTTTCTAGTATTTCCGTGCGTAAACCGTAAGGAAATCTGCCAAAGGCATAGTATTCTGACATAGAGCATCGATATAAATCGAATGATGAAGGTCCTGATTCGTTTTGAGCAAGTGGAGTGCCTGTAAATGTGGGAATCCTTGTAAAATTACGCGACTTTCCTTCATTTTCGACTGTTTTCGTGCATAAACCGTAACTAAGCGGCCAAAGGCCTAGTATTCCGACGTAGAGCATCGATATAAATCGAATGATGAAGGTCGTGATCTGTTTAGAGCAAGTGGAGTGTCTGTACATCCGGAAAACCTTGTAAAATTACGTGAATTTTCTTCATTTTCTAGTGTTTCCGTGCGTAAACCGTAAGGAAATCTGCCAAAGGCATAGTATTCTGACATAAAGCATCGAGATACATCGAATGATGATGGGCATCATCCGTTTAGAGCAAATGGAGTGTCTGTACATCCGGAAAACCTTGTAAAATTACGTGAATTTTCTTCATTTTCTAGTGTTTCCGTGCGTAAACCGTAACGAATGCAGCCAAAGGCATGGTATTCCGACGATAGGCATCGATATAAATCGAATGATAAGGTCCTGATTCGTTTTGAGCAAGTGGAGTACCTGTAAATGTGGGAATCCTTGTAAAATTACGCGACATTCCTTCATTTCCGACTGTGTTCGTGCATAAACCGTAACTAAGCGGCCAAAGGCCTAGTATTCCGACGTAGAGCATCGATATAAATCGAATGATGAAGGTCATGATCTGTTTAGAGCAAGAGGAGTGGCTATAAATGCGGAAAACCTTGTAAAATTACACGCCTCTTCCCTTATTTTATTGTGTTTCCGTGCGTAAACCGTAAGGAAATCTACCAAAGGCATAGTATTCCGACATAAAGCATCGAGATTCATCGAATGATGATGGGCATGATCCGTTTGGAGCAAGTGGGGAGGTTGTAAATAGAGGAAATCCTTGACAAATTACGTGACTTTGCTTCATTTTCGAGTGTTTCCGTACATAAACCGTAAGGAATGCAGCCAAAGGCATGGTATTCCGACGATAGGCATCGATATAAATCGAATGATGAAGGTCCTGATTCGTTTTGAGCAAGAGGAGTGCCTGTAAATGTGGGAATCCTTGTAAAATTACGCGACTTTCCTTCATTTTCAACTGTGTTCGTGCATAAACGGTAACTAAGCGGCCAAAGGCCTAGTATTCCGGAAATAAAGAAAATCATGTAAAATTACACCCCTCTTCCCTTTTTTTGTTGTGTTTCCGTGCATATACCGTAAGGAAAGCGGCCAAAGGCATAGTATTCCAACGTAAACCATGAACATATATCGAATGATAGAGATCATGATCCGTTTCCAGCAATTGGAGTGCCTGTAAATGCGAGAATCCTTGTAAAAATACGCGAATATCCTTCATTTTCGAGTGTTTTCGTGCATAAACCGTGAGTAAAGCGGGCAAAGGCATAGTATTCCAACGTAAAGCATGGATAAAAATCGATCGATGATGGTTATGATCCGTTTAGACCAAGTGGAGTGGCTATAAATGCGGAAAACCTTGTAAAATTACTCGCCTCGTCCCTTATTTTATTGTGTTTCCGTGCGTAAACCGTAAGGAAATCTACCAAAGGCATAGTATTCCGACATAAATCGTCGAGATACATCGAATGATGATGGGCATGATCCGTTTGGAGCAATCGGGATGTTGTAAATAGGGGAAATCCTTGTAAAATTACGTGACTTTCCTTCATTTTCGAGTGTTTCCGTGCGTAAACCGTAAGGAATGCAGCCAAAGGCATGGTATTCCGACGATAGGCATCGATATAAATCGAATGATAAGGTCCTGACTCGTTTTGAGCAAGTGGAGTACCTGTAAATGTGGGAATCCTTGTTAAATTACGCAACTTTCCTTCATTTTCGATTGTTTTCGTGCATAAACCGTAACTAAGCGGACAAAGGCCTAGTATTCCGACGTAGAGCATCGATATAAATCGAAGGATGAAGGTCCCAATCCGTTTAGAGCAAATGAAGTGTCTGTACATCCGGAAAACCTTGTAAAATTACGTGAATTTTCTTCATTTTCTAGTATTTCCGTGCGTAAACCGTAAGGAAATCTGCCAAAGGCATAGTATTCTGACATAAAGCATCGATATAAATCGAATGATGAAGGTCATGATCTGTTTAGAGCAAGAGGAGTGGCTATAAATGCGGAAAACCTTGTAAAATTACACGCCTCTTCCCTTATTTTATTGTGTTTCCGTGCGTAAACCGTAAGGAAATCTACCAAAGGCATAGTATTCCGACATAAAGCATCGAGATTCATCGAATGATGATGGGCATGATCCGTTTGGAGCAAGTGGGGAGGTTGTAAATAGAGGAAATCCTTGACAAATTACGTGACTTTCCTTCATTTTCAACTGTGTTCGTGCATAAACGGTAACTAAGCGGCCAAAGGCCTAGTATTCCGGAAATAAAGAAAATCATGTAAAATTACACCCCTCTTCCCTTTTTTTGTTGTGTTTCCGTGCATAAACCGTAAGGAAAGCGGCCAAAGGCATAGTATTCCAACGTAAACCATGAACATATATCGAATGATAGAGATCATGATCCGTTTCCAGCAATTGGAGTTCCTGTAAATGCGAGAATCCTTGTAAAAATACGCGAATATCCTTCATTTTCGAGTGTTTTCGTGCATAAACCGTAAGTAAAGCGGGCAAAGGCATAGTATTCCAACGTAAAGCATGGATAAAAATCGATCGATGATGGTTATTATCCGTTTAGACCAAGTGGAGTGTCTATAAATGCGGAAAACCATGTAAAATTACACCCCTCTACCCTTATCATGTTGTGTTTCCGTGCATAAACCGTAAGGAAATCTACCAAAGGCATAGTATTCCGACATAAAGCGTCGAGATACATCGAATGATGATAGGCATGATCCGTTTAGTGCAAGTGGGGCTGTTGTAAATAGGGGAAATCCTTGTAAAATTACGTGACTATCCTTCATTTGGAATGCAGCAAAAGACATGGTATTCCGACGATAGGCATCGATATAAATCGAATGATGAAGGTCCTGATTCGTTTTGAGCAAGTGGAGTGCCTGTAAATGTGGGAATCCTTGTAAAATTACGTGAATTTTCTTCATTTTCTAGTGTTTCCGTGCGTAAACCGTAAGGAAATCTGCCAAAGACGTAGCACTCTGACATAAAGCATCGAGATACATCGAATGATAAAGCTCATGATCCGTTTAGAGCAAATGGAGTGGCTGTAAATGTGGAAATCCTTGTAAAATTACGCGACTTTCCTTCATTTTCGAATGTTTCCGTAAATAAACCGTAAGGAATGCAGCCAAAGGCATGGTATTCCGACGATAGGCATCGATATAAATCGAATGATGAAGGTCCTGATTCGTTTTGAGCAAGTGGAATGCCTGTAAATGTGGGAATCCTTGTGCAATTACATGACTTTCCTTCATTTTCGACTGTTTTCGTGCATAAACCGTAACTAAGCGGCCAAAGGCCTAGTATTCCGACGTAGAGCATCGATATAAATCGAATGATGAAGGTCGTGATCTGTTTAGAGCAAGTGGAGTGTCTGTACATCCGGAAAACCTTGTAAAATTACGTGAATTTTCTTCATTTTCTAGTGTTTCCGTGCGTAAATCGTAAGGAATGCAGCCAAAGGCATGGTATTCCGACGATAGGCATCGATATAAATCTAATGATGAAGGTCCTGATTCGTTTCCAGCAATTGGAGTGCCTGTAAATGCGAGAATCCTTGTAAAAATACGCGACTATCCTTCATTTTCGAGTGTATTCGTGCATAAACCGTGAGTAAAGCGGGCAAAGGCATAGTATTCCAACGTAAAGCATGGATAAAGATCGATCGATGATGGTTATGATCCGTTTAGACCAAGTGGAGTGGCTATAAATGCGGAAAACCTTGTAAAATTACTCGCCTCGTCCCTTATTTTATTGTGTTTCCGTGCGTAAACCGTAAGGAAATCTACCAAAGGCATAGTATTCCGACATAAAGCGTCGAGATACATCGAATGATGATGGGCATGATCCGTTTAGAGCAAGTGGGATGTTGTAAATAGGGGAAATCCTTGTAAAATTACGTGACTTTCCTTCATTTTCGAGTGTTTCCGTGCGTAAACCGTAAGGAATGCAGCCAAAGGCATGGTATTCCGACGATAGGCATCGATATAAATCGAATGATAAGGTCCTGACTCGTTTTGAGCAAGTGGAGTACCTGTAAATGTGGGAATCCTTGTTAAATTACGCAACTTTCCTTCATTTTCGATTGTTTTCGTGCATAAACCGTAACTAAGCGGACAAAGGCCTAGTATTCCGACGTAGAGCATCGATATAAATCGAAGGAAGAAGGTCCCAATCCGTTTAGAGCAAATGAAGTGTCTGTACATCCGGAAAACCTTGTAAAATTACGTGAATTTTCTTCATTTTCTAGTATTTCCGTGCGTAAACCGTAAGGAAATCTGCCAAAGGCATAGTATTCTGACATAGAGCATCGATATAAATCGAATGATGAAGGTCCTGATTCGTTTTGAGCAAGTGGAGTGCCTGTAAATGTGGGAATCCTTGTAAAATTACGCGACTTTCCTTCATTTTCGACTGTTTTCGTGCATAAACCGTAACTAAGCGGCCAAAGGCCTAGTATTCCGACGTAGAGCATCGATATAAATCGAATGATGAAGGTCGTGATCTGTTTAGAGCAAGTGGAGTGTCTGTACATCCGGAAAACCTTGTAAAATTACGTGAATTTTCTTCATTTTCTAGTGTTTCCGTGCGTAAACCGTAAGGAAATCTGCCAAAGGCATAGTATTCTGACATAAAGCATCGAGATACATCGAATGATGATGGGCATGATCCGTTTAGTGCAAGTGGGGCTGTTGTAAATAGGGGAAATCCTTGTAAAATTACGTGACTATCCTTCATTTGGAATGCAGCAAAAGACATGGTATTCCGACGATAGGCATCGATATAAATCGAATGATGAAGGTCCTGATTCGTTTTGAGCAAGTGGAGTGCCTGTAAATGTGGGAATCCTTGTAAAATTACGTGAATTTTCTTCATTTTCTAGTGTTTCCGTGCGTAAACCGTAAGGAAATCTGCCAAAGACGTAGCACTCTGACATAAAGCATCGAGATACATCGAATGATAAAGCTCATGATCCGTTTAGAGCAAATGGAGTGGCTGTAAATGTGGAAATCCTTGTAAAATTACGCGACTTTCCTTCATTTTCGAATGTTTCCGTAAATAAACCGTAAGGAATGCAGCCAAAGGCATGGTATTCCGACGATAGGCATCGATATAAATCGAATGATGAAGGTCCTGATTCGTTTTGAGCAAGTGGAATGCCTGTAAATGTGGGAATCCTTGTGCAATTACATGACTTTCCTTCATTTTCGACTGTTTTCGTGCATAAACCGTAACTAAGCGGCCAAAGGCCTAGTATTCCGACGTAGAGCATCGATATAAATCGAATGATGAAGGTCGTGATCTGTTTAGAGCAAGTGGAGTGTCTGTACATCCGGAAAACCTTGTAAAATTACGTGAATTTTCTTCATTTTCTAGTGTTTCCGTGCATAAATCGTAAGGAATGCAGCCAAAGGCATGGTATTCCGACGATAGGCATCGATATAAATCTAATGATGAAGGTCCTGATTCGTTTCCAGCAATTGGAGTGCCTGTAAATGCGAGAATCCTTGTAAAAATACGCGACTATCCTTCATTTTCGAGTGTATTCGTGCATAAACCGTGAGTAAAGCGGGCAAAGGCATAGTATTCCAACGTAACGCATGGATAAAGATCGATCGATGATGGTTATGATCCGTTTAGACCAAGTGGAGTGGCTATAAATGCGGAAAACCTTGTAAAATTACTCGCCTCGTCCCTTATTTTATTGTGTTTCCGTGCGTAAACCGTAAGGAAATCTACCAAAGGCATAGTATTCCGACATAAAGCGTCGAGATACATCGAATGATGATGGGCATGATCCGTTTAGAGCAAGTGGGATGTTGTAAATAGGGGAAATCCTTGTAAAATTACGTGACTTTCCTTCATTTTCGAGTGTTTCCGTGCGTAAACCGTAAGGAATGCAGCCAAAGGCATGGTATTCCGACGATAGGCATCGATATAAATCGAATGATAAGGTCCTGACTCGTTTTGAGCAAGTGGAGTACCTGTAAATGTGGGAATCCTTGTTAAATTACGCAACTTTCCTTCATTTTCGATTGTTTTCGTGCATAAACCGTAACTAAGCGGACAAAGGCCTAGTATTCCGACGTAGAGCATCGATATAAATCGAAGGAAGAAGGTCCCAATCTGTTTAGAGCAAATGAAGTGTCTGTACATCCGGAAAACCTTGTAAAATTACGTGAATTTTCTTCATTTTCTAGTATTTCCGTGCGTAAACCGTAAGGAAATCTGCCAAAGGCATAGTATTCTGACATAGAGCATCGATATAAATCGAATGATGAAGGTCCTGATTCGTTTTGAGCAAGTGGAGTGCCTGTAAATGTGGGAATCCTTGTAAAATTACGCGACTTTCCTTCATTTTCGACTGTTTTCGTGCATAAACCGTAACTAAGCGGCCAAAGGCCTAGTATTCCGACGTAGAGCATCGATATAAATCGAATGATGAAGGTCGTGATCTGTTTAGAGCAAGTGGAGTGTCTGTACATCCGGAAAACCTTGTAAAATTACGTGAATTTTCTTCATTTTCTAGTGTTTCCGTGCGTAAACCGTAAGGAAATCTGCCAAAGGCATAGTATTCTGACATAAAGCATCGAGATACATCGAACGATGATGGGCATCATCCGTTTAGAGCAAATGGAGTGTCTGTACATCCGGAAAACCTTGTAAAATTACGTGAATTTTCTTCATTTTCTAGTGTTTCCGTGCGTAAACCGTAACGAATGCAGCCAAAGGCATGGTATTCCGACGATAGGCATCGATATAAATCGAATGATAAGGTCCTGACTCGTTTTGAGCAAGTGGAGTACCTGTAAATGTGGGAATCCTTGTTAAATTACGCAACTTTCCTTCATTTTCGATTGTTTTCGTGCATAAACCGTAACTAAGCGGACAAAGGCCTAGTATTCCGACGTAGAGCATCGATATAAATCGAATGATGAAGGTCCTGATTCGTTTTGAGCAAGTGGAGTGCCTGTAAATGTGGGAATCCTTGTAAAATTACGTGAATTTTCTTCATTTTCTAGTGTTTCCGTGCGTAAACCGTAAGGAATGCAGCCAAAGGCATGGTATTCCGACGATAGGCATCGATATAAATCTAATGATGAAGGTCCTGATTCGTTTTGAGCAAGTGGAGTGCCTGTAAATGTGGGAATCCTTGTAAAATTACGCGACTTTCCTTCATTTTCGACTGTTTTCTTGCATAAACCGTAATGAAGCGGCCAAAGGCCTACTATTCCGACGTAGAGCATCGATATAAATCGAATGATGAAGGTCATGATCTGTTTAGAGCAAATGGAGTGTCTGTACATCCGGAAAACCTTTTAAAATTACGTAAATTTTCTTCATTTTCTAGTGTTTCCGTACATAAACCGTAAGGAATGCAGCCAAAGGCATGGTATTCCGACGATAGGCATCGATATAAATCGAATGATAAGGTCCTGGTTCGTTTTGAGCAAGTGGAGTGCCTGTAAATGTGGGAATCCTTGTAAAATTACGCGACTTTCCTTCATTTTCGACTGTTCTCGTGCATAAACCGTAACTAAGCGGCCAAAGGCCTAGTATTCCGACGTAGAGCATCGATATAAATCGAATGATGAAGGTCATGATCTGTTTAGAGCAAGAGCAGTGGCTATAAATGCGGAAAACCTTGTAAAATTACACGCCTCTTCCCTTATTTTATTGTGTTTCCGTGCGTAAACCGTAAGGAAATCTACCAAAGGCATAGTATTCCGACATAAAGCATCGAGATTCATCGAATGATGATGGGCATGATCCGTTTGGAGCAAGTGGGGAGGTTGTAAATAGAGGAAATCCTTGACAAATTACGTGACTTTGCTTCATTTTCGAGTGTTTCCGTACATAAACCGTAAGGAATGCAGCCAAAGGCATGGTATTCCGACGATAGGCATCGATATAAATCGAATGATGAAGGTCCTGATTCGTTTTGAGCAAGAGGAGTGCCTGTAAATGTGGGAATACTTGTAAAATTACGCGACTTTCCTTCATTTTCAACTGTGTTCGTGCATAAACGGTAACTAAGCGGCCAAAGGCCTAGTATTCCGGAAATAAAGAAAATCATGTAAAATTACACCCCTCTTCCGTTTTTTTGTTGTGTTTCCGTGCATAAACCGTAAGGAAAGCGGCCAAAGGCATAGTATTCCAACGTAAACCATGAACATATATCGAATGATAGAGATCATGATCCGTTTCCAGCAATTGGAGTGCCTGTAAATGCGAGGATCCTTGTAAAAATACGCGAATATCCTTCATTTTCGAGTGTTTTCGTGCATAAACCGTGAGTAAAGCGGGCAAAGGCATAGTATTCCAACGTAAAGCATGGATAAAAATCGATCGATGATGGTTATGATCCGTTTAGACCAAGTGGAGTGGCTATAAATGCGGAAAACCTTGTAAAATTACTCGCCTCGTCCCTTATTTTATTGTGTTTCCGTGCGTAAACCGTAAGGAAATCTACCAAAGGCATAGTATTCCGACATAAATCGTCGAGATACATCGAATGATGATGGGCATGATCCGTTTAGAGCAAGTGGGATGTTGTAAATAGGGGAAATCCTTGTAAAATTACGTGACTTTCCTTCATTTTCGAGTGTTTCCGTGCGTAAACCGTAAGGAAATCTGCCAAAGGCATAGTATTCTGACATAAAGCATCGATATAAATCGAATGATGAAGGTCCTGATTCGTTTTGAGCAAGTGGAGTGCCTGTAAATGTGGGAATCCTTGTAAAATTACGCGACTTTCCTTCATTTTCAACTGTGTTCGTGCATAAACGGTAACTAAGCGGCCAAAGGCCTAGTATTCCGGAAATAAAGAAAATCATGTAAAATTACACCCCTCTTCCCTTTTTTTGTTGTGTTTCCGTGCATAAACCGTAAGGAAAGCGGCCAAAGGCATAGTATTCCAACGTAAACCATGAACATATATCGAATGATAGAGATCATGATCCGTTTCCAGCAATTGGAGTTCCTGTAAATGCGAGAATCCTTGTAAAAATACGCGAATATCCTTCATTTTCGAGTGTTTTCGTGCATAAACCGTAAGTAAAGCGGGCAAAGGCATAGTATTCCAACGTAAAGCATGGATAAAAACCGATCGATGATGGTTATTATCCGTTTAGACCAAGTGGAGTGTCTATAAATGCGGAAAACCATGTAAAATTACACCCCTCTACCCTTATCATGTTGTGTTTCCGTGCATAAACCGTAAGGAAATCTACCAAAGGCATAGTATTCCGACATAAAGCGTCGAGATACATCGAATGATGATAGGCATGATCCGTTTAGTGCAAGTGGGGCTGTTGTAAATAGGGGAAATCCTTGTAAAATTACGTGACTATCCTTCATTTGGAATGCAGCAAAAGACATGGTATTCCGACGATAGGCATCGATATAAATCGAATGATGAAGGTCCTGATTCGTTTTGAGCAAGTGGAGTGCCTGTAAATGTGGGAATCCTTGTAAAATTACGTGAATTTTCTTCATTTTCTAGTGTTTCCGTGCGTAAACCGTAAGGAAATCTGCCAAAGACGTAGCACTCTGACATAAAGCATCGAGATACATCGAATGATAAAGCTCATGATCCGTTTAGAGCAAATGGAGTGGCTGTAAAAGTGGAAATCCTTGTAAAATTACGCGACTTTCCTTCATTTTCGAATGTTTCCGTAAATAAACCGTAAGGAATGCAGCCAAAGGCATGGTATTCCGACGATAGGCATCGATATAAATCGAATGATGAAGGTCCTTATTCGTTTTGAGCAAGTGGAATGCCTGTAAATGTGGGAATCCTTGTGCAATTACATGACTTTCCTTCATTTTCGACTGTTTTCGTGCATAAACCGTAACTAAGCGGCCAAAGGCCTAGTATTCCGACGTAGAGCATCGATATAAATCGAATGATGAAGGTCATTATCTGTTTAGAGGAAATGGAGTGTCTGTACATCCGGAAAACCTTGTAAAATTACGTGAATTTTCTTCATTTTCTAGTGTTTCCGTGCGTAAACCGTAAGGAATGCAGCCAAAGGCATGGTATTCCGACGATAGGCATCGATATAAATCGAATGATAAGGTCCTGATTCGTTTTGAGCAATGGAGTGGCTGTAAATGTGGGAATCCTTGTAAAATTACGCGACTTTCCTTCATTTTCGACTGTTTTCGTGCATAAACCATAACTAAGCGGCCAAAGGCCTAGTATTCCGACGTAGAGCATCGATATAAATCGAATGATGAAGGTCATTATCTGTTTAGAGGAAATGGAGTGTCTGTACATCCGGAAAACCTTGTAAAATTACGTGAATTTTCTTCATTTTCTAGTGTTTCCGTGCGTAAACCGTAAGGAAATCTACCAAAGGCATAGTATTCCGACATAAAGCGTCGAGATACATCGAATGATGAATGTCCTGTTTCGTTTAGAGCAAATGGAGTGGCTGTAAATGTGGGAATCCTTGTAAAATTACGCGACTTTCCTTCATTTTCGACTGTTTTCGTGCATAAACCGTAACTAAGCTGCCAAAGGCCGATTATTCCGACGTAGAGCATCGATGTAAATCGAATGATGAAGGTCGTGATCTGTTTAGAGCAAGTGGAGTGTCTGTACATCCGGAAAACCTTGTAAAATTACGTGAATTTTCTTCATTTTCTAGTGTTTCCGTGCGTAAATCGTAAGGAATGCAGCCAAAGGCATGGTATTCCGACGATAGGCATCGATATAAATCTAATGATGAAGGTCCTGATTCGTTTCCAGCAATTGGAGTGCCTGTAAATGCGAGAATCCTTGTAAAAATACGCGAATATCCTTCATTTTCGAGTGTATTCGTGCATAAACCGTGAGTAAAGCGGGCAAAGGCATAGTATTCCAACGTAAAGCATGGATAAAGATCGATCGATGATGGTTATGATCCGTTTAGACCAAGTGGAGTGGCTATAAATGCGGAAAACCTTGTAAAATTACTCGCCTCGTCCCTTATTTTATTGTGTTTCCGTGCGTAAACCGTAAGGAAATCTACCAAAGGCATAGTATTCCGACATAAAGCGTCGAGATACATCGAATGATGATGGGCATGATCCGTTTAGAGCAAGTGGGATGTTGTAAATAGGGGAAATCCTTGTAAAATTACGTGACTTTCCTTCATTTTCGAGTGTTTCCGTGCGTAAACCGTAAGGAATGCAGCCAAAGGCATGGTATTCCGACGATAGGCATCGATATAAATCGAATGATAAGGTCCTGACTCGTTTTGAGCAAGTGGAGTACCTGTAAATGTGGGAATCCTTGTTAAATTACGCAACTTTCCTTCATTTTCGATTGTTTTCGTGCATAAACCGTAACTAAGCGGACAAAGGCCTAGTATTCCGACGTAGAGCATCGATATAAATCGAAGGATGAAGGTCCCAATCCGTTTAGAGCAAATGAAGTGTCTGTACATCCGGAAAACTTTGTAAAATTACGTGAATTTTCTTCATTTTCTAGTATTTCCGTGCGTAAACCGTAAGGAAATCTGCCAAAGGCATAGTATTCTGACATAGAGCATCGATATAAATCGAATGATGAAGGTCCTGATTCGTTTTGAGCAAGTGGAGTGCCTGTAAATGTGTGAATCCTTGTAAAATTACGCGACTTTCCTTCATTTTCGACTGTTTTCGTGCATAAACCGTAACTAAGCGGCCAAAGGCCTAGTATTCCGACGTAGAGCATCGATATAAATCGAATGATGAAGGTCGTGATCTGTTTAGAGCAAGTGGAGTGTCTGTACATCCGGAAAACCTTGTAAAATTACGTGAATTTTCTTCATTTTCTAGTGTTTCCGTGCGTAAACCGTAAGGAAATCTGCCAAAGGCATAGTATTCTGACATAAAGCATCGAGATACATCGAATGATGATGGGCATCATCCGTTTAGAGCAAATGGAGTGTCTGTACATCCGGAAAACCTTGTAAAATTACGTGAATTTTTTTCATTTTCTAGTGTTTCCGTGCGTAAACCGTAACGAATGCAGCCAAAGGCATGGTATTCCGACGATAGGCATCGATATAAATCGAATGATAAGGTCCTGATTCGTTTTGAGCAAGTGGAGTACCTGTAAATGTGGGAATCCTTGTAAAATTACGCGACATTCCTTCATTTCCGACTGTGTTCGTGCATAAACCGTAACTAAGCGGCCAAAGGCCTAGTATTCCGACGTAGAGCATCGATATAAATCGAATGATGAAGGTCATGATCTGTTTAGAGCAAGAGGAGTGGCTATAAATGCGGAAAACCTTGTAAAATTACACGCCTCTTCCCTTATTTTATTGTGTTTCCGTGCGTAAACCGTAAGGAAATCTACCAAAGGCATAGTATTCCGACATAAAGCATCGAGATTCATCGAATGATGATGGGCATGATCCGTTTGGAGCAAGTGGGGAGGTTGTAAATAGAGGAAATCCTTGACAAATTACGTGACTTTGCTTCATTTTCGAGTGTTTCCGTACATAAACCGTAAGGAATGCAGCCAAAGGCATGGTATTCCGACGATAGGCATCGATATAAATCGAATGATGAAGGTCCTGATTCGTTTTGAGCAAGAGGAGTGCCTGTAAATGTGGGAATCCTTGTAAAATTACGCGACTTTCCTTCATTTTCAACTGTGTTCGTGCATAAACGGTAACTAAGCGGCCAAAGGCCTAGTATTCCGGAAATAAAGAAAATCATGTAAAATTACACCCCTCTTCCCTTTTTTTGTTGTGTTTCCGTGCATAAACCGTAAGGAAAGCGGCCAAAGGCATAGTATTCCAACGTAAACCATGAACATATATCGAATGATAGAGATCATGATCCGTTTCCAGCAATTGGAGTGCCTGTAAATGCGAGAATCCTTGTAAAAATACGCGAATATCCTTCATTTTCGAGTGTTTTCGTGCATAAACCGTAAGTAAAGCGGGCAAAGGCATAGTATTCCAACGTAAAGCATGGATAAAAATCGATCGATGATGGTTATTATCCGTTTAGACCAAGTGGAGTGTCTATAAATGCGGAAAACCATGTAAAATTACACCCCTCTACCCTTATCATGTTGTGTTTCCGTGCGTAAACCGTAAGGAAATCTACCAAAGGCATAGTATTCCGACATAAAGCGTCGAGATACATCGAATGATGATAGGCATGATCCGTTTAGTGCAAGTGGGGCTGTTGTAAATAGGGGAAATCCTTGTAAAATTACGTGACTATCCTTCATTTGGAATGCAGCAAAAGACATGGTATTCCGACGATAGGCATCGATATAAATCGAATGATGAAGGTCCTGATTCGTTTTGAGCAAGTGGAGTGCCTGTAAATGTGGGAATCCTTGTAAAATTACGTGAATTTTCTTCATTTTCTAGTGTTTCCGTGCGTAAACCGTAAGGAAATCTGCCAAAGACGTAGCACTCTGACATAAAGCATCGAGATACATCGAATGATAAAGCTCATGATCCGTTTAGAGCAAATGGAGTGGCTGTAAATGTGGAAATCCTTGTAAAATTACGCGACTTTCCTTCATTTTCGAATGTTTCCGTAAATAAACCGTAAGGAATGCAGCCAAAGGCATGGTATTCCGACGATAGGCATCGATATAAATCGAATGATGAAGGTCCTGATTCGTTTTGAGCAAGTGGAATGCCTGTAAATGTGGGAATCCTTGTGCAATTACATGACTTTCCTTCATTTTCGACTGTTTTCGTGCATAAACCGTAACTAAGCGGCCAAAGGCCTAGTATTCCGACGTAGAGCATCGATATAAATCGAATGATGAAGGTCGTGATCTGTTTAGAGCAAGTGGAGTGTCTGTACATCCGGAAAACCTTGTAAAATTACGTGAATTTTCTTCATTTTCTAGTGTTTCCGTGCGTAAATCGTAAGGAATGCAGCCAAAGGCATGGTATTCCGACGATAGGCATCGATATAAATCTAATGATGAAGGTCCTGATTCGTTTCCAGCAATTGGAGTGCCTGTAAATGCGAGAATCCTTGTAAAAATACGCGAATATCCTTCATTTTCGAGTGTATTCGTGCATAAACCGTGAGTAAAGCGGGCAAAGGCATAGTATTCCAACGTAAAGCATGGATAAAAATCGATCGATGATGGTTATTATCCGTTTAGACCAAGTGGAGTGTCTATAAATGCGGAAAACCTTGTAAAATTACACCCCTCTACCCTTATCATGTTGTGTTTCCGTGCGTAAACCGTAAGGAAATCTACCAAAGGCATAGTATTCCGACATAAAGCGTCGAGATACATCGAATGATGATAGGCATGATCCGTTTAGTGCAAGTGGGGCTGTTGTAAATAGGGGAAATCCTTGTAAAATTACGTGACTATCCTTCATTTGGAATGCAGCAAAAGACATGGTATTCCGACGATAGGCATCGATATAAATCGAATGATGAAGGTCCTGATTCGTTTTGAGCAAGTGGAGTGCCTGTAAATGTGGGAATCCTTGTAAAATTACGTGAATTTTCTTCATTTTCTAGTGTTTCCGTGCGTAAACCGTAAGGAAATCTGCCAAAGACGTAGCACTCTGACATAAAGCATCGAGATACATCGAATGATAAAGCTCATGATCCGTTTAGAGCAAATGGAGTGGCTGTAAATGTGGAAATCCTTGTAAAATTACGCGACTTTCCTTCATTTTCGAATGTTTCCGTAAATAAACCGTAAGGAATGCAGCCAAAGGCATGGTATTCCGACGATAGGCATCGATATAAATCGAATGATGAAGGTCCTGATTCGTTTTGAGCAAGTGGAATGCCTGTAAATGTGGGAATCCTTGTGCAATTACATGACTTTCCTTCATTTTCGACTGTGTTCGTGCATAAACGGTAACTAAGCGGCCAAAGGCCTAGTATTCCGACGTAGAGCATCGATATAAATCGAATGATGAAGGTCGTGATCTGTTTAGAGCAAGTGGAGTGTCTGTACATCCGGAAAACCTTGTAAAATTACGTGAATTTTCTTCATTTTCTAGTGTTTCCGTGCGTAAATCGTAAGGAATGCAGCCAAAGGCATGGTATTCCGACGATAGGCATCGATATAAATCTAATGATGAACGTCCTGATTCGTTTCCAGCAATTGGAGTGCCTGTAAATGCGAGAATCCTTGTAAAAATACGCGAATATCCTTCATTTTCGAGTGTATTCGTGCATAAACCGTGAGTAAAGCGGGCAAAGGCATAGTATTCCAACGTAAAGCATGGATAAAGATCGATCGATGATGGTTATGATCCGTTTAGACCAAGTGGAGTGGCTATAAATGCGGAAAACCTTGTAAAATTACTCGCCTCGTCCCTTATTTTATTGTGTTTCCGTGCGTAAACCGTAAGGAAATCTACCAAAGGCATAGTATTCCGACATAAAGCGTCGAGATACATCGAATGATGATGGGCATGATCCGTTTAGAGTAAGTGGGATGTTGTAAATAGGGGAAATCCTTGTAAAATTACGTGACTTTCCTTCATTTTCGAGTGTTTCCGTGCGTAAACCGTAAGGAATGCAGCCAAAGGCATGGTATTCCGACGATAGGCATCGATATAAATCGAATGATAAGGTCCTGACTCGTTTTGAGCAAGTGGAGTACCTGTAAATGTGGGAATCCTTGTTAAATTACGCAACTTTCCTTCATTTTCGATTGTTTTCGTGCATAAACCGTAACTAAGCGGACAAAGGCCTAGTATTCCGACGTAGATAATCGATATAAATCGAATGATGAAGGTCGTGATCTGTTTAGAGCAAGTGGAGTGTCTGTACATCCGGAAAACCTTGTAAAATTACGTGAATTTTCTTCATTTTCTAGTGTTTCCGTGCGTAAACCGTAAGGAAAGCGGCCAAAGGCATAGTATTCCAACGTCAACCATGAACATATATCGAATGATAGAGATCATGATCCGTTTCCAGCAAGTGGAGTACCTGTAAATGTTCGAATCCTTGTAAAATTACGCGACATTCCTTCATTTCCGACTGTGTTCGTGCATAAACCGTAACTAAGCGGCCAAAGGCCTAGTATTCCGACGTAGAGCATCGATATAAATCGAATGATGAAGGTCATGATCTGTTTAGAGCAAGAGGAGTGGCTATAAATGCGGAAAACCTTGTAAAATTACACGCCTCTTCCCTTATTTTATTGTGTTTCCGTGCGTAAACCGTAAGGAAATCTACCAAAGGCATAGTATTCCGACATAAAGCATCGAGATTCATCGAATGATGATGGGCATGATCCGTTTGGAGCAAGTGGGGAGGTTGTAAATAGAGGAAATCCTTGACTAATTACGTGACTTTCCTTCATTTTCGTGTGTTTCCGTACATAAACCGTAAGGAATGCAGCCAAAGGCATGGTATTCCGACGATAGGCATCGATATAAATCGAATGATGAAGGTCCTGATTCGTTTTGAGCAAGAGGAGTGCCTGTAAATGTGGGAATCCTTGTAAAATTACGCGACTTTCCTTCATTTTCGAATGTTTCCGTAAATAAACCGTAAGGAATGCAGCCAAAGGCATGTTATTCCGACGATAGGCATCGATATAAATCGAATGATGAAGGTCCTGATTCGTTTTGAGCAAGTGGAATGCCTGTAAATGTGGGAATCCTTGTGCAATTACATGACTTTCCTTCATTTTCGACTGTTTTCGTGCATAAACCGTAACTAAGCCGCCAAAGGCCTAGTATTCCGACGTAGAGCATCGATATAAATCGAATGATGAAGGTCGTGATCTGTTTAGAGCAAGTGGAGTGTCTGTACATCCGGAAAACCTTGTAAAATTACGTGAATTTTCTTCATTTTCTAGTGTTTCCGTGCGTAAATCGTAAGGAATGCAGCCAAAGGCATGGTATTCCGACGATAGGCATCGATATAAATCGAATGATGAAGGTCCTGATTCGTTTTGAGCAAGTGGAGTGCCTGTAAATGTGGGAATCCTTGTAAAATTACGTGAATTTTCTTCATTTTCTTGTGTTTCCGTGCGTAAACCGTAAGGAATGCAGCCAAAGGCATGGTATTCCGACGATAGGCATCGATATAAATCTAATGATGAAGGTCCTGATTCGTTTTGAGCAAGTGGAGTGCCTGTAAATGTGGGAATCCTTGTAAAATTACGCGACTTTCCTTCATTTTCGACTGTTTTCTTGCATAAACCGTAATGAAGCGGCCAGAGGCCTACTATTCCGACGTAGAGCATCGATATAAATCGAATGATGAAGATCATGATCTGTTTAGAGCAAATGGAGTGTCTGTACATCCGGAAAACCTTTTAAAATTACGTAAATTTTCTTCATTTTCTAGTGTTTCCGTACATAAACCGTAAGGAATGCAGCCAAAGGCATGGTATTCCGACGATAGGCATCGATATAAATCGAATGATAAGGTCCTGGTTCGTTTTGAGCAAGTGGAGTGCCTGTAAATGTGGGAATCCTTGTAAAATTACGCGACTTTCCTTCATTTTCGACTGTTTTCGTGCATAAACCGTAACTAAGCGGCCAAAGGCCTAGTATTCCGACGTAGAGCATCGATATAAATCGAATGATGAAGGTCATGATCTGTTTAGAGCAAGAGGAGTGGCTATAAATGCGGAAAACCTTGTAAAATTACACGCCTCTTCCCTTATTTTATTGTGTTTCCGTGCGTAAACCGTAAGGAAATCTACCAAAGGCATAGTATTCCGACATAAAGCATCGAGATTCATCGAATGATGATGGGCATGATCCGTTTGGAGCAAGTGGGGAGGTTGTAAATAGAGGAAATCCTTGACAAATTACGTGACTTTCCTTCATTTTCGAGTGTTTCCGTACATAAACCGTAAGGAATGCAGCCAAAGGCATGGTATTCCGACGATAGGCATCGATATAAATCGAATGATGAAGGTCCTGATTCGTTTTGAGCAAGAGGAGTGCCTGTAAATGTGGGAATCCTTGTAAAATTACGCGACTTTCCTTCATTTTCAACTGTGTTCGTGCATAAACGGTAACTAAGCGGCCAAAGGCCTAGTATTCCGGAAATAAAGAAAATCATGTAAAATTACACCCCTCTTCCCTTTTTTTGTTGTGTTTCCGTGCATAAACCGTAAGGAAAGCGGCCAAAGGCATAGTATTCCAACGTAAACCATGAACATATATCGAATGATAGAGATCATGATCCGTTTCCAGCAATTGGAGTGCCTGTAAATGCGAGAATCCTTGTAAAAATACGCGAATATCCTTCATTTTCGAGTGTTTTCGTGCATAAACCGTGAGTAAAGCGGGCAAAGGCATAGTATTCCAACGTAAAGCATGGATAAAAATCGATCGATGATGGTTATGATCCGTTTAGACCAAGTGGAGTGGCTATAAATGCGGAAAACCTTGTAAAATTACTCGCCTCGTCCCTTATTTTATTGTGTTTCCGTGCGTAAACCGTAAGGAAATCTACCAAAGGCATAGTATTCCGACATAAAGCGTCGAGATACATCGAATGATGATGGGCATGATCCGTTTAGAGCAAGTGGGATGTTGTAAATAGGGGAAATCCTTGTAAAATTACGTGACTTTCCTTCATTTTCGAGTGTTTCCGTGCGTAAACCGTAAGGAATGCAGCCAAAGGCATGGTATTCCGACGATAGGCATCGATATAAATCGAATGATAAGGTCCTGACTCGTTTTGAGCAAGTGGAGTACCTGTAAATGTGGGAATCCTTGTTAAATTACGCAACTTTCCTTCATTTTCGATTGTTTTCGTGCATAAACCGTAACTAAGCGGACAAAGGCCTAGTATTCCGACGTAGAGCATCGATATAAATCGAAGGATGAAGGTCCCAATCCGTTTAGAGCAAATGAAGTGTCTGTACATCCGGAAAACCTTGTAAAATTACGTGAATTTTCTTCATTTTCTAGTATTTCCGTGCGTAAACCGTAAGGAAATCTGCCAAAGGCATAGTATTCTGACATAAAGCATCGATATAAATCGAATGATGAAGGTCCTGATTCGTTTTGAGCAAGTGGAGTGCCTGTAAATGTGGGAATCCTTGTAAAATTACTTGACTTTCCTTGATTTTCGACTGTTTTCGTTCATAAACCGTAACTAAGCGGCCAAAGGCCTAGTATTCCGACGTAGAGCATCGATATAAATCGAATGATGAAGGTCGTGATCTGTTTAGAGCAATTGGAGTTCCTGTAAATGCGAGAATCCTTGTAAAAATACGCGAATATCCTTCATTTTCGAGTGTTTTCGTGCATAAACCGTAAGTAAAGCGGGCAAAGGCATAGTATTCCAACGTAAAGCATGGATAAAAATCGATCGATGATGGTTATTATCCGTTTAGACCAAGTGGAGTGTCTATAAATGCGGAAAACCATGTAAAATTACACCCCTCTACCCTTATCATGTTGTGTTTCCGTGCGTAAACCGTAAGGAAATCTACCAAAGGCATAGTATTCCGACATAAAGCGTCGAGATACATCGAATGATGATAGGCATGATCCGTTTAGTGCAAGTGGGGCTGTTGTAAATAGGGGAAATCCTTGTAAAATTACGTGACTATCCTTCATTTGGAATGCAGCAAAAGACATGGTATTCCGACGATAGGCATCGATATAAATCGAATGATGAAGGTCCTGATTCGTTTTGAGCAAGTGGAGTGCCTGTAAATGTGGGAATCCTTGTAAAATTACGTGAATTTTCTTCATTTTCTAGTGTTTCCGTGCGTAAACCGTAAGGAAATCTGCCAAAGACGTAGCACTCTGACATAAAGCATCGAGATACATCGAATGATAAAGATCATGATCCGTTTAGAGCAAATGGAGTGGCTGTAAATGTGGAAATCCTTGTAAAATTACGCGACTTTCCTTCATTTTCGAATGTTTCCGTAAATAAACCGTAAGGAATGCAGCCAAAGGCATGGTATTCCGACGATAGGCATCGATATAAATCGAATGATGAAGGTCCTGATTCGTTTTGAGCAAGTGGAATGCCTGTAAATGTGGGAATCCTTGTGCAATTACATGACTTTCCTTCATTTTCGACTGTTTTCGTGCATAAACCGTAACTAAGCGGCCAAAGGCCTAGTATTCCGACGTAGAGCATCGATATAAATCGAATGATGAAGGTCGTGATCTGTTTAGAGCAAGTGGAGTGTCTGTACATCCGGAAAACCTTGTAAAATTACGTGAATTTTCTTCATTTTCTAGTGTTTCCGTGCGTAAATCGTAAGGAATGCAGCCAAAGGCATGGTATTCCGACGATAGGCATCGATATAAATCTAATGATGAAGGTCCTGATTCGTTTCCAGCAATTGGAGTGCCTGTAAATGCGAGAATCCTTGTAAAAATACGCGAATATCCTTCATTTTCGAGTGTATTCGTGCATAAACCGTGAGTAAAGCGGGCAAAGGCATAGTATTCCAACGTAAAGCATGGATAAAGATCGATCGATGATGGTTATGATCCGTTTAGACCAAGTGGAGTGGCTATAAATGCGGAAAACCTTGTAAAATTACTCGCCTCTTCCCTTATTTTATTGTGTTTCCGTGCGTAAACCGTAAGGAATGCAGCCAAAGGCATGGTATTCCGACGATAGGCATCGATATAAATCGAATGATGAAGGTCCTGATTCGTTTTGAGCAAGAGGAGTGCCTGTAAATGTGGGAATCCTTGTAAAATTACGCGACTTTCCTTCATTTTCAACTGTGTTCGTGCATAAACGGTAACTAAGCGGCCAAAGGCCTAGTATTCCGGAAATAAAGAAAATCATGTAAAATTACACCCCTCTACCCTTTTTTTGTTGTGTTTCCGTGCATAAACCGTAAGGAAAGCGGCCAAAGGCATAGTATTCCAACGTAAACCATGAACATATATCGAATGATAGAGATCATGATCCGTTTCCAGCAATTGGAGTTCCTGTAAATGCGAGAATCCTTGTAAAAATACGCGAATATCCTTCATTTTCGAGTGTTTTCGTGCATAAACCGTAAGTAAAGCGGGCAAAGGCATAGTATTCCAACGTAAAGCATGGATAAAAATCGATCGATGATGGTTATTATCCGTTTAGACCAAGTGGAGTGTCTATAAATGCGGAAAACCATGTAAAATTACACCCCTCTACCCTTATCATGTTGTGTTTCCGTGCATAAACCGTAAGGAAATCTACCAAAGGCATAGTATTCCGACATAAAGCGTCGAGATACATCGAATGATGATAGGCATGATCCGTTTAGTGCAAGTGGGGCTGTTGTAAATAGGGGAAATCCTTGTAAAATTACGTGACTATCCTTCATTTGGAATGCAGCAAAAGACATGGTATTCCGACGATAGGCATCGATATAAGTCGAATGATGAAGGTCCTGATTCGTTTTGAGCAAGTGGAGTGCCTGTAAATGTGGGAATCCTTGTAAAATTACGTGAATTTTCTTCATTTTCTAGTGTTTCCGTGCGTAAACCGTAAGGAAATCTGCCAAAGACGTAGCACTCTGACATAAAGCATCGAGATACATCGAATGATAAAGCTCATGATCCGTTTAGAGCAAATGGAGTGGCTGTAAATGTGGAAATCCTTGTAAAATTACGCGACTTTCCTTCATTTTCGAATGTTTCCGTAAATAAACCGTAAGGAATGCAGCCAAAGGCATGGTATTCCGACGATAGGCATCGATATAAATCGAATGATGAAGGTCCTGATTCGTTTTGAGCAAGTGGAATGCCTATAAATGTGGGAATCCTTGTGCAATTACATGACATTCCTTCATTTTCGACTGTTTTCGTGCATAAACCGTAACTAAGCGGCCAAAGGCCTAGTATTCCGACGTAGAGCATCGATATAAATCGAATGATGAAGGTCGTGATCTGTTTAGAGCAAGTGGAGTGTCTGTACATCCGGAAAACCTTGTAAAATTACGTGAATTTTCTTCATTTTCTAGTGTTTCCGTGCGTAAATCGTAAGGAATGCAGCCAAAGGCATGGTATTCCGACGATAGGCATCGATATAAATCTAATGATGAAGGTCCTGATTCGTTTCCAGCAATTGGAGTGCCTGTAAATGCGAGAAACCTTGTAAAAATACGCGAATATCCTTCATTTTCGAGTGTTTTCGTGCATAAACCGTGAGTAAAGCGGGCAAAGGCATAGTATTCCAACGTAAAGCATGGATAAAGATCGATCGATGATGGTTATGATCCGTTTAGACCAAGTGGAGTGGCTATAAATTCGGAAAACCTTGTAAAATTACTCGCCTCGTGCCTTATTTTATTGTGTTTCCGTGCGTAAACCGTAAGGAAATCTACCAAAGGCATAGTATTCCGACATAAAGCGTCGAGATACATCGAATGATGATGGGCATGATCCGTTTAGAGTAAGTGGGATATTGTAAATAGGGGAAATCCTTGTAAAATTACGTGACTTTCCTTCATTTTCGAGTGTTTCCGTGCGTAAACCGTAAGGAATGCAGCCAAAGGCATGGTATTCCGACGATAGGCATCGATATAAATCGAATGATAAGGTCCTGACTCGTTTTGAGCAAGTGGAGTACCTGTAAATGTGGGAATCCTTGTTAAATTACGCAACTTTCCTTCATTTTCGATTGTTTTCGTGCATAAACCGTAACTAAGCGGACAAAGGCCTAGTATTCCGACGTAGAGCATCGATATAAATCGAATGATGAAGGTCGTGATCTGTTTAGAGCAAGTGGAGTGTCTGTACATCCGGAAAACCTTGTAAAATTACGTGAATTTTCTTCATTTTTTAGTGTTTCCGTGCGTAAACCGTAAGGAAATCTGCCAAACGCATAGTATTCTGACATAAAGCATCGATATAAATCGAATGATGAAGGTCCTGATTCGTTTTGAGCAAGAGGAGTGCCTGTAAATGTGGGAATCCTTGTAAAATTACGCGACTTTCCTTCATTTTCAACTGTGTTCGTGCATAAACGGTAACTAAGCGGCCAAAGGCCTAGTATTCCGGAAATAAAGAAAATCATGTAAAATTACACCCCTCTTCCCTTTTTTTGTTGTGTTTCCGTGCATAAACCGTAACTAAGCGGACAAAGGCCTAGTATTCCGACGTAGAGCATCGATATAAATCGAAGGATGAAGGTCCCAATCCGTTTAGAGCAAATGAAGTGTCTGTACATCCGGAAAACCTTGTAAAATTACGTGAATTTTCTTCATTTTCTAGTGTTTCCGTGCGTAAATCGTAAGGAATGCAGCCAAAGGCATGGTATTCCGACGATAGGCATCGATATAAATCTAATGATGAAGGTCCTGATTCGTTTCCAGCAATTGGAGTGCCTGTAAATGCGAGAATCCTTGTAAAAATACGCGAATATCCTTCATTTTCGAGTGTTTTCGTGCATAAACCGTGAGTAAAGCGGGCAAAGGCATAGTATTCCAACGTAAAGCATGGATAAAGATCGATCGATGATGGTTATGATCCGTTTAGACCAAGTGGAGTGGCTATAAATGCGGAAAACCTTGTAAAATTACTCGCCTCGTCCCTTATTTTATTGTGTTTCCGTGCGTAAACCGTAAGGAAATCTACCAAAGGCATAGTATTCCGACATAAAGCGTCGAGATACATCGAATGATGATGGGCATGATCCGTTTAGAGTAAGTGGGATATTGTAAATAGGGGAAATCCTTGTAAAATTACGTGACTTTCCTTCATTTTCGAGTGTTTCCGTGCGTAAACCGTAAGGAATGCAGCCAAAGGCATGGTATTCCGACGATAGGCATCGATATAAATCGAATGATAAGGTCCTGACTCGTTTTGAGCAAGTGGAGTACCTGTAAATGTGGGAATCCTTGTTAAATTACGCAACTTTCCTTCATTTTCGATTGTTTTCGTGCATAAACCGTAACTAAGCGGACAAAGGCCTAGTATTCCGACGTAGAGCATCGATATAAATCGAATGATGAAGGTCGTGATCTGTTTAGAGCAAGTGGAGTGTCTGTACATCCGGAAAACCTTGTAAAATTACGTGAATTTTCTTCATTTTTTAGTGTTTCCGTGCGTAAACCGTAAGGAAATCTGCCAAACGCATAGTATTCTGACATAAAGCATCGATATAAATCGAATGATGAAGGTCCTGATTCGTTTTGAGCAAGAGGAGTGCCTGTAAATGTGGGAATCCTTGTAAAATTACGCGACTTTCCTTCATTTTCAACTGTGTTCGTGCATAAACGGTAACTAAGCGGCCAAAGGCCTAGTATTCCGGAAATAAAGAAAATCATGTAAAATTACACCCCTCTTCCCTTTTTTTGTTGTGTTTCCGTGCATAAACCGTAACTAAGCGGACAAAGGCCTAGTATTCCGACGTAGAGCATCGATATAAATCGAAGGATGAAGGTCCCAATCCGTTTAGAGCAAATGAAGTGTCTGTACATCCGGAAAACCTTGTAAAATTACGTGAATTTTCTTCATTTTCTAGTATTTCCGTGCGTAAACCGTAAGGAAATCTGCCAAAGGCATAGTATTCTGACATAAAGCATCGATATAAATCGAATGATGAAGGTCCTGATTCGTTTTGAGCAAGTGGAGTGCCTGTAAATGTGGGAATCCTTGTAAAATTACGCGACTTTCCTTCATTTTCGACTGTTTTCGTGCATAAACCGTAACTAAGCGGCCAAAGGCCTAGTATTCCGACGTAGAGCATCGATATAAATCGAATGATGAAGGTCGTGATCTGTTTAGAGCAAGTGGAGTGTCTGTACATCCGGAAAACCTTGTAAAATTACGTGAATTTTCTTCATTTTCTAGTGTTTCCGTGCGCAAACCGTAAGGAAATCTGCCAAAGGCATAGTATTCTGACATAAAGCATCGAGATACATCGAATGATGATGGGCATCATCCGTTTAGAGCAAATGGAGTGTCTGTACATCCGGAAAACCTTGTAAAATTACGTGAATTTTCTTCATTTTCTAGTGTTTCCGTGCGTAAACCGTAACGAATGCAGCCAAAGGCATGGTATTCCGACGATAGGCATCGATATAAATCGAATGATAAGGTCCTGATTCGTTTTGAGGAAGTGGAGTACCTGTAAATGTGGGAATCCTTGTAAAATTACGCGACATTCCTTCATTTCCGACTGTGTTCGTGCATAAACCGTAACTAAGCGGCCAAAGGCCTAGTATTCCGACGATAGGCATCGATATAAATCGAATGATGAAGGTCCTGATTCGTTTTGAGCAAGAGGAGTGCCTGTAAATGTGGGAATCCTTGTAAAATTAAGTGAATTTTCTTCATTTTCTAGTGTTTCCGTGCGTAAACCGTAAGGAAATCTGCCAAAGACGTAGCACTCTGACATAAAGCATCGAGATACATCGAATGATAAAGCTCATGATCCGTTTAGAGCAAATGGAGTACCTGTAAATGTGGGAATCCTTGTAAAATTACGCGACATTCCTTCATTTCCGACTGTGTTCGTGCATAAACCGTAACTAAGCGGCCAAAGGCCTATTATTCCGACGTAGAGCATCGATATAAATCGAATGATGAAGGTCATGATCTGTTTAGAGCAAATGGAGTGTCTGTTCATCCGGAAAACCTTGTAAAATTACGTGAAATTTCTTCATTTTCTAGTGTTTCCGTGCGTAAACCGTAAGGAAAGCGGCCAAAGGCATAGTATTCCAACGTAAAGCATGGATAAAAATCGATCGATGATGGTTATTATCCGTTTAGACCAAGTGGAGTGTCTATAAATGCGGAAAACCATGTAAAATTACACCCCTCTACCCTTATCATGTTGTGTTTCCGTGCATAAACCGTAAGGAAATCTACCAAAGGCATAGTATTCCGACATAAAGCGTCGAGATACATCGAATGATGATAGGCATGATCCGTTTAGTGCAAGTGGGGCTGTTGTAAATAGGGGAAATCCTTGTAAAATTACGTGACTATCCTTCATTTGGAATGCAGCAAAAGACATGGTATTCCGACGATAGGCATCGATATAAATCGAATGATGAAGGTCCTGATTCGTTTTGAGCAAGTGGAGTGCCTGTAAATGTGGGAATCCTTGTAAAATTACGTGAATTTTCTTCATTTTCTAGTGTTTCCGTGCGTAAACCGTAAGGAAATCTGCCAAAGACGTAGCACTCTGACATAAAGCATCGAGATACATCGAATGATAAAGCTCATGATCCGTTTAGAGCAAATGGAGTGGCTGTAAATGTGGAAATCCTTGTAAAATTACGCGACTTTCCTTCATTTTCGAATGTTTCCGTAAATAAACCGTAAGGAATGCAGCCAAAGGCATGGTATTCCGACGATAGGCATCGATATAAATCGAATGATGAAGGTCCTGATTCGTTTTGAGCAAGTGGAATGCCTGTAAATGTGGGAATCCTTGTGCAATTACATGACTTTCCTTCATTTTCGACTGTTTTCGTGCATAAACCGTAACTAAGCGGCCAAAGGCCTAGTATTCCGACGTAGAGCATCGATATAAATCGAATGATGAAGGTCATGATCTGTTTAGAGCAAGTGGAGTGTCTGTACATCCGGAAAACCTTGTAAAATTACGTGAATTTTCTTCATTTTTTAGTGTTTCCGTGCGTAAACCGTAAGGAAATCTGCCAAACGCATAGTATTCTGACATAAAGCATCGATATAAATCGAATGATGAAGGTCCTGATTCGTTTTGAGCAAGAGGAGTGCCTGTAAATGTGGGAATCCTTGTAAAATTACGCGACTTTCCTTCATTTTCAACTGTGTTCGTGCATAAACGGTAACTAAGCGGCCAAAGGCCTAGTATTCCGGAAATAAAGAAAATCATGTAAAATTACACCCCTCTTCCCTTTTTTTGTTGTGTTTCCGTGCATAAACCGTAACTAAGCGGACAAAGGCCTAGTATTCCGACGTAGAGCATCGATATAAATCGAAGGATGAAGGTCCCAATCCGTTTAGAGCAAATGAAGTGTCTGTACATCCGGAAAACCTTGTAAAATTACGTGAATTTTCTTCATTTTCTAGTGTTTCCGTGCGTAAATCGTAAGGAATGCAGCCAAAGGCATGGTATTCCGACGATAGGCATCGATATAAATCTAATGATGAAGGTCCTGATTCGTTCCAGCAATTGGAGTGCCTGTAAATGCGAGAATCCTTGTAAAAATACGCGAATATCCTTCATTTTCGAGTGTTTTCGTGCATAAACCGTGAGTAAAGCGGGCAAAGGCATAGTATTCCAACGTAAAGCATGGATAAAGATCGATCGATGATGGTTATGATCCGTTTAGACCAAGTGGAGTGGCTATAAATGCGGAAAACCTTGTAAAATTACTCGCCTCGTCCCTTATTTTATTGTGTTTCCGTGCGTAAACCGTAAGGAAATCTACCAAAGGCATAGTATTCCGACATAAAGCGTCGAGATACATCGAATGATGATGGGCATGATCCGTTTAGAGTAAGTGGGATATTGTAAATAGGGGAAATCCTTGTAAAATTACGTGACTTTCCTTCATTTTCGAGTGTTTCCGTGCGTAAACCGTAAGGAATGCAGCCAAAGGCATGGTATTCCGACGATAGGCATCGATATAAATCGAATGATAAGGTCCTGACTCGTTTTGAGCAAGTGGAGTACCTGTAAATGTGGGAATCCTTGTTAAATTACGCAACTTTCCTTCATTTTCGATTGTTTTCGTGCATAAACCGTAACTAAGCGGACAAAGGCCTAGTATTCCGACGTAGAGCATCGATATAAATCGAATGATGAAGGTCGTGATCTGTTTAGAGCAAGTGGAGTGTCTGTACATCCGGAAAACCTTGTAAAATTACGTGAATTTTCTTCATTTTTTAGTGTTTCCGTGCGTAAACCGTAAGGAAATCTGCCAAACGCATAGTATTCTGACATAAAGCATCGATATAAATCGAATGATGAAGGTCCTGATTCGTTTTGAGCAAGAGGAGTGCCTGTAAATGTGGGAATCCTTGTAAAATTACGCGACTTTCCTTCATTTTCAACTGTGTTCGTGCATAAACGGTAACTAAGCGGCCAAAGGCCTAGTATTCCGGAAATAAAGAAAATCATGTAAAATTACACCCCTCTTCCCTTTTTTTGTTGTGTTTCCGTGCATAAACCGTAACTAAGCGGACAAAGGCCTAGTATTCCGACGTAGAGCATCGATATAAATCGAAGGATGAAGGTCCCAATCCGTTTAGAGCAAATGAAGTGTCTGTACATCCGGAAAACCTTGTAAAATTACGTGAATTTTCTTCATTTTCTAGTATTTCCGTGCGTAAACCGTAAGGAAATCTGCCAAAGGCATAGTATTCTGACATAAAGCATCGATATAAATCGAATGATGAAGGTCCTGATTCGTTTTGAGCAAGTGGAGTGCCTGTAAATGTGGGAATCCTTGTAAAATTACGCGACTTTCCTTCATTTTCGACTGTTTTCGTGCATAAACCGTAACTAAGCGGCCAAAGGCCTAGTATTCCGACGTAGAGCATCGATATAAATCGAATGATGAAGGTCGTGATCTGTTTAGAGCAAGTGGAGTGTCTGTACATCCGGAAAACCTTGTAAAATTACGTGAATTTTCTTCATTTTCTAGTGTTTCCGTGCGTAAACCGTAAGGAAATCTGCCAAAGGCATAGTATTCTGACATAAAGCATCGAGATACATCGAATGATGATGGGCATCATCCGTTTAGAGCAAATGGAGTGTCTGTACATCCGGAAAACCTTGTAAAATTACGTGAATTTTCTTCATTTTCTAGTGTTTCCGTGCGTAAACCGTAACGAATGCAGCCAAAGGCATGGTATTCCGACGATAGGCATCGATATAAATCGAATGATAAGGTCCTGATTCGTTTTGAGGAAGTGGAGTACCTGTAAATGTGGGAATCCTTGTAAAATTACGCGACATTCCTTCATTTCCGACTGTGTTCGTGCATAAACCGTAACTAAGCGGCCAAAGGCCTAGTATTCCGACGTAGAGCATCGATATAAATCGAATGACGAAGGTCATGATCTGTTTAGAGCAAGAGGAGTGGCTATAAATGCGGAAAACCTTGTAAAATTACACGCCTCTTCCCTTATTTTATTGTGTTTCCGTGCGTAAACCGTAAGGAAATCTACCAAAGGCATAGTATTCCGACATAAAGCATCGAGATTCATCGAATGATGATGGGCATGATCCGTTTGGAGCAAGTGGGGAGGTTGTAAATAGAGGAAATCCTTGACAAATTACGTGACTTTCCTTCATTTTCGAGTGTTTCCGTACATAAACCGTAAGGAATGCAGCCAAAGGCATGGTATTCCGACGATAGGCATCGATATAAATCGAATGATGAAGGTCCTGATTCGTTTTGAGCAAGAGGAGTGCCTGTAAATGTGGGAATCCTTGTAAAATTAAGTGAATTTTCTTCATTTTCTAGTGTTTCCGTGCGTAAACCGTAAGGAAATCTGCCAAAGACGTAGCACTCTGACATAAAGCATCGAGATACATCGAATGATAAAGCTCATGATCCGTTTAGAGCAAATGGAGTGGCTGTAAATGTGGAAATCCTTGTAAAATTACGCGACTTTCCTTCATTTTCGAATGTTTCCGTAAATAAACCGTAAGGAATGCAGCCAAAGGCATGGTATTCAGACGATAGGCATCGATATAAATCGAATGATGAAGGTCCTGATTCGTTTTGAGCAAGTGGAATGCCTGTAAATGTGGGAATCCTTGTGCAATTACATGACTTTCCTTCATTTTCGACTGTTTTCGTGCATAAACCGTAACTAAGCGGCCAAAGGCCTAGTATTCCGACGTAGAGCATCGATATAAATCGAATGATGAAGGTCCTGATTCGTTTTGAGCAAGTGGAGTACCTGTAAATGTGGGAATCCTTGTAAAATTACGCGACATTCCTTCATTTCCGACTGTGTTCGTGCATAAACCGTAACTAAGCGGCCAAAGGCCTAGTATTCCGACGTAGAGCATCGATATAAATCGAATGATGAAGGTCATGATCTGTTTAGAGCAAGAGGAGTGGCTATAAATGCGGAAAACCTTGTAAAATTACACGCCTCCTTCCTTATTTTATTGTGTTTCCGTGCGTAAACCGTAAGGAAATCTACCAAAGGCATAGTATTCCGACATAAAGCATCGAGATTCATCGAATGATGATGGGCATGATCCGTTTAGAGCAAGTGGGATGTTATAAATAGGGGAAATCCTTGTAAAATTACGTGACTTTCCTTCATTTTCGAGTGTTTCCGTGCGTAAACCGTAAGGAATGCAGCCAAAGGCATGGTATTCCGACGATAGGCATCGATATAAATCGAATGATAAGGTCCTGACTCGTTTTGAGCAAGTGGAGTACCTGTAAATGTGGGAATCCTTGTTAAATTACGCAAATTTCCTTCATTTTCGATTGTTTTCGTGCATAAACCGTAACTAAGCGGCCAAAGGCCTAGTATTCCGACGTAGAGCATCGATATAAATCGAATGATGAAGGTCGTGATCTGTTTAGTGCAAGTGGAGTGTCTGTACATCCGGAAAACCTTGTAAAATTACGTGAATTTTCTTCATTTTCTAGTGTTTCCGTGCGTAAACCGTAAGGAAATCTGCCAAAGGCATAGTATTCTGACATAAAGCATCGAGATACATCGAATGATGATGGGCATCATCCGTTTAGAGCAAATGGAGTGTCTGTACATCCGGAAAACCTTGTAAAATTACGTGAATTTTCTTCATTTTCTAGTGTTTCCGTGCGTAAACCGTAACGAATGCAGCCAAAGGCATGGTATTCCGACGATAGGCATCGATATAAATCGAATGATAAGGTCCTGACTCGTTTTGAGCAAGTGGAGTACCTGTAAATGTGGGAATCCTTGTTAAATTACGCAACTTTCCTTCATTTTCGATTGTTTTCGTGCATAAACCGTAACTAAGCGGACAAAGGCCTAGTATTCCGACGTAGAGCATCGATATAAATCGAAGGATGAAGGTCCCAATCCGTTTAGAGCAAATGAAGTGTCAGTACATCCGGAAAACCTTGTAAAATTACGTGAATTTTCTTCATTTTCTAGTATTTCCGTGCGTAAACCGTAAGGAAATCTGCCAAAGGCATAGTATTCTGACATAAAGCATCGATATAAATCGAATGATGAAGGTCCTGATTCGTTTTGAGCAAGTGGAGTGCCTGTAAATGTGGGAATCCTTGTAAAATTACGCGACTTTCCTTGATTTTCGACTGTTTTCGTGCATAAACCGTAACTAAGCGGCCAAAGGCCTAGTATTCCGACGTAGAGCATCGATATAAATCGAATGATGAAGGTCGTGATCTGTTTAGAGCAAGTGGAGTGTCTGTACATCCGGAAAACCTTGTAAAATTACGTGAATTTTCTTCATTTTCTAGTGTTTCCGTGCGTAAACCGTAAGGAAATCTGCCAAAGGCATAGTATTCTGACATAACGCATCGAGATACATCGAATGATGATGGGCATCATCCGTTTAGAGCAAATGGAGTGTCTGTACATCCGGAAAACCTTGTAAAATTACGTGAATTTTCTTCATTTTCTAGTGTTTCCGTGCGTAAACCGTAACGAATGCAGCCAAAGGCATGGTATTCCGACGATAGGCATCGATATAAATCGAATGATAAGGTCCTGATTCGTTTTGAGCAAGTGGAGAACCTGTAAATGTGGGAATCCTTGTAAAATTACGCGACATTCCGTCATTTCCGACTGTGTTCGTGCATAAACCGTAACTAAGCGGCCAAAGGCCTAGTATTCCGACGTAGAGCATCGATATAAATCGAATGATGAAGGTCATGATCTGTTTAGAGCAAGAGGAGTGGCTATAAATGCGGAAAACCTTGTAAAATTACACGCCTCTTCCCTTATTTTATTGTGTTTCCGTGCGTAAACCGTAAGGAAATCTACCAAAGGCATAGTATTCCGACATAAAGCATCGAGATTCATCGAATGATGATGGGCATGATCCGTTTAGAGCAAGTGGGATGTTGTAAATAGGGGAAATCCTTGTAAAATTACGTGACTTTCCTTCATTTTCGAGTGTTTCCGTGCGTAAACCGTAAGGAATGCAGCCAAAGGCATGGTATTCCGACGATAGGCATCGATATAAATCGAATGATAAGGTCCTGACTCGTTTTGAGCAAGAGGAGTGCCTGTAAATGTGGGAATCCTTGTAAAATTACGCGACTTTCCTTCATTTTCAACTGTGTTCGTGCATAAACGGTAACTAAGCGGCCAAAGGCCTAGTATTCCGGAAATAAAGAAAATCATGTAAAATTACACCCCTCTTCCCTTTTTTTGTTGTGTTTCCGTGCATAAACCGTAAGGAAAGCGGCCAAAGGCATAGTATTCCAACGTAAACCATGAACATATATCGAATGATAGAGATCATGATCCGTTTCCAGCAATTGGAGTTCCTGTAAATGCGAGAATCCTTGTAAAAATACGCGAATATCCTTCATTTTCGACTGTTTTCGTGCATAAACCGTAAGTAAAGCGGGCAAAGGCATAGTATTCCAACGTAAAGCATGGATAAAAATCGATCGATGATGGTTATTATCCGTTTAGACCAAGTGGAGTGCCTATAAATGCGGAAAACCATGTAAAATTACACCCCTCTACCCTTATCATGTTGTGTTTCCGTGCATAAACCGTAAGGAAATCTACCAAAGGCATAGTATTCCGACATAAAGCGTCGAGATACATCGAATGATGATAGGCATGATCCGCTTAGTGCAAGTGGGGTTGTTGTAAATAGGGGAAATCCTTGTAAAATTACGTGACTATCCTTCATTTGGAATGCAGCAAAAGACATGGTATTCCGACGATAGGCATCGATATAAATCGAATGATGAAGGTCCTGATTCGTTTTGAGCAAGTGGAGTGCCTGTAAATGTGGGAATCCTTGTAAAATTACGTGAATTTTCTTCATTTTCTAGTGTTTCCGTGCGTAAACCGTAAGGAAATCTGCCAAAGACGTAGCACTCTGACATAAAGCATCGAGATACATCGAATGATAAAGCTCATGATCCGTTTAGAGCAAATGGAGTGGCTGTAAATGTGGAAATCCTTGTAAAATTACGCGACTTTCCTTCATTTTCTAGTGTTTCCGTGCGTAAACCGTAAGGAATGCAGCCAAAGGCATGGTATTCCTACGATTGGCATCGATATAAATCGAATGATAAGGTCCTGATTCGTTTTGAGCAAGAGGAGTGCCTGTAAATGTGGGAATCCTTGTAAAATTACGCGACTTTCCTTCATTTTCGACTGTGTTCGTGCATAAACGGTAACTAAGCGGCCAAAGGCCTAGTATTCCGGAAATAAAGAAAATCATGTAAAATTACACCCCTCTTCCCTTTTTTTGTTGTGTTTCCGTGCATATACCGTAAGGAAAGCGGCCAAAGGCATAGTATTCCAACGTCAACCATGAACATATATCGAATGATAGAGATCATGATCCGTTTCCAGCAATTGGAGTGCCTGTAAATGCGAGAATCCTTGTAAAAATACGCGAATATCCTTCATTTTCGAGTGTTTTCGTGCATAAACCGTGAGTAAAGCGGGCAAAGGCATAGTATTCCAACGTAAAGCATGGATAAAAATCGATCGATGATGGTTATGATCCGTTTAGACCAAGTGGAGTGGCTATAAATGCGGAAAACCTTGTAAAATTACTCGCCTCGTCCCTTATTTTATTGTGTTTCCGTGCGTAAACCGTAAGGAAATCTACCAAAGGCATAGTATTCCGACATAAAGCGTCGAGATACATCGAATGATGATGGGCATGATCCGTTTAGAGCAAGTGGGATGTTGTAAATAGGGGAAATCCTTGTAAAATTACGTGACTTTCCTTCATTTTCGAGTGTTTCCGTGCGTAAACCGTAAGGAATGCAGCCAAAGGCATGGTATTCCGACGATAGGCATCGATATAAATCGAATGATAAGGTCCTGACTCGTTTTGAGCAAGTGGAGTACCTGTAAATGTGGGAATCCTTGTTAAATTACGCAACTTTCCTTCATTTTCGATTGTTTTCGTGCATAAACCGTAACTAAGCGGACAAAGGCCTAGTATTCCGACGTAGAGCATCGATATAAATCGAAGGATGAAGGTCCCAATCCGTTTAGAGCAAATGAAGTGTCTGTACATCCGGAAAACCTTGTAAAATTACGTGAATTTTCTTCATTTTCTAGTATTTCCGTGCGTAAACCGTAAGGAAATCTGCCAAAGGCATAGTATACTGACATAAAGCATCGATATAAATCGAATGATGAAGGTCCTGATTCGTTTTGAGCAAGTGGAGTGCCTGTAAATGTGGGAATCCTTGTAAAATTACGCGACTTTCCTTCATTTTCGACTGTTTTCGTGCATAAACCGTAACTAAGCGGCCAAAGGCCTAGTATTCCGACGTAGAGCATCGATATAAATCGAATGATGAAGGTCATGATCTGTTTAGAGCAAGTGGAGTGGCTATAAATGCGGAAAACCTTGTAAAATTACACGCCTCTTCCCTTATTTTATTGTGTTTCCGTGCGTAAACCGTAAGGAAATCTACCAAAGGCATAGTATTCCGACATAAAGCATCGAGATTCATCGAATGATGATGGGCATGATCCGTTTGGAGCAAGTGGGGAGGTTGTAAATAGAGGAAATCCTTGACAAATTACGTGACTATCCTTCATTTGGAATGCAGCAAAAGACATGGTATTCCGACGATAGGCATCGATATAAATCGAATGATGAAGGTCCTGATTCGTTTTGAGCAAGTGGAGTGCCTGTAAATGTGGGAATCCTTGTAAAATTACGTGAATTTTCTTCATTTTCTAGTGTTTCCGTGCGTAAACCGTAAGGAATGCAGCCAAAGGCATGGTATTCCGACGATAGGCATCGATATAAATCTAATGATGAAGGTCCTGATTCGTTTTGAGCAAGTGGAGTGCCTGTAAATGTGGGAATCCTTGTAAAATTACGCGACTTTCCTTCATTTTCGACTGTTTTCTTGCATAAACCGTAATGAAGCGGCCAAAGGCCTACTATTCCGACGTAGAGCATCGATATAAATCGAATGATGAAGGTCATGATCTGTTTAGAGCAAATGGAGTGTCTGTACAGCCGGAAAATCTTTTAAAATTACGTAAATTTTCTTCATTTTCTAGTGTTTCCGTACATAAACCGTAAGGAATGCAGCCAAAGGCATGGTATTCCGACGATAGGCATCGATATAAATCGAATGATAAGGTCCTGGTTCGTTTTGAGCAAGTGGAGTGCCTGTAAATGTGGGAATCCTTGTAAAATTACGCGACTTTCCTTCATTTTCGACTGTTTTCGTGCATAAACCGTAACTAAGCGGCCAAAGGCCTAGTATTCCGACGTAGAGCATCGATATAAATCGAATGATGAAGGTCATGATCTGTTTAGAGCAAGTGGAGTGGCTATAAATGCGGAAAACCTTGTAAAATTACACGCCTCTTCCCTTATTTTATTGTGTTTCCGTGCGTAAACCGTAAGGAAATCTACCAAAGGCATAGTATTCCGACATAAAGCATCGAGATTCATCGAATGATGATGGGCATGATCCGTTTGGAGCAAGTGGGGAGGTTGTAAATAGAGGAAATCCTTGACAAATTACGTGACTTTCCTTCATTTTCGACTGTTTCCGTACATAAACCGTAAGGAATGCAGTCAAAGGCATGGTATTCCGACGATAGGCATCGATATAAATCGAATGATAAGGTCCTGGTTCGTTTTGAGCAAGTGGAGTGCCTGTAAATGTGGGAATCCTTGTAAAATTACGCGACTTTCCTTCATTTTCGACTGTTTTCGTGCATAAACCGTAACTAAGCGGCCAAAGGCCTAGTATTCCGACGTAGAGCATCGATATAAATCGAATGATGAAGGTCATGATCTGTTTAGAGCAAGTGGAGTGGCTATAAATGCGGAAAACCTTGTAAAATTACACGCCTCTTCCCTTATTTTATTGTGTTTCCGTGCGTAAACCGTAAGGAAATCTACCAAAGGCATAGTATTCCGACATAAAGCATCGAGATTCATCGAATGATGATGGGCATGATCCGTTTGGAGCAAGTGGGGAGGTTGTAAATAGAGGAAATCCTTGACAAATTACGTGACTTTCCTTCATTTTCGACTGTTTCCGTACATAAACCGTAAGGAATGCAGCCAGAGGCATGGTATTCCGACGATAGGCATCGATATAAATCGAATGATGAAGGTCCTGATTCGTTTTGAGCAAGAGGAGTGCCTGTAAATGTGGGAATCCTTGTAAAATTACGCGACTTTCCTTCATTTTCAACTGTGTTCGTGCATAAACGGTAACTAAGCGACCAAAGGACTAGTATTCCGGAAATAAAGAAAATCATGTAAAATTACACCCCTCTTCCCTTTTTTTGTTGTGTTTCCGTGCATAAACCGTAAGGAAAGCGGCCAAAGGCATAGTATTCCAACGTAAACCATGAACATATATCGAATGATAGAGATCATGATCCGTTTCCAGCAATTGGAGTGCCTGTAAATGCGAGAATCCTTGTAAAAATACGCGAATATCCTTCATTTTCGAGTGTTTTCGTGCATAAACCGTGAGTAAAGCGGGCAAAGGCATAGTATTCCAACGTAAAGCATGGATAAAAATCGATCGATGATGGTTATGATCCGTTTAGACCAAGTGGAGTGGCTATAAATGCGGAAAACCTTGTAAAATTACACTCCTCTTCCCTTATTTTATTGTGTTTCCGTGCGTAAACCGTAAGGAAATCTACCAAAGGCATAGTATTCCGACATAAAGCGTCGAGATACATCGAATGATGATGGGCATGATCCGTTTACAGCAAGTGGGGATGATGTAAATAGGGGAAATCCTTGTAAAATTACGTGACTTTCCTTCATTTTCGAGTGTTTCCGTGCGTAAACCGTAAGGAATGCAGCCAAAGGCATTGTATTCCGACGATTGGCATCGATATAAATCGAATGATAAGGTCCTGATTCGTTTTGAGCAAGTGGAGTACCTGTAAATGTGGGAATCCTTGTAAAATTACGCGACATTCCTTCATTTCCGACTGTGTTCGTGCATAAACCGTAACTAAGCGGCCAAAGGCCTATTATTCCGTCGTAGAGCATCGATATAAATCGAATGATGAAGGTCATGATCTGTTTAGAGCAAATGGAGTGTCTGTTCATCCGGAAAACCTTGTAAAATTACGTGAAATTTCTTCATTTTCTAGTGTTTCCGTGCGTAAACCGTAAGGAAATCTGCCAAAGGCATAGTATTCTGACATAAAGCATCGATATAAATCGAATGATGAAGGTCCTGATTCGTTTTGAGCAAGTGGAGTGCCTGTAAATGTGGGAATCCTTGTGCAATTACGCGACTTTCCTTCATTTTCGACTGTTTTCGTGCATAAACCGTAACTAAGCGGCCAAAGGCCTAGTATTCCGACGTAGAGCATCGATATAAATCGAATGATGAAGGTCGTGATCTGTTTAGAGCAAGTGGAGTGTCTGTACATCCGGAAAACCTTGTAAAATTACGTGAATTTTCTTCATTTTCTAGTGTTTCCGTGCGTAAATCGTAAGGAATGCAGCCAAAGGCATGGTATTCCAACGATAGGCATCGATATAAATCGAATGATGAAGGTCCTGATTCGTTTTGAGCAAGAGGAGTGCCTGTAAATGTGGGAATCCTTGTAAAATTACGCGACTTTCCTTCATTTTCGACTGTGTTCGTGCATAAACGGTAACTAAGCGGCCAAAGGAATAGTATTCCGGAAATAAAGAAAATCATGTAAAATTACACCCCTCTTCCCTTTTTTTGTTGTGTTTCCGTGCATATACCGTAAGGAAAGCGGCCAAAGGCATAGTATTCCAACGTAAACCATGAACATATATCGAATGATAGAGATCATGATCCGTTTCCAGCAATTGGAGTGCCTGTAAATGCGAGAATCCTTGTAAAAATACGCGAATATCCTTCATTTTCCAGTGTTTTCATGCATAAACCGTGAGTAAAGCGGGCAAAGGCATAGTATTCCAACGTAAAGCATGGATAAAAATCGATCGATGATGGTTATGATCCGTTTAGACCAAGTGGAGTGGCTATAAATGCGGAAAACCTTGTAAAATTACACGCCTCTTCCCTCATTTTATTGTGTTTCCGTGCGTAAACCGTAAGGAAATCTACCAAAGGCATAGTATTCCGACATAAAGCGTCGAGATACATCGAATGATGATGGGCATGATCCGTTTAGAGCAAGTGGGGATGTTGTAAATAGGGGAAATCCTTGTAAAATTACGTGACTTTCCTTCATTTTCGAGTGTTTCCGTGCGTAAACCGTTAGGAATGCAGCCAAAGGCATGGTATTCCGACGATAGGCATCGATATAAATCGAATGATAAGGTCCTGACTCGTTTTGAGCAAGTGGAGTGCCTGTAAATGTGGGAATCCTTGTTAAATTACGCAACTTTCCTTCATTTTCGATTGTTTTCGTGCATAAACCGTAACTAAGCGGACAAAGGCCTAGTATTCCAACGTAAAGCATGGATAAAAATCGATCGATGATGGTTATTATCCGTTTAGACCAAGTGGAGTGTCTATAAATGCGGAAAACCATGTAAAATTACACCCCTCTACCCTTATCATGTTGTGTTTCCGTGCATAAACCGTAAGGAAATCTACCAAAGGCATAGTATTCCGACATAAAGCGTCGAGATACATCGAATGATGATAGGCATGATCCGTTTAGTGCAAGTGGGGCTGTTGTAAATAGGGGAAATCCTTGTAAAATTACGTGACTATCCTTCATTTGGAATGCAGCAAAAGACATGGTATTCCGACGATAGGCATCGATATAAATCGAATGATGAAGGTCCTGATTCGTTTTGAGCAAGTGGAGTGCCTGTAAATGTGGGAATCCTTGTAAAATTACGTGAATTTTCTTCATTTTCTAGTGTTTCCGTGCGTAAACCGTAAGGAATGCAGCCAAAGGCATGGTATTCCGACGATAGGCATCGATATAAATCTAATGATGAAGGTCCTGATTCGTTTTGAGCAAGTGGAGTGCCTGTAAATGTGGGAATCCTTGTAAAATTACGCGACTTTCCTTCATTTTCGACTGTTTTCTTGCATAAACCGTAATGAAGCGGCCAAAGGCCTACTATTCCGACGTAGAGCATCGATATAAATCGAATGATGAAGGTCATGATCTGTTTAGAGCAAATGGAGTGTCTGTACATCCGGAAAACCTTTTAAAATTACGTAAATTTTCTTCATTTTCTAGTGTTTCCGTACATAAACCGTAAGGAATGCAGCCAAAGGCATGGTATTCCGACGATAGGCATCGATATAAATCGAATGATAAGGTCCTGGTTCGTTTTGAGCAAGTGGAGTGCCTGTAAATGTGGGAATCCTTGTAAAATTACGCGACTTTCCTTCATTTTCGACTGTTTTTTTGCATAAACCGTAATTAAGCGGCCAAAGGCCTACTATTCCGACGTAGAGCATCGATATAAATCGAATGATGAAGGTCATGATCTGTTTAGAGCAAATGGAGTGTCTGTACATCCGGAAAACCTTGTAAAATTACGTGAATTTTCTTCATTTTCTAGTGTTTCCGTACATAAACCGTAAGGAATGCAGCCAAAGGCATGGTATTCCGACGATAGGCATCGATATAAATCGAATGATGAAGGTCCTGATTCGTTTTGAGCAAGAGGAGTGCCTGTAAATGTGGGAATCCTTGTAAAATTACGCGACTTTCCTTCATTTTCGACTGTGTTCGTGCATAAACGGTAACCAAGCGGCCAAAGGCCTAGTATTCCGGAAATAAAGAAAATCATGTAAAATTACACCCCTCTTCCCTTTTTTTGTTGTGTTTCCGTGCATATACCGTAAGGAAAGCGGCCAAAGGCATAGTATTCCAACGTAAACCATGAACATATATCGAATGATAGAGATCATGATCCGTTTCCAGCAATTGGAGTGCCTGTAAATGCGAGAATCCTTGTAAAAATACGCGAATATCCTTCATTTTCGAGTGTTTTCGTGCATAAACCGTTAGTAAAGCGGGCAAAGGCATAGTATTCCAACGTAAAGCATGGATAAAAATCGATCGATGATGGTTATGATCCGTTTAGACCAAGTGGAGTGGCTATAAATGCGGAAAACCTTGTAAAATTACACGCCTCTTCCCTCATTTTATTGTGTTCCCGTGCGTAAACCGTAAGGAAATGTACCAAAGGCATAGTATTCCGACATAAAGCGTCGAGATACATCGAATGATGATGGGCGTGATCCGTTTAGAGCAAGTGGGGATGTTGTAAATAGGGGAAATCCTTGTAAAATTACGTGACTTTCCTTCATTTTCGAGTGTTTCCGTGCGTAAACCGTTAGGAATGCAGCCAAAGGCATGGTATTCCGACGATAGGCATCGATATAAATCGAATGATAAGGTCCTGACTCGTTTTGAGCAAGTGGAGTACCTGTAAATGTGGGAATCCTTGTAAAATTACGCGACATTCCTTCATTTCCGACTGTGTTCGTGCATAAACCGTAACTAAGCGGCCAAAGGCCTATTATTCCGACGTAGAGCATCGATATAAATCGAATGATCAAGGTCATGATCTGTTTAGAGCAAATGGAGTGTCTGTTCATCCGGAAAACCTTGTAAAATTACGTGAAATTTCTTCATTTTCTAGTGTTTCCGTGCGTAAACCGTAAGGAATGCAGCCAAAGGCATGGTATTCCGACGATAGGCATCGATATAAATCGAATGATGAAGGTCCTGATTCGTTTTGAGCAAGTGGAGTGCCTGTAAATGTGGGAATCCTTGTAAAATTACGTGAATTTTCTTCATTTTCTAGTGTTTCCGTGCGTAAACCGTAAGGAAATCGGCCAAAGACATAGCACTCTGACATAAAGCATCGAGATACATCGAATGATAAAGCTCATGATCCGTTTAGAGCAAATGGAGTGGCTGTAAATGTGGAAATCCTTGTAAAATTACGCGACTTTCCTTCATTTTCGAATGTTTCCGTAAATAAACCGTAAGGAATGCAGCCAAAGGCATGGTATTCCGACGATAGGCATCGATATAAATCGAATGATGAAGGTCCTGATTCGTTTTGAGCAAGTGGAGTGCCTGTAAATGTGGGAATCCTTGTGCAATTACGCGAATTTCCTTCATTTTCGACTGTTTTCGTGCATAAACCGTAACTAAGCGGCCAAAGGCCTAGTATTCCGACGTAGAGCATCGATATAAATCGAAGGATGAAGGTCCCAATCCGTTTAGAGCAAATGAAGTGTCAGTACATCCGGAAAACCTTGTAAAATTACGTGAATTTTCTTCATTTTCTAGTATTTCCGTGCGTAAACCGTAAGGAAATCTGCCAAAGGCATAGTATTCTGACATAAAGCATCGATATAAATCGAATGATGAAGGTCCTGATTCGTTTTGAGCAAGTGGAGTGCCTGTAAATGTGGGAATCCTTGTAAAATTACGCGACTTTCCTTGATTTTCGACTGTTTTCGTGCATAAACCGTAACTAAGCGGCCAAAGGCCTAGTATTCCGACGTAGAGCATCGATATAAATCGAATGATGAAGGTCGTGATCTGTTTAGAGCAAGTGGAGTGTCTGTACATCCGGAAAACCTTGTAAAATTACGTGAATTTTCTTCATTTTCTAGTGTTTCCGTGCGTAAACCGTAAGGAAATCTGCCAAAGGCATAGTATTCTGACATAAAGCATCGAGATACATCGAATGATGATGGGCATCATCCGTTTAGAGCAAATGGAGTGTCTGTACATCCGGAAAACCTTGTAAAATTACGTGAATTTTCTTCATTTTCTAGTGTTTCCGTGCGTAAACCGTAACGAATGCAGCCAAAGGCATGGTATTCCGACGATAGGCATCGATATAAATCGAATGATAAGGTCCTGATTCGTTTTGAGCAAGTGGAGAACCTGTAAATGTGGGAATCCTTGTAAAATTACGCGACATTCCGTCATTTCCGACTGTGTTCGTGCATAAACCGTAACTAAGCGGCCAAAGGCCTAGTATTCCGACGTAGAGCATCGATATAAATCGAATGATGAAGGTCATGATCTGTTTAGAGCAAGAGGAGTGGCTATAAATGCGGAAAACCTTGTAAAATTACACGCCTCTTCCCTTATTTTATTGTGTTTCCGTGCGTAAACCGTAAGGAAATCTACCAAAGGCATAGTATTCCGACATAAAGCATCGAGATTCATCGAATGATGATGGGCATGATCCGTTTAGAGCAAGTGGGATGTTGTAAATAGGGGAAATCCTTGTAAAATTACGTGACTTTCCTTCATTTTCGAGTGTTTCCGTGCGTAAACCGTAAGGAATGCAGCCAAAGGCATGGTATTCCGACGATAGGCATCGATATAAATCGAATGATAAGGTCCTGACTCGTTTTGAGCAAGAGGAGTGCCTGTAAATGTGGGAATCCTTGTAAAATTACGCGACTTTCCTTCATTTTCAACTGTGTTCGTGCATAAACGGTAACTAAGCGGCCAAAGGCCTAGTATTCCGGAAATAAAGAAAATCATGTAAAATTACACCCCTCTTCCCTTTTTTTGTTGTGTTTCCGTGCATAAACCGTAAGGAAAGCGGCCAAAGGCATAGTATTCCAACGTAAACCATGAACATATATCGAATGATAGAGATCATGATCCGTTTCCAGCAATTGGAGTTCCTGTAAATGCGAGAATCCTTGTAAAAATACGCGAATATCCTTCATTTTCGACTGTTTTCGTGCATAAACCGTAAGTAAAGCGGGCAAAGGCATAGTATTCCAACGTAAAGCATGGATAAAAATCGATCGATGATGGTTATTATCCGTTTAGACCAAGTGGAGTGCCTATAAATGCGGAAAACCATGTAAAATTACACCCCTCTACCCTTATCATGTTGTGTTTCCGTGCATAAACCGTAAGGAAATCTACCAAAGGCATAGTATTCCGACATAAAGCGTCGAGATACATCGAATGATGATAGGCATGATCCGCTTAGTGCAAGTGGGGTTGTTGTAAATAGGGGAAATCCTTGTAAAATTACGTGACTATCCTTCATTTGGAATGCAGCAAAAGACATGGTATTCCGACGATAGGCATCGATATAAATCGAATGATGAAGGTCCTGATTCGTTTTGAGCAAGTGGAGTGCCTGTAAATGTGGGAATCCTTGTAAAATTACGTGAATTTTCTTCATTTTCTAGTGTTTCCGTGCGTAAACCGTAAGGAAATCTGCCAAAGACGTAGCACTCTGACATAAAGCATCGAGATACATCGAATGATAAAGCTCATGATCCGTTTAGAGCAAATGGAGTGGCTGTAAATGTGGAAATCCTTGTAAAATTACGCGACTTTCCTTCATTTTCTAGTGTTTCCGTGCGTAAACCGTAAGGAATGCAGCCAAAGGCATGGTATTCCGACGATTGGCATCGATATAAATCGAATGATAAGGTCCTGATTCGTTTTGAGCAAGAGGAGTGCCTGTAAATGTGGGAATCCTTGTAAAATTACGCGACTTTCCTTCATTTTCGACTGTGTTCGTGCATAAACGGTAACTAAGCGGCCAAAGGCCTAGTATTCCGGAAATAAAGAAAATCATGTAAAATTACACCCCTCTTCCCTTTTTTTGTTGTGTTTCCGTGCATATACCGTAAGGAAAGCGGCCAAAGGCATAGTATTCCAACGTCAACCATGAACATATATCGAATGATAGAGATCATGATCCGTTTCCAGCAATTGGAGTGCCTGTAAATGCGAGAATCCTTGTAAAAATACGCGAATATCCTTCATTTTCGAGTGTTTTCGTGCATAAACCGTGAGTAAAGCGGGCAAAGGCATAGTATTCCAACGTAAAGCATGGATAAAAATCGATCGATGATGGTTATGATCCGTTTAGACCAAGTGGAGTGGCTATAAATGCGGAAAACCTTGTAAAATTACTCGCCTCGTCCCTTATTTTATTGTGTTTCCGTGCGTAAACCGTAAGGAAATCTACCAAAGGCATAGTATTCCGACATAAAGCGTCGAGATACATCGAATGATGATGGGCATGATCCGTTTAGAGCAAGTGGGATGTTGTAAATAGGGGAAATCCTTGTAAAATTACGTGACTTTCCTTCATTTTCGAGTGTTTCCGTGCGTAAACCGTAAGGAATGCAGCCAAAGGCATGGTATTCCGACGATAGGCATCGATATAAATCGAATGATAAGGTCCTGACTCGTTTTGAGCAAGTGGAGTACCTGTAAATGTGGGAATCCTTGTTAAATTACGCAACTTTCCTTCATTTTCGATTGTTTTCGTGCATAAACCGTAACTAAGCGGACAAAGGCCTAGTATTCCGACGTAGAGCATCGATATAAATCGAAGGATGAAGGTCCCAATCCGTTTAGAGCAAATGAAGTGTCTGTACATCCGGAAAACCTTGTAAAATTACGTGAATTTTCTTCATTTTCTAGTATTTCCGTGCGTAAACCGTAAGGAAATCTGCCAAAGGCATAGTATACTGACATAAAGCATCGATATAAATCGAATGATGAAGGTCCTGATTCGTTTTGAGCAAGTGGAGTGCCTGTAAATGTGGGAATCCTTGTAAAATTACGCGACTTTCCTTCATTTTCGACTGTTTTCGTGCATAAACCGTAACTAAGCGGCCAAAGGCCTAGTATTCCGACGTAGAGCATCGATATAAATCGAATGATGAAGGTCATGATCTGTTTAGAGCAAGTGGAGTGGCTATAAATGCGGAAAACCTTGTAAAATTACACGCCTCTTCCCTTATTTTATTGTGTTTCCGTGCGTAAACCGTAAGGAAATCTACCAAAGGCATAGTATTCCGACATAAAGCATCGAGATTCATCGAATGATGATGGGCATGATCCGTTTGGAGCAAGTGGGGAGGTTGTAAATAGAGGAAATCCTTGACAAATTACGTGACTATCCTTCATTTGGAATGCAGCAAAAGACATGGTATTCCGACGATAGGCATCGATATAAATCGAATGATGAAGGTCCTGATTCGTTTTGAGCAAGTGGAGTGCCTGTAAATGTGGGAATCCTTGTAAAATTACGTGAATTTTCTTCATTTTCTAGTGTTTCCGTGCGTAAACCGTAAGGAATGCAGCCAAAGGCATGGTATTCCGACGATAGGCATCGATATAAATCTAATGATGAAGGTCCTGATTCGTTTTGAGCAAGTGGAGTGCCTGTAAATGTGGGAATCCTTGTAAAATTACGCGACTTTCCTTCATTTTCGACTGTTTTCTTGCATAAACCGTAATGAAGCGGCCAAAGGCCTACTATTCCGACGTAGAGCATCGATATAAATCGAATGATGAAGGTCATGATCTGTTTAGAGCAAATGGAGTGTCTGTACAGCCGGAAAATCTTTTAAAATTACGTAAATTTTCTTCATTTTCTAGTGTTTCCGTACATAAACCGTAAGGAATGCAGCCAAAGGCATGGTATTCCGACGATAGGCATCGATATAAATCGAATGATAAGGTCCTGGTTCGTTTTGAGCAAGTGGAGTGCCTGTAAATGTGGGAATCCTTGTAAAATTACGCGACTTTCCTTCATTTTCGACTGTTTTCGTGCATAAACCGTAACTAAGCGGCCAAAGGCCTAGTATTCCGACGTAGAGCATCGATATAAATCGAATGATGAAGGTCATGATCTGTTTAGAGCAAGTGGAGTGGCTATAAATGCGGAAAACCTTGTAAAATTACACGCCTCTTCCCTTATTTTATTGTGTTTCCGTGCGTAAACCGTAAGGAAATCTACCAAAGGCATAGTATTCCGACATAAAGCATCGAGATTCATCGAATGATGATGGGCATGATCCGTTTGGAGCAAGTGGGGAGGTTGTAAATAGAGGAAATCCTTGACAAATTACGTGACTTTCCTTCATTTTCGAGTGTTTCCGTACATAAACCGTAAGGAATGCAGCCAAAGGCATGGTATTCCGACGATAGGCATCGATATAAATCGAATGATAAGGTCCTGGTTCGTTTTGAGCAAGTGGAGTGCCTGTAAATGTGGGAATCCTTGTAAAATTACGCGACTTTCCTTCATTTTCGACTGTTTTCGTGCATAAACCGTAACTAAGCGGCCAAAGGCCTAGTATTCCGACGTAGAGCATCGATATAAATCGAATGATGAAGGTCATGATCTGTTTAGAGCAAGTGGAGTGGCTATAAATGCGGAAAACCTTGTAAAATTACACGCCTCTTCCCTTATTTTATTGTGTTTCCGTGCGTAAACCGTAAGGAAATCTACCAAAGGCATAGTATTCCGACATAAAGCATCGAGATTCATCGAATGATGATGGGCATGATCCGTTTGGAGCAAGTGGGGAGGTTGTAAATAGAGGAAATCCTTGACAAATTACGTGACTTTCCTTCATTTTCGACTGTTTCCGTACATAAACCGTAAGGAATGCAGCCAGAGGCATGGTATTCCGACGATAGGCATCGATATAAATCGAATGATGAAGGTCCTGATTCGTTTTGAGCAAGAGGAGTGCCTGTAAATGTGGGAATCCTTGTAAAATTACGCGACTTTCCTTCATTTTCAACTGTGTTCGTGCATAAACGGTAACTAAGCGACCAAAGGCCTAGTATTCCGGAAATAAAGAAAATCATGTAAAATTACACCCCTCTTCCCTTTTTTTGTTGTGTTTCCGTGCATAAACCGTAAGGAAAGCGGCCAAAGGCATAGTATTCCAACGTAAACCATGAACATATATCGAATGATAGAGATCATGATCCGTTTCCAGCAATTGGAGTGCCTGTAAATGCGAGAATCCTTGTAAAAATACGCGAATATCCTTCATTTTCGAGTGTTTTCGTGCATAAACCGTGAGTAAAGCGGGCAAAGGCATAGTATTCCAACGTAAAGCATGGATAAAAATCGATCGATGATGGTTATGATCCGTTTAGACCAAGTGGAGTGGCTATAAATGCGGAAAACCTTGTAAAATTACACTCCTCTTCCCTTATTTTATTGTGTTTCCGTGCGTAAACCGTAAGGAAATCTACCAAAGGCATAGTATTCCGACATAAAGCGTCGAGATACATCGAATGATGATGGGCATGATCCGTTTACAGCAAGTGGGGATGATGTAAATAGGGGAAATCCTTGTAAAATTACGTGACTTTCCTTCATTTTCGAGTGTTTCCGTGCGTAAACCGTAAGGAATGCAGCCAAAGGCATTGTATTCCGACGATTGGCATCGATATAAATCGAATGATAAGGTCCTGATTCGTTTTGAGCAAGTGGAGTACCTGTAAATGTGGGAATCCTTGTAAAATTACGCGACATTCCTTCATTTCCGACTGTGTTCGTGCATAAACCGTAACTAAGCGGCCAAAGGCCTATTATTCCGTCGTAGAGCATCGATATAAATCGAATGATGAAGGTCATGATCTGTTTAGAGCAAATGGAGTGTCTGTTCATCCGGAAAACCTTGTAAAATTACGTGAAATTTCTTCATTTTCTAGTGTTTCCGTGCGTAAACCGTAAGGAAATCTGCCAAAGGCATAGTATTCTGACATAAAGCATCGATATAAATCGAATGATGAAGGTCCTGATTCGTTTTGAGCAAGTGGAGTGCCTGTAAATGTGGGAATCCTTGTGCAATTACGCGACTTTCCTTCATTTTCGACTGTTTTCGTGCATAAACCGTAACTAAGCGGCCAAAGGCCTAGTATTCCGACGTAGAGCATCGATATAAATCGAATGATGAAGGTCGTGATCTGTTTAGAGCAAGTGGAGTGTCTGTACATCCGGAAAACCTTGTAAAATTACGTGAATTTTCTTCATTTTCTAGTGTTTCCGTGCGTAAATCGTAAGGAATGCAGCCAAAGGCATGGTATTCCAACGATAGGCATCGATATAAATCGAATGATGAAGGTCCTGATTCGTTTTGAGCAAGAGGAGTGCCTGTAAATGTGGGAATCCTTGTAAAATTACGCGACTTTCCTTCATTTTCGACTGTGTTCGTGCATAAACGGTAACTAAGCGGCCAAAGGAATAGTATTCCGGAAATAAAGAAAATCATGTAAAATTACACCCCTCTTCCCTTTTTTTGTTGTGTTTCCGTGCATATACCGTAAGGAAAGCGGCCAAAGGCATAGTATTCCAACGTAAACCATGAACATATATCGAATGATAGAGATCATGATCCGTTTCCAGCAATTGGAGTGCCTGTAAATGCGAGAATCCTTGTAAAAATACGCGAATATCCTTCATTTTCCAGTGTTTTCGTGCATAAACCGTGAGTAAAGCGGGCAAAGGCATAGTATTCCAACGTAAAGCATGGATAAAAATCGATCGATGATGGTTATGATCCGTTTAGACCAAGTGGAGTGGCTATAAATGCGGAAAACCTTGTAAAATTACACGCCTCTTCCCTCATTTTATTGTGTTTCCGTGCGTAAACCGTAAGGAAATCTACCAAAGGCATAGTATTCCGACATAAAGCGTCGAGATACATCGAATGATGATGGGCATGATCCGTTTAGAGCAAGTGGGGATGTTGTAAATAGGGGAAATCCTTGTAAAATTACGTGACTTTCCTTCATTTTCGAGTGTTTCCGTGCGTAAACCGTTAGGAATGCAGCCAAAGGCATGGTATTCCGACGATAGGCATCGATATAAATCGAATGATAAGGTCCTGACTCGTTTTGAGCAAGTGGAGTGCCTGTAAATGTGGGAATCCTTGTTAAATTACGCAACTTTCCTTCATTTTCGATTGTTTTCGTGCATAAACCGTAACTAAGCGGACAAAGGCCTAGTATTCCAACGTAAAGCATGGATAAAAATCGATCGATGATGGTTATTATCCGTTTAGACCAAGTGGAGTGTCTATAAATGCGGAAAACCATGTAAAATTACACCCCTCTACCCTTATCATGTTGTGTTTCCGTGCATAAACCGTAAGGAAATCTACCAAAGGCATAGTATTCCGACATAAAGCGTCGAGATACATCGAATGATGATAGGCATGATCCGTTTAGTGCAAGTGGGGCTGTTGTAAATAGGGGAAATCCTTGTAAAATTACGTGACTATCCTTCATTTGGAATGCAGCAAAAGACATGGTATTCCGACGATAGGCATCGATATAAATCGAATGATGAAGGTCCTGATTCGTTTTGAGCAAGTGGAGTGCCTGTAAATGTGGGAATCCTTGTAAAATTACGTGAATTTTCTTCATTTTCTAGTGTTTCCGTGCGTAAACCGTAAGGAATGCAGCCAAAGGCATGGTATTCCGACGATAGGCATCGATATAAATCTAATGATGAAGGTCCTGATTCGTTTTGAGCAAGTGGAGTGCCTGTAAATGTGGGAATCCTTGTAAAATTACGCGACTTTCCTTCATTTTCGACTGTTTTCTTGCATAAACCGTAATGAAGCGGCCAAAGGCCTACTATTCCGACGTAGAGCATCGATATAAATCGAATGATGAAGGTCATGATCTGTTTAGAGCAAATGGAGTGTCTGTACATCCGGAAAACCTTTTAAAATTACGTAAATTTTCTTCATTTTCTAGTGTTTCCGTACATAAACCGTAAGGAATGCAGCCAAAGGCATGGTATTCCGACGATAGGCATCGATATAAATCGAATGATAAGGTCCTGGTTCGTTTTGAGCAAGTGGAGTGCCTGTAAATGTGGGAATCCTTGTAAAATTACGCGACTTTCCTTCATTTTCGACTGTTTTTTTGCATAAACCGTAATTAAGCGGCCAAAGGCCTACTATTCCGACGTAGAGCATCGATATAAATCGAATGATGAAGGTCATGATCTGTTTAGAGCAAATGGAGTGTCTGTACATCCGGAAAACCTTGTAAAATTACGTGAATTTTCTTCATTTTCTAGTGTTTCCGTACATAAACCGTAAGGAATGCAGCCAAAGGCATGGTATTCCGACGATAGGCATCGATATAAATCGAATGATGAAGGTCCTGATTCGTTTTGAGCAAGAGGAGTGCCTGTAAATGTGGGAATCCTTGTAAAATTACGCGACTTTCCTTCATTTTCGACTGTGTTCGTGCATAAACGGTAACTAAGCGGCCAAAGGCCTAGTATTCCGGAAATAAAGAAAATCATGTAAAATTACACCCCTCTTCCCTTTTTTTGTTGTGTTTCCGTGCATATACCGTAAGGAAAGCGGCCAAAGGCATAGTATTCCAACGTAAACCATGAACATATATCGAATGATAGAGATCATGATCCGTTTCCAGCAATTGGAGTGCCTGTAAATGCGAGAATCCTTGTAAAAATACGCGAATATCCTTCATTTTCGAGTGTTTTCGTGCATAAACCGTTAGTAAAGCGGGCAAAGGCATAGTATTCCAACGTAAAGCATGGATAAAAATCGATCGATGATGGTTATGATCCGTTTAGACCAAGTGGAGTGGCTATAAATGCGGAAAACCTTGTAAAATTACACGCCTCTTCCCTCATTTTATTGTGTTCCCGTGCGTAAACCGTAAGGAAATGTACCAAAGGCATAGTATTCCGACATAAAGCGTCGAGATACATCGAATGATGATGGGCGTGATCCGTTTAGAGCAAGTGGGGATGTTGTAAATAGGGGAAATCCTTGTAAAATTACGTGACTTTCCTTCATTTTCGAGTGTTTCCGTGCGTAAACCGTTAGGAATGCAGCCAAAGGCATGGTATTCCGACGATAGGCATCGATATAAATCGAATGATAAGGTCCTGACTCGTTTTGAGCAAGTGGAGTACCTGTAAATGTGGGAATCCTTGTAAAATTACGCGACATTCCTTCATTTCCGACTGTGTTCGTGCATAAACCGTAACTAAGCGGCCAAAGGCCTATTATTCCGACGTAGAGCATCGATATAAATCGAATGATCAAGGTCATGATCTGTTTAGAGCAAATGGAGTGTCTGTTCATCCGGAAAACCTTGTAAAATTACGTGAAATTTCTTCATTTTCTAGTGTTTCCGTGCGTAAACCGTAAGGAATGCAGCCAAAGGCATGGTATTCCGACGATAGGCATCGATATAAATCGAATGATGAAGGTCCTGATTCGTTTTGAGCAAGTGGAGTGCCTGTAAATGTGGGAATCCTTGTAAAATTACGTGAATTTTCTTCATTTTCTAGTGTTTCCGTGCGTAAACCGTAAGGAAATCGGCCAAAGACATAGCACTCTGACATAAAGCATCGAGATACATCGAATGATAAAGCTCATGATCCGTTTAGAGCAAATGGAGTGGCTGTAAATGTGGAAATCCTTGTAAAATTACGCGACTTTCCTTCATTTTCGAATGTTTCCGTAAATAAACCGTAAGGAATGCAGCCAAAGGCATGGTATTCCGACGATAGGCATCGATATAAATCGAATGATGAAGGTCCTGATTCGTTTTGAGCAAGTGGAGTGCCTGTAAATGTGGGAATCCTTGTGCAATTACGCGAATTTCCTTCATTTTCGACTGTTTTCGTGCATAAACCGTAACTAAGCGGCCAAAGGCCTAGTATTCCGACGTAGAGCATCGATATAAATCGAATGATGAAGGTCGTGATCTGTTCAGAGCAAGTGGAGTGTCTGTACATCCGGAAAACCTTGTAAAATTACGTGAATTTTCTTCATTTTCTAGTGTTTCCGTGCGTAAATCGTAAGGAATGCAGCCAAAGGCATGGTATTCCGACGATAGGCATCGATATAAATCTAATGATGAAGGTCCTGATTCGTTTTGAGCAAGTGGAGTGCCTGTAAATGTGGGAATCCTTGTAAAATTACGCGACTTTCCTTCATTTTCGACTGTGTTCGTGCATAAACGGTAACTAAGCGGCCAAAGGCCTAGTATTCCGGAAATAAAGAAAATCATGTAAAATTACACCCCTCTTCCCTTTTTTTGTTGTGTTTCCGTGCATATACCGTAAGGAAAGCGGCCAAAGGCATAGTATTCCAACGTAAACCATGAACATATATCGAATGATAGAGATCATGATCCGTTTCCAGCAATTGGAGTGCCTGTAAATGCGAGAATCCTTGTAAAAATACGCGAAAATCCTTCATTTTCGAGTGTTTTCGTGCATAAACCGTGAGTAAAGCGGGCAAAGGCATAGTATTCCAACGTAAAGCATGGATAAAAATCGATCGATGATGGTTATGATCCGTTTAGACCAAGTGGAGTGGCTATAAATGCGGAAAACCTTGTAAAATTACACGCCTCTTCCCTTATTTTATTGTGTTTCCGTGCGTAAACCGTAAGGAAATCTACCAAAGGCATAGTATTCCGACATAAAGCATCGAGATTCATCGAATGATGATGGGCATCATCCGTTTAGAGCAAATGGAGTGTCTGTACATCCGGAAAACCTTGTAAAATTACGTGAATTTTCTTCATTTTCGAGTGTTTCCGTGCGTAAACCGTAACGAATGCAGCCAAAGGCATGGTATTCCGACGATAGGCATCGATATAAATCGAATGATAAGGTCCTGATTCGTTTTGAGCAAGTGGAGTACCTGTAAATGTGGGAATCCTTGTAAAATTACGCGACATTCCTTCATTTCCGACTGTGTTCGTGCATAAACCGTAACTAAGCGGCCAAAGGCCTATTATTCCGACGTAGAGCATCGATATAAATCGAATGATGAAGGTCATGATCTGTTTAGAGCAAATGGAGTGTCTGTTCATCCGGAAAACCTTGTAAAATTACGTGAAATTTCTTCATTTTCTAGTGTTTCCGTGCGTAAACCGTAAGGAATGCAGCCAAAGGCATGGTATTCCGACGATAGGCATCGATATAAATCTAATGATGAAGGTCCTGATTCGTTTTGAGCAAGTGGAGTGCCTGTAAATGTGGGAAACCTTGTAAAATTACGCGACTTTCCTTCATTTTCGACTGTTTTCTTGCATAAACCGTAATTAAGCGGCCAAAGGCCTACTATTCCGACGTAGAGCATCGATATAAATCGAATGATGAAGGTCATGATCTGTTTAGAGCAAATGGAGTGTCTGTACATCCGGAAAACCTTGTAAAATTACGTAAATTTTCTTCATTTTCTAGTGTTTCCGTACATAAACCGTAAGGAATGCAGCCAAAGGCATGGTATTCCGACGATAGGCATCGATATAAATCGAATGATGAAGGTCCTGATTCGTTTTGAGCAAGTGGAGTGCCTGTAAATGTGGGAATCCTTGTTAAATTACGCAACTTTCCTTCATTTTCGATTGTTTTCGTGCATAAACCGTAACTAAGCGGACAAAGGCCTAGTATTCCAACGTAAAGCATGGATAAAAATCGATCGATGATGGTTATTATCCGTTTAGACCAAGTGGAGTGTCTATAAATGCGGAAAACCATGTAAAATTACACCCCTCTACCCTTATCATGTTGTGTTTCCGTGCATAAACCGTAAGGAAATCTACCAAAGGCATAGTATTCCGACATAAAGCGTCGAGATACATCGAATGATGATAGGCATGATCCGTTTAGTGCAAGTGGGGCTGTTGTAAATAGGGGAAATCCTTGTAAAATTACGTGACTATCCTTCATTTGGAATGCAGCAAAAGACATGGTATTCCGACGATAGGCATCGATATAAATCGAATGATGAAGGTCCTGATTCGTTTTGAGCAAGTGGAGTGCCTGTAAATGTGGGAATCCTTGTAAAATTACGTGAATTTTCTTCATTTTCTAGTGTTTCCGTGCGTAAACCGTAAGGAATGCAGCCAAAGGCATGGTATTCCGACGATAGGCATCGATATAAATCTAATGATGAAGGTCCTGATTCGTTTTGAGCAAGTGAAGTGCCTGTAAATGTGGGAATCCTTGTAAAATTACGCGACTTTCCTTCATTTTCGACTGTTTTCTTGCATAAACCGTAATGAAGCGGCCAAAGGCCTACTATTCCGACGTAGAGCATCGATATAAATCGAATGATGAAGGTCATGATCTGTTTAGAGCAAATGGAGTGTCTGTACATCCGGAAAACCTTTTAAAATTACGTAAATTTTCTTCATTTTCTAGTGTTTCCGTACATAAACCGTAAGGAATGCAGCCAAAGGCATGGTATTCCGACGATAGGCATCGATATAAATCGAATGATAAGGTCCTGGTTCGTTTTGAGCAAGTGGAGTGCCTGTAAATGTGGGAATCCTTGTAAAATTACGCGACTTTCCTTCATTTTCGACTGTTTTTTTGCATAAACCGTAATTAAGCGGCCAAAGGCCTACTATTCCGACGTAGAGCATCGATATAAATCGAATGATGAAGGTCATGATCTGTTTAGAGCAAATGGAGTGTCTGTACATCCGGAAAACCTTGTAAAATTACGTGAATTTTCTTCATTTTCTAGTGTTTCCGTACATAAACCGTAAGGAATGCAGCCAAAGGCATGGTATTCCGACGATAGGCATCGATATAAATCGAATGATGAAGGTCCTGATTCGTTTTGAGCAAGAGGAGTGCCTGTAAATGTGGGAATCCTTGTAAAATTACGCGACTTTCCTTCATTTTCGACTGTGTTCGTGCATAAAAGGTAACTAAGCGGCCAAAGGCCTAGTATTCCGGAAATAAAGAAAATCATGTAAAATTACACCACTCTTCTCTTTTTTTGTTGTGTTTCCGTGCATATACCGTAAGGAAAGCGGCCAAAGGCATAGTATTCCAACGTAAACCATGAACATATATCGAATGATAGAGATCATGATCCGTTTCCAGCAATTGGAGTGCCTGTAAATGCGAGAATCCTTGTAAAAATACGCGAATATCCTTCATTTTCGAGTGTTTTCGTGCATAAACCGTTAGTAAAGCGGGCAAAGGCATAGTATTCCAACGTAAAGCATGGATAAAAATCGATCGATGATGGTTATGATCCGTTTAGACCAAGTGGAGTGGCTATAAATGCGGAAAACCTTGTAAAATTACACGCCTCTTCCCTCATTTTATTGTGTTTCCGTGCGTAAACCGTAAGGAAATCTACCAAAGGCATAGTATTCCGACATAAAGCGTCGAGATACATCGAATGATGATGGGCGTGATCCGTTTAGAGCAAGTGGGGATGTTGTAAATAGGGGAAATCCTTGTAAAATTACGTGACTTTCCTTCATTTTCGAGTGTTTCCGTGCGTAAACCGTTAGGAATGCAGCCAAAGGCATGGTATTCCGACGATAGGCATCGATATAAATCGAATGATAAGGTCCTGACTCGTTTTGAGCAAGTGGAGTACCTGTAAATGTGGGAATCCTTGTTAAATTACGCAACTTTCCTTCATTTTCGATTGTTTTCGTGCATAAACCGTAACTAAGCGGACAAAGGCCTAGTATTCCGACGTAGAGCATCGATATAAATCGAAGGATGAAGGTCCCAATCCGTTTAGAGCAAATGGAGTGTCTGTACATCCGGAAAACCTTGTAAAATTACGTGAATTTTCTTCATTTTCTAGTATTTCCGTGCGTAAACCGTAAGGAAATCTGCCAAAGGCATAGTATTCTGACATAAAGCATCGATATAAATCGAATGATGAAGGTCCTGATTCGTTTTGAGCAAGTGGAGTGCCTGTAAATGTGGGAATCCTTGTAAAATTACGCGACTTTCCTTCATTTTCGACTGTTTTCGTGCATAAACCGTAACTAAGCGGCCAAAGGCCTAGTATTCCGACGTAGAGCATCGATATAAATCGAATGATGAAGGTCGTGATCTGTTTAGAGCAAGTGGAGTGTCTGTACATCCGGAAAACCTTGTAAAATTACGTGAATTTTCTTCATTTTCTAGTGTTTCCGTGCGTAAACCGTAAGGAAATCTGCCAAAGGCATAGTATTCTGACATAAAGCATCGAGATACATCGAATGATGATGGGCATCATCCGTTTAGAGCAAATGGAGTGTCTGTACATCCGGAAAACCTTGTAAAATTACGTGAATTTTCTTCATTTTCTAGTGTTTCCGTGCGTAAACCGTAACGAATGCAGCCAAAGGCATGGTATTCCGACGATAGGCATCGATATAAATCGAATGATAAGGTCCTGGTTCGTTTTGAGCAAGTGGAGTACCTGTAAATGTGGGAATCCTTGTAAAATTACGCGACATTCCTTCATTTCCGACTGTGTTCGTGCATAAACCGTAACTAAGCGGCCAAAGGCCTATTATTCCGACGTAGAGCATCGATATAAATCGAATGATGAAGGTCATGATCTGTTTAGAGCAAATGGAGTGTCTGTTCATCCGGAAAACCTTGTAAAATTACGTGAAATTTCTTCATTTTCTAGTGTTTCCGTGCGTAAACCGTAAGGAATGCAGCCAAAGGCATGGTATTCCGACGATAGGCATCGATATAAATCGAATGATGAAGGTCCTGATTCGTTTTGAGCAAGTGGAGTGCCTGTAAATGTGGGAATCCTTGTAAAATTACGTGAATTTTCTTCATTTTCTAGTGTTTCCGTGCGTAAACCGTAAGGAAATCGGCCAAAGACATAGCACTCTGACATAAAGCATCGAGATACATCGAATGATAAAGCTCATGATCCGTTTAGAGCAAATGGAGTGGCTGTAAATGTGGAAATCCTTGTAAAATTACGCGACTTTCCTTCATTTTCGAATGTTTCCGTAAATAAACCGTAAGGAATGCAGCCAAAGGCATGGTATTCCGACGATAGGCATCGATATAAATCTAATAATGAAGGTCCTGATTCGTTTTGAGCAAGTGGAGTGCCTGTAAATGTGGGAATCCTTGTAAAATTACGCGACTTTCCTTCATTTTCGACTGTTTTCGTGCATAAACCGTAACTAAGCGGCCAAAGGCCTAGTATTCCGACATAAAGCATCGAGATTCATCGAATGATGATGGGCATGATCCGTTTGGAGCAAGTGGGGAGGTTGTAAATAGAGGAAATCCTTGACAAATTACGTGACTTTCCTTCATTTTCGAGTGTTTCCGTACTTAAACCGTAAGGAATGCAGCCAAAGGCATGGTATTCCGACGATAGGCATCGATATAAATCGAATGATGAAGGTCCTAATTCGTTTTGAGCAAGAGGAGTGCCTGTAAATGTGGGAATCCTTGTAAAATTACGCGACTTTCCTTCATTTTCGACTGTGTTCGTGCATAAACGGTAACTAAGCGGCCAAAGGCCTAGTATTCCGGAAATAAAGAAAATCATGTAAAATTACACCCCTCTTCCCTTTTTTTGTTGTGTTTCCGTGCATATACCGTAAGGAAAGCGGCCAAAGGCATAGTATTCCAACGTAAACCATGAACATATATCGAATGATAGAGATCATGATCCGTTTCCAGCAATTGGAGTGCCTGTAAATGCGAGAATCCTTGTAAAAATACGCGAATATCCTTCATTTTCGAGTGTTTTCGTGCATAAACCGTGAGTAAAGCGGGCAAAGGCATAGTATTCCAACGTAAAGCATGGATAAAAATCGATCGATGATGGTTATGATCCGTTTAGACCAACTGGAGTGGCTATAAATGCGGAAAACCTTGTAAAATTACACGCCTCTTCCCTTATTTTATTGTGTTTCCGTGCGTAAACCGTAAGGAAATCTACCAAAGGCATAGTATTCCGACATAAAGCATCGAGATTCATCGAATGATGATGGGCATCATCCGTTTAGAGCAAATGGAGTGTCTGTACATCCGGAAAACCTTATAAAATTACGTGAATTTTCTTCATTTTCGAGTGTTTCCGTGCGTAAACCGTAACGAATGCAGCCAAAGGCATGGTATTCCGACGATAGGCATCGATATAAATCGATTGATAAGGTCCTGATTCGTTTTGAGCAAGTGGAGTACCTGTAAATGTGGGAATCCTTGTAAAATTACGCGACATTCCTTCATTTCCGACTGTGTTCGTGCATAAACCGTAACTAAGCGGCCAAAGGCCTATTATTCCGACGTAGAGCATCGATATAAATCGAATGATGAAGGTCATGATCTGTTTAGAGCAAATGGAGTGTCTGTTCATCCGGAAAACCTTGTAAAATTACGTGAAATTTCTTCATTTTCTAGTGTTTCCGTGCGTAAACCGTAAGGAATGCAGCCAAAGGCATGGTATTCCGACGATAGGCATCGATATAAATCGAATGATGAAGGTCCTGATTCGTTTTGAGCAAGTGGAGTGCCTGTAAATGTGGGAATCCTTGTAAAATTACGTGAATTTTCTTCATTTTCTAGTGTTTCCGTGCGTAAACCGTAAGGAAATCGGCCAAAGACATAGCACTCTGACATAAAGCATCGAGATACATCGAATGATAAAGCTCATGATCCGTTTAGAGCAAATGGAGTGGCTGTAAATGTGGAAATCCTTGTAAAATTACGCGACTTTCCTTCATTTTCGAATGTTTCCGTAAATAAACCGTAAGGAATGCAGCCAAAGGCATGGTATTCCGACGATAGGCATCGATATAAATCGAATGATGAAGGTCCTGATTCGTTTTGAGCAAGTGGAGTGCCTGTAAATGTGGGAATCCTTGTGCAATTACGCGAATTTCCTTCATTTTCGACTGTTTTCGTGCATAAACCGTAACTAAGCGGCCAAAGGCCTAGTATTCCGACGTAGAGCATCGATATAAATCGAATGATGAAGGTCGTGATCTGTTTAGAGCAAGTGGAGTGTCTGTACATCCGGAAAACCTTGTAAAATTACGTGAATTTTCTTCATTTTCTAGTGTTTCCGTGCGTAAATCGTAAGGAATGCAGCCAAAGGCATGGTATTCCGACGATAGGCATCGATATAAATCTAATGATGAAGGTCCTGATTCGTTTTGAGCAAGTGGAGTGCCTGTAAATGTGGGAAACCTTGTAAAATTACGCGACTTTCCTTCATTTTCGACTGTTTTCTTGCATAAACCGTAATTAAGCGGCCAAAGGCCTACTATTCCGACGTAGAGCATCGATATAAATCGAATGATGAAGGTCATGATCTGTTTAGAGCAAATGGAGTGTCTGTACATCCGGAAAACCTTGTAAAATTACGTAAATTTTCTTCATTTTCTAGTGTTTCCGTACATAAACCGTAAGGAATGCAGCCAAAGGCATGGTATTCCGACGATAGGCATCGATATAAATCGAATGATGAAGGTCCTGATTCGTTTTGAGCAAGTGGAGTGCCTGTAAATGTGGGAATCCTTGTAAAATTACGCGACTTTCCTTCATTTTCGACTGTTTTCGTGCAGAAACCGTAACAAAGCGGCCAAAGGCCTAGTATTCCGACGTAGAGCATCGATATAAATCGAATGATGAAGGTCATGATCTGTTTAGAGCAAATGGAGTGTCTGTATATCCGGAAAACCTTGTAAAATTACGTGAATTTTCTTCATTTTCTAGTGTTTCCGTACATAAACCGTAAGGAATGCAGCCAAAGGCATGGTATTCCGACGATAGGCATCGATATAAATCGAATGATAAGGTCCTGGTTCGTTTTGAGCAAGTGGAGTGCCTGTAAATGTGGGAATCCTTGTAAAATTACGCGACTTTCCTTCATTTTCGACTGTTTTCGTGCATAAACCGTAACTAAGCGGCCAAAGGCCTAGTATTCCGACGTAGTGCATCGATATAAATCGAATGATGAAGGTCATGATCTGTTTAGAGCAAGTGGAGTGGCTATAAATGCGGAAAACCTTGTAAAATTACACGCCTCTTCCCTTATTTTATTGTGTTTCCGTGCATAAACCGTAAGGAAAGCGGCCAAAGGCATAGTATTCCAACGTAAACCATGAACATATATCGAATGATAGAGATCATGATCCGTTTCCAGCAATTGGAGTGCCTGTAAATGCGAGAATCCTTGTAAAAATACGCGAATATCCTTCATTTTCGAGTGTTTTCGTGCATAAACCGTGAGTAAAGCGGGCAAAGGCATAGTATTCCAACGTAAAGCATGGATAAAAATCGATCGATGATGGTTATGATCCGTTTAGACCAAGTGGAGTGGCTATAAATGCGGAAAACCTTGTAAAATTACACACCTCTTCCCTTATTTTATTGTGTTTCCGTGCGTAAACCGTAAGAAAATCTACCAAAGGCATAGTATTCCGACATAAAACGTCGAGATACATCGAATGATGATGGGCATGATCCGTTTAGAGCAAGTGGGGATGATGTAAATAGGGGAAATCCTTGTAAAATTACGTGACTTTCCTTTATTTTCGAGTGTTTCCGTGCGTAAACCGTAAGGAATGCAGCCAAAGGCATGGTATTCCGACGATTGGCATCGATATAAATCGAATGATAAAGTCCTGATTCGTTTTGAGCAAGTGGAGTACCTGTAAATGTGGGAATCCTTGTAAAATTACGTGACTTTCCTTCATTTTCGACTGTTTTCGTGCAGAAACTGTAACAAAGCGGCCAAAGGCCTAGTATTCCGACGTAGAGCATCGATATAAATCGAATGATGAAGGTCATGATCTGCTTAGAGCAAATGGAGTGGCTATAAATGCGGAAAACCTTGTAAAATTACACGCCTCTTCCCTTATTTTATTGTGTTTCCGTGCGTAAACCGTAAGGAAATCAACCAAAGGCATAGTATTCCGACATAAAGCATCGAGATTCATCGAATGATGATGGGCATGATCCGTTTGGAGCAAGTGGGGATGATGTAAATAGGGGAAATCCTTGTAAAATTACGTGACTTTCCTTTATTTTCGAGTGTTTCCGTGCGTAAACCGTAAGGAATGCAGCCAAAGGCATGGTATTCCGACGATTGGCATCGATATAAATCGAATGATAAGGTCCTGATTCGTTTTGAGCAAGTGGAGTACCTGTAAATGTGGGAATCCTTGTAAAATTACGTGACTTTCCTTCATTTTCGACTGTTTTCGTGCAGAAACCGTAACAAAGCGGCCAAAGGCCTAGTATTCCGACGTAGAGCATCGATATAAATCGAATGATGAAGGTCATGATCTGCTTAGAGCAAATGGAGTGTCTGTTCATCCGGAAAACCTTGTAAAATTACGTGAAATTTCTTCATTTTCTAGTGTTTCCGTGCGTAAACCGTAAGGAATGCAGCCAAAGGCATGGTATTCCGACGATAGGCATCGATATAAATCGAATGATGAAGGTCCTGATTCGTTTTGAGCAAGTGGAGTGCCTGTAAATGTGGGAATCCTTGTAAAATTACGTGAATTTTCTTCATTTTCTAGTGTTTCCGTGCGTAAACCGTAAGGGAATCGGCCAAAGACATAGCACTCTGACATAAAGCATCGAGATACATCGAATGATAAAGCTCATGATCCGTTTAGAGCAAATGGAGTGGCTGTAAATGTGGAAATCCTTGTAAAATTACGCGACTTTCCTTCATTTTCGAATGTTTCCGTAAATAAACCGTAAGGAATGCAGCCAAAGGCATGGTATTCCGACGATAGGCATCGATATAAATCGAATGATGAAGGTCCTGATTCGTTTTGAGCAAGTGGAGTGCCTGTAAATGTGGGAATCCTTGTGCAATTACGCGAATTTCCTTCATTTTCGACTGTTTTCGTGCATAAACCGTAACTAAGCGGCCAAAGGCCTAGTATTCCGACGTAGAGCATCGATATAAATCGAATGATGAAGGTCGTGATCTGTTTAGAGCAAGTGGAGTGTCTGTACATCCGGAAAACCTTGTAAAATTACGTAAATTTTCTTCATTTTCTAGTGTTTCCGTACATAAACCGTAAGGAATGCAGCCAAAGGCATGGTATTCCGACGATAGGCATCGATATAAATCGAATGATAAGGTCCTGGTTCGTTTTGAGCAAGTGGAGTGCCTGTAAATGTGGGAATCCTTGTAAAATTACGCGACTTTCCTTCATTTTCGAATGTTTCCGTAAATAAACCGTAAGGAATGCAGCCAAAGGCATGGTATTCCGACGATAGGCATCGATATAAATCGAATGATGAAGGTCCTGATTCGTTTTGAGCAAGTGGAGTGCCTGTAAATGTGGGAATCCTTGTGCAATTACGCGAATTTCCTTCATTTTCGACTGTTTTCGTGCATAAACCGTAACTAAGCGGCCAAAGGCCTAGTATTCCGACGTAGAGCATCGATATAAATCGAATGATGAAGGTCGTGATCTGTTTAGAGCAAGTGGAGTGTCTGTACATCCGGAAAACCTTGTAAAATTACGTAAATTTTCTTCATTTTCTAGTGTTTCCGTACATAAACCGTAAGGAATGCAGCCAAAGGCATGGTATTCCGACGATAGGCATCGATATAAATCGAATGATAAGGTCCTGGTTCGTTTTGAGCAAGTGGAGTGCCTGTAAATGTGGGAATCCTTGTAAAATTACGCGACTTTCCTTCATTTTCGACTGTTTTCGTGCATAAACCGTAACTAAGCGGCCAAAGGCCTAGTATTCCGACGTAGTGCATCGATATAAATCGAATGATGAAGGTCATGATCTGTTTAGAGCAAGTGGAGTGGCTATAAATGCGGAAAACCTTGTAAACTTACACGCCTCTTCCCTTATTTTATTGTGTTTCCGTGCATAAACCGTAAGGAAAGCGGCCAAAGGCATAGTATTCCAACGTAAACCATGAACATATATCGAATGATAGAGATCATGATCCGTTTCCAGCAATTGGAGTGCCTGTAAATGCGAGAATCCTTGTAAAAATACGCGAATATCCTTCATTTTCGAGTGTTTTCGTGCATAAACCGTGAGTAAAGCGGGCAAAGGCATAGTATTCCAACGTAAAGCATGGATAAAAATCGATCGATGATGGTTATGATCCGTTTAGACCAAGTGGAGTGGCTATAAATGCGGAAAACCTTGTAAAATTACACACCTCTTCCCTTATTTTATTGTGTTTCCGTGCGTAAACCGTAAGAAAATCTACCAAAGGCATAGTATTCCGACATAAAACGTCGAGATACATCGAATGATGATGGGCATGATCCGTTTAGAGCAAGTGGGGATGATGTAAATAGGGGAAATCCTTGTAAAATTACGTGACTTTCCTTTATTTTCGAGTGTTTCCGTGCGTAAACCGTAAGGAATGCAGCCAAAGGCATGGTATTCCGACGATTGGCATCGATATAAATCGAATGATAAAGTCCTGATTCGTTTTGAGCAAGTGGAGTACCTGTAAATGTGGGAATCCTTGTAAAATTACGTGACTTTCCTTCATTTTCGACTGTTTTCGTGCAGAAACCGTAACAAAGCGGCCAAAGGCCTAGTATTCCGACGTAGAGCATCGATATAAATCGAATGATGAAGGTCATGATCTGCTTAGAGCAAATGGAGTGGCTATAAATGCGGAAAACCTTGTAAAATTACACGCCTCTTCCCTTATTTTATTGTGTTTCCGTGCGTAAACCGTAAGGAAATCAACCAAAGGCATAGTATTCCGACATAAAGCATCGAGATTCATCGAATGATGATGGGCATGATCCGTTTGGAGCAAGTGGGGATGATGTAAATAGGGGAAATCCTTGTAAAATTACGTGACTTTCCTTTATTTTCGAGTGTTTCCGTGCGTAAACCGTAAGGAATGCAGCCAAAGGCATGGTATTCCGACGATTGGCATCGATATAAATCGAATGATAATGTCCTGATTCGTTTTGAGCAAGTGGAGTACCTGTAAATGTGGGAATCCTTGTAAAATTACGTGACTTTCCTTCATTTTCGACTGTTTTCGTGCAGAAACCGTAACAAAGCGGCCAAAGGCCTAGTATTCCGACGTAGAGCATCGATATAAATCGAATGATGAAGGTCATGATCTGCTTAGAGCAAATGGAGTGGCTATAAATGCGGAAAACCTTGTAAAATTACACGCCTCTTCCCTTATTTTATTGTGTTTCCGTGCGTAAACCGTAAGGAAATCAACCAAAGGCATAGTATTCCGACATAAAGCATCGAGATTCATCGAATGATGATGGGCATGATCCGTTTGGAGCAAGTGGGGATGATGTAAATAGGGGAAATCCTTGTAAAATTACGTGACTTTCCTTTATTTTCGAGTGTTTCCGTGCGTAAACCGTAAGGAATGCAGCCAAAGGCATGGTATTCCGACGATTGGCATCGATATAAATCGAATGATAAGGTCCTGATTCGTTTTGAGCAAGAGGAGTGCCTGTACATCCGGAAAACCTTGTAAAATTACGTGAATTTTCTTCATTTTCTAGTGTTTCCGTACATAAACCGTAAGGAATGCAGCCAAAGGCATGGTATTCCGACGATAGGCATCAATATAAATCGAATGATAAGGTCCTGATTCGTTTTGAGCAAGTGGAGTGCCTGTAAATGTGGGAATCCTTGTAAAATTACGCGACTTTCCTTCATTTTCGACTGTTTTCGTGCATAAACCGTAACTAAGCGGCCAAAGGCCTAGTATTCCGGAAATAAAGAAAATCATGTAAAATTACACCCCTCTTCCCTTTTTTTGTTGTGTTTCCGTGCATAAACCGTAAGGAAAGCGGCCAAAGGCATAGTATTCCAACGTAAACCATGAACATATATCGAATGATAGAGATCATGATCCGTTTCCAGCAATTGGAGTGCCTGTAAATGCGAGAATCCTTGTAAAAATACGCGAATATCCTTCATTTTCGAGTGTTTTCGAGCATAAACCGTAATTAAGCGGCCAAAGGCCTACTATTCCGACGTAGAGCATCGATATAAATCGAATGATGAAGGTCATGATCTGTTTAGAGCAAATGGAGTGTCTGTACATCCGGAAAACCTTGTAAAATTACGTAAATTTTCTTCATTTTCTAGTGTTTCCGTACATAAACCGTAAGGAATACAGCCAAAGGCATGGTATTCCGACGATAGGCATCGATATAAATCGAATGATAAGGTCCTGGTTCGTTTTGAGCAAGTGGAGTGCCTGTAAATGTGGGAATCCTTGTAAAATTACGCGACTTTCCTTCATTTTCGACTGTTTTCGTGCATAAACCGTAACTAAGCGGCCAAAGGCCTAGTATTCCGACGTAGTGCATCGATATAAATCGAATGATGAAGGTCATGATCTGTTTAGAGCAAGTGGAGTGGCTATAAATGCGGAAAACCTTGTAAAATTACACGCCTCTTCCCTTATTTTATTGTGTTTCCGTGCATAAACCGTAAGGAAAGCGGCCAAAGGCATAGTATTCCAACGTAAACCATGAACATATATCGAATGATAGAGATCATGATCCGTTTCCAGCAATTGGAGTGCCTGTAAATGCGAGAATCCTTGTAAAAATACGCCAATATCCTTCATTTTCGAGTGTTTTCGTGCATAAACCGTGAGTAAAGCGGGCAAAGGCATAGTATTCCAACGTAAAGCATGGATAAAAATCGATCGATGATGGTTATGATCCGTTTAGACCAAGTGGAGTGGCTATAAATGCGGAAAACCTTGTAAAATTACACGCCTCTTCCCTCATTTTATTGTGTTTCCGTGCGTAAACCGTAAGGAAATCTACCAAAGGCATAGTATTCCGACATAAAGCGTCGAGATACATCGAATGATGATGGGCATGATCCGTTTAGTGCAAGTGGAGTGTCTGTACATCCGGAAAACCTTGTAAAATTACGTGAATTTTCTTCATTTTCTAGTGTTTCCGTGCGTAAATCGTAAGGAATGCAGCCAAAGGCATGGTATTCCGACGATAGGCATCGATATAAATCTAATGATGAAGGTCCTGATTCGTTTTGAGCAAGTGGAGTGCCTGTAAATGTGGGAATCCTTGTAAAATTACGCGACTTTCCTTCATTTTCGACTGTTTTTTTGCATAAACCGTAATTAAGCGGCCAAAGGCCTACTATTCCGACGTAGAGCATCGATATAAATCGAATGATGAAGGTCATGATTTGTTTAGAGCAAATGGAGTGTCTGTACATCCGGAAAACCTTGTAAAATTACGTGAATTTTCTTCATTTTCTAGTGTTTCCGTACATAAACCGTAAGGAATGCAGCCAAAGGCATGGTATTCCGACGATAGGCATCGATATAAATCGAATGATAAGGTCCTGATTCGTTTTGAGCAAGTGGAGTGCCTGTAAATGTGGGAATCCTTGTAAAATTACGCGACTTTCCTTCATTTTCGACTGTTTTCGTGCATAAACCGTAACTAAGCGGCCAAAGGCCTAGTATTCCGACATAAAGCATCGAGATTCATCGAATGATGATGGGCATGATCCGTTTGGAGCAAGTGGGGAGGTTGTAAATAGAGGAAATCCTTGACAAATTACGTGACTTTCCTTCATTTTCGAGTGTTTCCGTACTTAAACCGTAAGGAATGCAGCCAAAGGCATGGTATTCCGACGATAGGCATCGATATAAATCGAATGATGAAGGTCCTAATTCGTTTTGAGCAAGAGGAGTGCCTGTAAATGTGGGAATCCTTGTAAAATTACGCGACTTTCCTTCATTTTCGACTGTTTTCGTGCATAAACCGTAACTAAGCGGCCAAAGGCCTAGTATTCCGACATAAAGCATCGAGATTCATCGAATGATGATGGGCATGATCCGTTTGGAGCAAGTGGGGAGGTTGTAAATAGAGGAAATCCTTGACAAATTACGTGACTTTCCTTCATTTTCGAGTGTTTCCGTACTTAAACCGTAAGGAATGCAGCCAAAGGCATGGTATTCCGACGATAGGCATCGATATAAATCGAATGATGAAGGTCCTAATTCGTTTTGAGCAAGAGGAGTGCCTGTAAATGTGGGAATCCTTGTAAAATTACGCGACTTTCCTTCATTTTCGACTGTGTTCGTGCATAAACGGTAACTAAGCGGCCAAAGGCCTAGTATTCCGGAAATAAAGAAAATCATGTAAAATTACACCCCTCTTCCCTTTTTTTGTTGTGTTTCCGTGCATATACCGTAAGGAAAGCGGCCAAAGGCATAGTATTCCAACGTAAACCATGAACATATATCGAATGATAGAGATCATGATCCGTTTCCAGCAATTGGAGTGCCTGTAAATGCGAGAATCCTTGTAAAAATACGCGAATATCCTTCATTTTCGAGTGTTTTCGTGCATAAACCGTGAGTAAAGCGGGCAAAGGCATAGTATTCCAACGTAAAGCATGGATAAAAATCGATCGATGATGGTTATGATCCGTTTAGACCAAGTGGAGTGGCTATAAATGCGGAAAACCTTGTAAAATTACACGCCTCTTCCCTTATTTTATTGTGTTTCCGTGCGTAAACCGTAAGGAAATCTACCAAAGGCATAGTATTCCGACATAAAGCGTCGAGATACATCGAATGATGATGGGCATGATCCGTTTAGAGCAAGTGGGGATGTTGTAAATAGGGGAAATCCTTGTAAAATTACGTGACTTTCCTTCATTTTCGAGTGTTTCCGTGCGTAAACCGTAAGGAATGCAGCCAAAGGCATGGTATTCCGACGATAGGCATCGATATAAATCGAATGATAAGGTCCTGACTCGTTTTGAGCAAGTGGAGTACCTGTAAATGTGGGAATCCTTGTTAAATTACGCAACTTTCCTTCATTTTCGATTGTTTTTGTGCATAAACCGTAACTAAGCGGACAAAGGCCTAGTATTCCGACGTAGAGCATCGATATAAATCGAAGGATGAAGGTCCCAATCCGTTTAGAGCAAATGGAGTGTCTGTACATCCGGAAAACCTTGTAAAATTACGTGAATTTTCTTCATTTTCTAGTATTTCCGTGCGTAAACCGTAAGGAAATCTGCCAAAGGCATAGTATTCTGACATAAAGCATCGATATAAATCGAATGATGAAGGTCCTGATTCGTTTTGAGCAAGTGGAGTGCCTGTAAATGTGTGAATCCTTGTAAAATTACGCGACTTTCCTTCATTTTCGACTGTTTTCGTGCAGAAACCGTAACTAAGCGGCCAAAGGCCTAGTATTCCGACGTAGAGCATCGATATAAATCGAATGATGAAGGTCATGATCTGCTTAGAGCAAATGGAGTGGCTATAAATGCGGAAAACCTTGTAAAATTACACGCCTCTTCCCTTATTTTATTGTGTTTCCGTGCGTAAACCGTAAGGAAATCAACCAAAGGCATAGTATTCCGACATAAAGCATCGAGATTCATCGAATGATGATGGGCATGATCCGTTTGGAGCAAGTGGGGATGATGTAAATAGGGGAAATCCTTGTAAAATTACGTGACTTTCCTTTATTTTCGAGTGTTTCCGTGCGTAAACCGTAAGGAATGCAGCCAAAGGCATGGTATTCCGACGATTGGCATCGATATAAATCGAATGATAAGGTCCTGATTCGTTTTGAGCAAGTGGAGTACCTGTAAATGTGGGAATCCTTGTAAAATTACGTGACTTTCCTTCATTTTCGACTGTTTTCGTGCATAAACCGTGAGTAAAGCGGGCAAAGGCATAGTATTCCAACGTAAAGCATGGATAAAAATCGATCGATGATGGTTATGATCCGTTTAGACCAAGTGGAGTGGCTATAAATGCGGAAAACCTTGTAAAATTACACGCCTCTTCCCTTATTTTATTGTGTTTCCGTGCGTAAACCGTAAGGAAATCTACCAAAGGCATAGTATTCCGACATAAAGCGTCGAGATACATCGAATGATGATGGGCATGATCCGTTTAGAGCAAGTGGGGATGTTGTAAATAGGGGAAATCCTTGTAAAATTACGTGACTTTCCTTCATTTTCGAGTGTTTCCGTGCGTAAACCGTAAGGAATGCAGCCAAAGGCATGGTATTCCGACGATAGGCATCGATATAAATCGAATGATAAGGTCCTGACTCGTTTTGAGCAAGTGGAGTACCTGTAAATGTGGGAATCCTTGTTAAATTACGCAACTTTCCTTCATTTTCGATTGTTTTTGTGCATAAACCGTAACTAAGCGGACAAAGGCCTAGTATTCCGACGTAGAGCATCGATATAAATCGAAGGATGAAGGTCCCAATCCGTTTAGAGCAAATGGAGTGTCTGTACATCCGGAAAACCTTGTAAAATTACGTGAATTTTCTTCATTTTCTAGTATTTCCGTGCGTAAACCGTAAGGAAATCTGCCAAAGGCATAGTATTCTGACATAAAGCATCGATATAAATCGAATGATGAAGGTCCTGATTCGTTTTGAGCAAGTGGAGTGCCTGTAAATGTGTGAATCCTTGTAAAATTACGCGACTTTCCTTCATTTTCGACTGTTTTCGTGCATAAACCGTAACTAAGCGGCCAAAGGCCTAGTATTCCGACGTAGAGCATCGATATAAATCGAATGATGAAGGTCGTGATCTGTTTAGAGCAAGTGGAGTGTCTGTACATCCGGAAAACCTTGTAAAATTACGTAAATTTTCTTCATTTTCTAGTGTTTCCGTACATAAACCGTAAGGAATGCAGCCAAAGGCATGGTATTCCGACGATAGGCATCGATATAAATCGAATGATAAGGTCCTGGTTCGTTTTGAGCAAGTGGAGTGCCTGTAAATGTGGGAATCCTTGTAAAATTACGCGACTTTCCTTCATTTTCGACTGTTTTCGTGCATAAACCGTAACTAAGCGGCCAAAGGCCTAGTATTCCGACGTAGTGCATCGAAATAAATCGAATGATGAAGGTCATGATCTGTTTAGAGCAAGTGGAGTGGCTATAAATGCGGAAAACCTTGTAAAATTACACGCCTCTTCCCTTATTTTATTGTGTTTCCGTGCATAAACCGTAAGGAAAGCGGCCAAAGGCATAGTATTCCAACGTAAACCATGAACATATATCGAATGATAGAGATCATGATTCGTTTTGAGCAAGTGGAGTGCCTGTAAATGTGGGAATCCTTGTGCAATTACGCGAATTTCCTTCATTTTCGACTGTTTTCGTGCATAAACCGTAACTAAGCGGCCAAAGGCCTAGTATTCCGACGTAGAGCATCGATATAAATCGAATGATGAAGGTCGTGATCTGTTTAGAGCAAGTGGAGTGTCTGTACATCCGGAAAACCTTGTAAAATTACGTAAATTTTCTTCATTTTCTAGTGTTTCCGTACATAAACCGTAAGGAATGCAGCCAAAGGCATGGTATTCCGACGATAGGCATCGATATAAATCGAATGATAAGGTCCTGGTTCGTTTTGAGCAAGTGGAGTGCCTGTAAATGTGGGAATCCTTGTAAAATTACGCGACTTTCCTTCATTTTCGACTGTTTTCGTGCATAAACCGTAACTAAGCGGCCAAAGGCCTAGTATTCCGACGTAGTGCATCGATATAAATCGAATGATGAAGGTCATGATCTGTTTAGAGCAAGTGGAGTGGCTATAAATGCGGAAAACCTTGTAAAATTACACGCCTCTTCCCTTATTTTATTGTGTTTCCGTGCATAAACCGTAAGGAAAGCGGCCAAAGGCATAGTATTCCAACGTAAACCATGAACATATATCGAATGATAGAGATGATGATCCGTTTCCAGCAATTGGAGTGCCTGTAAATGCGAGAATCCTTGTAAAAATACGCGAATATCCTTCATTTTCGAGTGTTTTCGTGCATAAACCGTGAGTAAAGCGGGCAAAGGCATAGTATTCCAACGTAAAGCATGGATAAAAATCGATCGATGATGGTTATGATCCGTTTAGACCAAGTGGAGTGGCTATAAATGCGGAAAACCTTGTAAAATTACACACCTTTTCCCTTATTTTATTGTGTTTCCGTGCGTAAACCGTAAGAAAATCTACCAAAGGCATAGTATTCCGACATAAAACGTCGAGATACATCGAATGATGATGGGCATGATCCGTTTAGAGCAAGTGGGGATGATGTAAATAGGGGAAATCCTTGTAAAATTACGTGACTTTCCTTTATTTTCGAGTGTTTCCGTGCGTAAACCGTAAGGAATGCAGCCAAAGGCATGGTATTCCGACGATTGGCATCGATATAAATCGAATGATAAGGTCCTGATTCGTTTTGAGCAAGTGGAGTACCTGTAAATGTGGGAATCCTTGTAAAATTACGTGACTTTCCTTCATTTTCGACTGTTTTCGTGCAGAAACCGTAACAAAGCGGCCAAAGGCCTAGTATTCCGACGTAGAGCATCGATATAAATCGAATGATGAAGGTCATGATCTGCTTAGAGCAAATGGAGTGGCTATAAATGCGGAAAACCTTGTAAAATTACACGCCTCTTCCCTTATTTTATTGTGTTTCCGTGCGTAAACCGTAAGGAAATCAACCAAAGGCATAGTATTCCGACATAAAGCATCGAGATTCATCGAATGATGATGGGCATGATCCGTTTGGAGCAAGTGGGGATGATGTAAATAGGGGAAATCCTTGTAAAATTACGTGACTTTCCTTTATTTTCGAGTGTTTCCGTGCGTAAACCGTAAGGAATGCAGCCAAAGGCATGGTATTCCGACGATTGGCATCGATATAAATCGAATGATAAGGTCCTGATTCGTTTTGAGCAAGTGGAGTACCTGTAAATGTGGGAATCCTTGTAAAATTACGTGACTTTCCTTCATTTTCGACTGTTTTCGTGCAGAAACCGTAACAAAGCGGCCAAAGGCCTAGTATTCCGACGTAGAGCATCGATATAAATCGAATGATGAAGGTCATGATCTGCTTAGAGCAAATGGAGTGGCTATAAATGCGGAAAACCTTGTAAAATTACACGCCTCTTCCCTTATTTTATTGTGTTTCCGTGCGTAAACCGTAAGGAAATCAACCAAAGGCATAGTATTCCGACATAAAGCATCGAGATTCATCGAATGATGATGGGCATGATCCGTTTGGAGCAAGTGGGGATGATGTAAATAGGGGAAATCCTTGTAAAATTACGTGACTTTCCTTTATTTTCGAGTGTTTCCGTGCGTAAACCGTAAGGAATGCAGCCAAAGGCATGGTATTCCGACGATTGGCATCGATATAAATCGAATGATAAGGTCCTGATTTGTTTTGAGCAAGAGGAGTGCCTGTACATCCGGAAAACCTTGTAAAATTACGTGAATTTTCTTCATTTTCTAGTGTTTCCGTACATAAACCGTAAGGAATGCAGCCAAAGGCATGGTATTCCGACGATAGGCATCAATATAAATCGAATGATAAGGTCCTGATTCGTTTTGAGCAAGTGGAGTGCCTGTAAATGTGGGAATCCTTGTAAAATTACGCGACTTTCCTTCATTTTCAACTGTTTTCGTGCATAAACCGTAACTAAGCGGCCAAAGGCCTAGTATTCCGGAAATAAAGAAAATCATGTAAAATTACACCCCTCTTCCCTTTTTTTGTTGTGTTTCCGTGCATAAACCGTAAGGAAAGCGGCCAAAGGCATAGTATTCCAACGTAAACCATGAACATATATCGAATGATAGAGATCATGATCCGTTTCCAGCAATTGGAGTGCCTGTAAATGCGAGAATCCTTGTAAAAATACGCGAATATCCTTCATTTTCGAGTGTTTTCGAGCATAAACCGTAATTAAGCGGCCAAAGGCCTACTATTCCGACGTAGAGCATCGATATAAATCGAATGATGAAGGTCATGATCTGTTTAGAGCAAGTGGAGTGTCTGTACATCCGGAAAACCTTGTAAAATTACGTGAATTTTCTTCATTTTCTAGTGTTTCCGTGCGTAAATCGTAAGGAATGCAGCCAAAGGCATGGTATTCCGACGATAGGCATCGATATAAATCTAATGATGAAGGTCCTGATTCGTTTTGAGCAAGTGGAGTGCCTGTAAATGTGGGAATCCTTGTAAAATTACGCGACTTTCCTTCATTTTCGACTGTTTTTTTGCATAAACCGTAATTAAGCGGCCAAAGGCCTACTATTCCGACGTAGAGCATCGATATAAATCGAATGATGAAGGTCATGATTTGTTTAGAGCAAATGGAGTGTCTGTACATCCGGAAAACCTTGTAAAATTACGTGAATTTTCTTCATTTTCTAGTGTTTCCGTACATAAACCGTAAGGAATGCAGCCAAAGGCATGGTATTCCGACGATAGGCATCGATATAAATCGAATGATAAGGTCCTGATTCGTTTTGAGCAAGTGGAGTGCCTGTAAATGTGGGAATCCTTGTAAAATTACGCGACTTTCCTTCATTTTCGACTGTTTTCGTGCATAAACCGTAACTAAGCGGCCAAAGGCCTAGTATTCCGACATAAAGCATCGAGATTCATCGAATGATGATGGGCATGATCCGTTTGGAGCAAGTGGGGAGGTTGTAAATAGAGGAAATCCTTGACAAATTACGTGACTTTCCTTCATTTTCGAGTGTTTCCGTACTTAAACCGTAAGGAATGCAGCCAAAGGCATGGTATTCCGACGATAGGCATCGATATAAATCGAATGATGAAGGTCCTAATTCGTTTTGAGCAAGAGGAGTGCCTGTAAATGTGGGAATCCTTGTAAAATTACGCGACTTTCCTTCATTTTCGACTGTGTTCGTGCATAAACGGTAACTAAGCGGCCAAAGGCCTAGTATTCCGGAAATAAAGAAAATCATGTAAAATTACACCCCTCTTCCCTTTTTTTGTTGTGTTTCCGTGCATATACCGTAAGGAAAGCGGCCAAAGGCATAGTATTCCAACGTAAACCATGAACATATATCGAATGATAGAGATCATGATCCGTTTCCAGCAATTGGAGTGCCTGTAAATGCGAGAATCCTTGTAAAAATACGCGAATATCCTTCATTTTCGAGTGTTTTCGTGCATAAACCGTGAGTAAAGCGGGCAAAGGCATAGTATTCCAACGTAAAGCATGGATAAAAATCGATCGATGATGGTTATGATCCGTTTAGACCAAGTGGAGTGGCTATAAATGCGGAAAACCTTGTAAAATTACACGCCTCTTCCCTTATTTTATTGTGTTTCCGTGCGTAAACCGTAAGGAAATCTACCAAAGGCATAGTATTCCGACATAAAGCGTCGAGATACATCGAATGATGATGGGCATGATCCGTTTAGAGCAAGTGGGGATGTTGTAAATAGGGGAAATCCTTGTAAAATTACGTGACTTTCCTTCATTTTCGAGTGTTTCCGTGCGTAAACCGTAAGGAATGCAGCCAAAGGCATGGTATTCCGACGATAGGCATCGATATAAATCGAATGATAAGGTCCTGACTCGTTTTGAGCAAGTGGAGTACCTGTAAATGTGGGAATCCTTGTTAAATTACGCAACTTTCCTTCATTTTCGATTGTTTTTGTGCATAAACCGTAACTAAGCGGACAAAGGCCTAGTATTCCGACGTAGAGCATCGATATAAATCGAAGGATGAAGGTCCCAATCCGTTTAGAGCAAATGGAGTGTCTGTACATCCGGAAAACCTTGTAAAATTACGTGAATTTTCTTCATTTTCTAGTATTTCCGTGCGTAAACCGTAAGGAAATCTGCCAAAGGCATAGTATTCTGACATAAAGCATCGATATAAATCGAATGATGAAGGTCCTGATTCGTTTTGAGCAAGTGGAGTGCCTGTAAATGTGTGAATCCTTGTAAAATTACGCGACTTTCCTTCATTTTCGACTGTTTTCGTGCAGAAACCGTAACTAAGCGGCCAAAGGCCTAGTATTCCGACGTAGAGCATCGATATAAATCGAATGATGAAGGTCATGATCTGCTTAGAGCAAATGGAGTGGCTATAAATGCGGAAAACCTTGTAAAATTACACGCCTCTTCCCTTATTTTATTGTGTTTCCGTGCGTAAACCGTAAGGAAATCAACCAAAGGCATAGTATTCCGACATAAAGCATCGAGATTCATCGAATGATGATGGGCATGATCCGTTTGGAGCAAGTGGGGATGATGTAAATAGGGGAAATCCTTGTAAAATTACGTGACTTTCCTTTATTTTCGAGTGTTTCCGTGCGTAAACCGTAAGGAATGCAGCCAAAGGCATGGTATTCCGACGATTGGCATCGATATAAATCGAATGATAAGGTCCTGATTCGTTTTGAGCAAGTGGAGTACCTGTAAATGTGGGAATCCTTGTAAAATTACGTGACTTTCCTTCATTTTCGACTGTTTTCGTGCATAAACCGTGAGTAAAGCGGGCAAAGGCATAGTATTCCAACGTAAAGCATGGATAAAAATCGATCGATGATGGTTATGATCCGTTTAGACCAAGTGGAGTGGCTATAAATGCGGAAAACCTTGTAAAATTACACGCCTCTTCCCTTATTTTATTGTGTTTCCGTGCGTAAACCGTAAGGAAATCTACCAAAGGCATAGTATTCCGACATAAAGCGTCGAGATACATCGAATGATGATGGGCATGATCCGTTTAGAGCAAGTGGGGATGTTGTAAATAGGGGAAATCCTTGTAAAATTACGTGACTTTACTTCATTTTCGAGTGTTTCCGTGCGTAAACCGTAAGGAATGCAGCCAAAGGCATGGTATTCCGACGATAGGCATCGATATAAATCGAATGATAAGGTCCTGACTCGTTTTGAGCAAGTGGAGTACCTGTAAATGTGGGAATCCTTGTTAAATTACGCAACTTTCCTTCATTTTCGATTGTTTTTGTGCATAAACCGTAACTAAGCGGACAAAGGCCTAGTATTCCGACGTAGAGCATCGATATAAATCGAAGGATGAAGGTCCCAATCCGTTTAGAGCAAATGGAGTGTCTGTACATCCGGAAAACCTTGTAAAATTACGTGAATTTTCTTCATTTTCTAGTATTTCCGTGCGTAAACCGTAAGGAAATCTGCCAAAGGCATAGTATTCTGACATAAAGCATCGATATAAATCGAATGATGAAGGTCCTGATTCGTTTTGAGCAAGTGGAGTGCCTGTAAATGTGTGAATCCTTGTAAAATTACGCGACTTTCCTTCATTTTCGACTGTTTTCGTGCATAAACCGTAACTAAGCGGCCAAAGGCCTAGTATTCCGACGTAGAGCATCGATATAAATCGAATGATGAAGGTCGTGATCTGTTTAGAGCAAGTGGAGTGTCTGTACATCCGGAAAACCTTGTAAAATTACGTAAATTTTCTTCATTTTCTAGTGTTTCCGTACATAAACCGTAAGGAATGCAGCCAAAGGCATGGTATTCCGACGATAGGCATCGATATAAATCGAATGATAAGGTCCTGGTTCGTTTTGAGCAAGTGGAGTGCCTGTAAATGTGGGAATCCTTGTAAAATTACGCGACTTTCCTTCATTTTCGACTGTTTTCGTGCATAAACCGTAACTAAGCGGCCAAAGGCCTAGTATTCCGACGTAGTGCATCGAAATAAATCGAATGATGAAGGTCATGATCTGTTTAGAGCAAGTGGAGTGGCTATAAATGCGGAAAACCTTGTAAAATTACACGCCTCTTCCCTTATTTTATTGTGTTTCCGTGCATAAACCGTAAGGAAAGCGGCCAAAGGCATAGTATTCCAACGTAAACCATGAACATATATCGAATGATAGAGATCATGATTCGTTTTGAGCAAGTGGAGTGCCTGTAAATGTGGGAATCCTTGTGCAATTACGCGAATTTCCTTCATTTTCGACTGTTTTCGTGCATAAACCGTAACTAAGCGGCCAAAGGCCTAGTATTCCGACGTAGAGCATCGATATAAATCGAATGATGAAGGTCGTGATCTGTTTAGAGCAAGTGGAGTGTCTGTACATCCGGAAAACCTTGTAAAATTACGTAAATTTTCTTCATTTTCTAGTGTTTCCGTACATAAACCGTAAGGAATGCAGCCAAAGGCATGGTATTCCGACGATAGGCATCGATATAAATCGAATGATAAGGTCCTGGTTCGTTTTGAGCAAGTGGAGTGCCTGTAAATGTGGGAATCCTTGTAAAATTACGCGACTTTCCTTCATTTTCGACTGTTTTCGTGCATAAACCGTAACTAAGCGGCCAAAGGCCTAGTATTCCGACGTAGTGCATCGATATAAATCGAATGATGAAGGTCATGATCTGTTTAGAGCAAGTGGAGTGGCTATAAATGCGGAAAACCTTGTAAAATTACACGCCTCTTCCCTTATTTTATTGTGTTTCCGTGCATAAACCGTAAGGAAAGCGGCCAAAGGCATAGTATTCCAACGTAAACCATGAACATATATCGAATGATAGAGATCATGATCCGTTTCCAGCAATTGGAGTGCCTGTAAATGCGAGAATCCTTGTAAAAATACGCGAATATCCTTCATTTTCGAGTGTTTTCGTGCATAAACCGTGAGTAAAGCGGGCAAAGGCATAGTATTCCAACGTAAAGCATGGATAAAAATCGATCGATGATGGTTATGATCCGTTTAGACCAAGTGGAGTGGCTATAAATGCGGAAAACCTTGTAAAATTACACACCTCTTCCCTTATTTTATTGTGTTTCCGTGCGTAAACCGTAAGAAAATCTACCAAAGGCATAGTATTCTGACATAAAGCATCGATATAAATCGAATGATGAAGGTCCTGATTCGTTTTGAGCAAGTGGAGTGCCTGTAAATGTGTGAATCCTTGTAAAATTACGCGACTTTCCTTCATTTTCGACTGTTTTCGTGCATAAACCGTAACTAAGCGGCCAAAGGCCTAGTATTCCGACGTAGAGCATCGATATAAATCGAATGATGAAGGTCGTGATCTGTTTAGAGCAAGTGGAGTGTCTGTACATCCGGAAAACCTTGTAAAATTACTTGAATTTTCTTCATTTTCTAGTGTTTCCGTGCGTAAACCGTAAGGAAATCTGCCAAAGGCATAGTATTCTGACATAAAGCATCGAGATACATCGAATGATGATGGGCATCATCCGTTTAGAGCAAATGGAGTGTCTGTACATCCGGAAAACCTTGTAAAATTACGTGAATTTTCTTCATTTTCTAGTGTTTCCATGCGTAAACCGTAACGAATGCAGCCAAAGGCATGGTATTCCGACGATAGGCATCGATATAAATCGAATGATAAGGTCCTGATTCGTTTTGAGCAAGTGGAGTACCTGTAAATGTGGGAATCCTTGTAAAATTACGCGACATTCCTTCATTTCCGACTGTTTTCGTGCATAAACCGTAACTAAGCGGCCAAAGTCCTAGTATTCCGACGTAGAGCATCGATATAAATCGAATGATGAAGGTCGTGATCTGTTTAGAGCAAGTGGAGTGTCTGTACATCCGGAAAACCTTGCAAAATTACGTAAATTTTCTTCATTTTCTAGTGTTTCCGTACATAAACCGTAAGGAATGCAGCCAAAGGCATGGTATTCCGACGATAGGCATCGATATAAATCGAATGATAAGGTCCTGGTTCGTTTTGAGCAAGTGGAGTGCCTGTAAATGTGGGAATCCTTGTAAAATTACGCGACTTTCCTTCATTTTCGACTGTTTTCGTGCATAAACCGTAACTAAGCGGCCAAAGGCCTAGTATTCCGACGTAGTGCATCGATATAAATCGAATGATGAAAGTCATGATCTGTTTAGAGCAAGTGGAGTGGCTATAAATGCGGAAAACCTTGTAAAATTACACGCCTCTTCCCTTATTTTATTGTGTTTCCGTGCATAAACCGTAAGGAAAGCGGCCAAAGGCATAGTATTCCAACGTAAACCATGAACATATATCGAATGATAGAGATCATGATCCGTTTCCAGCAATTGGAGTGCCTGTAAATGCGAGAATCCTTGTAAAAATACGCGAATATCCTTCATTTTCGAGTGTTTTCGTGCATAAACCGTGAGTAAAGCGGGCAAAGGCATAGTATTCCAACGTAAAGCATGGATAAAAATCGATCGATGATGGTTATGATCCGTTTAGACCAAGTGGAGTGGCTATAAATGCGGAAAACCTTGTAAAATTACACACCTCTTCCCTTATTTTATTGTGTTTCCGTGCGTAAACCGTAAGAAAATCTACCAAAGGCATAGTATTCTGACATAAAGCATCGATATAAATCGAATGATGAAGGTCCTGATTCGTTTTGAGCAAGTGGAGTGCCTGTAAATGTGTGAATCCTTGTAAAATTACGCGACTTTCCTTCATTTTCGACTGTTTTCGTGCATAAACCGTAACTAAGCGGCCAAAGGCCTAGTATTCCGACGTAGAGCATCGATATAAATCGAATGATGAAGGTCGTGATCTGTTTAGAGCAAGTGGAGTGTCTGTACATCCGGAAAACCTTGTAAAATTACTTGAATTTTCTTCATTTTCTAGTGTTTCCGTGCGTAAACCGTAAGGAAATCTGCCAAAGGCATAGTATTCTGACATAAAGCATCGAGATACATCGAATGATGATGGGCATCATCCGTTTAGAGCAAATGGAGTGTCTGTACATCCGGAAAACCTTGTAAAATTACGTGAATTTTCTTCATTTTCTAGTGTTTCCATGCGTAAACCGTAACGAATGCAGCCAAAGGCATGGTATTCCGACGATAGGCATCGATATAAATCGAATGATAAGGTCCTGATTCGTTTTGAGCAAGTGGAGTACCTGTAAATGTGGGAATCCTTGTAAAATTACGCGACATTCCTTCATTTCCGACTGTGTTCGTGCATAAACCGTAACTAAGCGGCCAAATGCCTATTATTCCGACGTAGAGCATCGATATAAATCGAATGATGAAGGTCATGATCTGTTTAGAGCAAATGGAGTGTCTGTTCATCCGGAAAACCTTGTAAAATTACGTGAAATTTCTTCATTTTCTAGTGTTTCCGTGCGTTAACCGTAAGGAATGCAGCCAAAGGCATGGTATTCCGACGATAGGCATCGATATAAATCGAATGATGAAGGTCCTGATTCGTTTTGAGCAAGTGGAGTGCCTGTAAATGTGGGAATCCTTGTAAAATTACGTGAATTTTCTTCATTTTCTAGTGTTTCCGTGCGTAAACCGTAAGGAAATCGGCCAAAGACATAGCACTCTGACATAAAGCATCGAGATACATCGAATGATAAAGCTCATGATCCGTTTAGAGCAAATGGAGTGGCTGTAAATGTGGAAATCCTTGTAAAATTACGCGACTTTCCTTCATTTTCGAATGTTTCCGTAAATAAACCGTAAGGAATGCAGCCAAAGGCATGGTATTCCGACGATAGGCATCGATATAAATCGAATGATGAAGGTCCTGATTCGTTTTGAGCAAGTGGAGTACCTGTAAATGTGGGAATCCTTGTGCAATTACGCGAATTTCCTTCATTTTCGACTGTGTTCGTGCATAAACCGTAACTAAGCGGCCAAATGCCTATTATTCCGACGTAGAGCATCGATATAAATCGAATGATGAAGGTCATGATCTGTTTAGAGCAAATGGAGTGTCTGTTCATCCGGAAAACCTTGTAAAATTACGTGAAATTTCTTCATTTTCTAGTGTTTCCGTGCGTTAACCGTAAGGAATGCAGCCAAAGGCATGGTATTCCGACGATAGGCATCGATATAAATCGAATGATGAAGGTCCTGATTCGTTTTGAGCAAGTGGAGTGCCTGTAAATGTGGGAATCCTTGTAAAATTACGTGAATTTTCTTCATTTTCTAGTGTTTCCGTGCGTAAACCGTAAGGAAATCGGCCAAAGACATAGCACTCTGACATAAAGCATCGAGATACATCGAATGATAAAGCTCATGATCCGTTTAGAGCAAATGGAGTGGCTGTAAATGTGGAAATCCTTGTAAAATTACGCGACTTTCCTTCATTTTCGAATGTTTCCGTAAATAAACCGTAAGGAATGCAGCCAAAGGCATGGTATTCCGACGATAGGCATCGATATAAATCGAATGATGAAGGTCCTGATTCGTTTTGAGCAAGTGGAGTGCCTGTAAATGTGGGAATCCTTGTGCAATTACGCGAATTTCCTTCATTTTCGACTGTTTTCGTGCATAAACCGTAACTAAGCGGCCAAAGGCCTAGTATTCCGACGTAGAGCATCGATATAAATCGAATGATGAAGGTCGTGATCTGTTTAGAGCAAGTGGATTGTCTGTACATCCGGAAAACCTTGTAAAATTACGTAAATTTTCTTCATTTTCTAGTGTTTCCGTACATAAACCGTAAGGAATGCAGCCAAAGGCATGGTATTCCGACGATAGGCATCGATATAAATCGAATGATAAGGTCCTGGTTCGTTTTGAGCAAGTGGAGTGCCTGTAAATGTGGGAAACCTTGTAAAATTACGCGACTTTCCTTCATTTTCGACTGTTTTCTTGCATAAACCGTAATTAAGCGGCCAAAGGCCTACTATTCCGACGTAGAGCATCGATATAAATCGAATGATGAAGGTCATGATCTGTTTAGAGCAAGTGGAGTGGCTATAAATGCGGAAAACCTTGTAAAATTACACGCCTCTTCCCTTATTTTATTGTGTTTCCGTGCATAAACCGTAAGGAAAGCGGGCAAAGGCATAGTATTCCAACGTAAAGCATGGATAAAAATCGATCGATGATGGTTATGATCCGTTTAGACCAAGTGGAGTGGCTATAAATGCGGAAAACCTTGTAAAATTACACACCTCTTCCCTTATTTTATTGTGTTTCCGTGCGTAAACCGTAAGAAAATCTACCAAAGGCATAGTATTCCGACATAAAACGTCGAGATACATCGAATGATGATGGGCATGATCCGTTTAGAGCAAGTGGGGATGATGTAAATAGGGGAAATCCTTGTAAAATTACGTGACTTTCCTTCATTTTCGAGTGTTTCCGTGCGTAAACCGTTAGGAATGCAGCCAAAGGCATGGTATTCCGACGATAGGCATCGATATAAATCGAATGATAAGGTCCTGACTCGTTTTGAGCAAGTGGAGTACCTGTAAATGTGGGAATCCTTGTAAAATTACGCAACTTTCCTTCATTTTCGATTGTTTTCGTGCATAAACCGTAACTAAGCGGACAAAGGCCTAGTATTCCGACGTAGAGCATCGATATAAATCGAAGGATGAAGGTCCCAATCCGTTTAGAGCAAATGGAGTGTCTGTACATCCGGAAAACCTTGTAAAATTACGTGAATTTTCTTCATTTTCTAGTATTTCCGTGCGTAAACCGTAAGGAAATCTGCCAAAGGCATAGTATTCTGACATAAAGCATCGATATAAATCGAATGATGAAGGTCCTGATTCGTTTTGAGCAAGTGGAGTGCCTGTAAATGTGGGAATCCTTGTAAAATTACGCGACTTTCCTTCATTTTCGACTGTTTTCGTGCATAAACCGTAACTAAGCGGCCAAAGGCCTAGTATTCCGACGTAGAGCATCGATATAAATCGAATGATGAAGGTCGTGATCTGTTTAGAGCAAGTGGAGTGTCTGTACATCCGGAAAACCTTGTAAAATTACGTGAATTTTCTTCATTTTCTAGTGTTTCCGTGCGTAAACCGTAAGGAAATCTGCCAAAGGCATAGTATTCTGACATAAAGCATCGAGATACATCGAATGATGATGGGCATCATCCGTTTAGAGCAAATGGAGTGTCTGTACATCCGGAAAACCTTGTAAAATTACGTGAATTTTCTTCATTTTCTAGTGTTTCCGTGCGTAAACCGTAACGAATGCAGCCAAAGGCATGGTATTCCGACGATAGGCATCGATATAAATCGAATGATAAGGTCCTGGTTCGTTTTGAGCAAGTGGAGTACCTGTAAATGTGGGAATCCTTGTAAAATTACGCGACATTCCTTCATTTCCGACTGTGTTCGTGCATAAACCGTAACTAAGCGGCCAGAGGCCTATTATTCCGACGTAGAGCATCGATATAAATCGAATGATGAAGGTCATGATCTGTTTAGAGCAAATGGAGTGTCTGTTCATCCGGAAAACCTTGTAAAATTACGTGAAATTTCTTCATTTTCTAGTGTTTCCGTGCGTAAACCGTAAGGAATGCAGCCAAAGGCATGGTATTCTGACATAAAGCATCGATATAAATCGAATGATGAAGGTCCTGATTCGTTTTGAGCAAGTGGAGTGCCTGTAAATGTGTGAATCCTTGTAAAATTACGCGACTTTCCTTCATTTTCGACTGTTTTCGTGCATAAACCGTAACTAAGCGGCCAAAGGCCTAGTATTCCGACGTAGAGCATCGATATAAATCGAATGATGAAGGTCGTGATCTGTTTAGAGCAAGTGGAGTGTCTGTACATCCGGAAAACCTTGTAAAATTACGTGAATTTTCTTCATTTTCTAGTGTTTCCGTGCGTAAACCGTAAGGAAATCTGCCAAAGGCATAGTATTCTGACATAAAGCATCGAGATACATCGAATGATGATGGGCATCATCCGTTTAGAGCAAATGGAGTGTCTGTACATCCGGAAAACCTTGTAAAATTACGTGAATTTTCTTCATTTTCTAGTGTTTCCATGCGTAAACCGTAACGAATGCAGCCAAAGGCATGGTATTCCGACGATAGGCATCGATATAAATCGAATGATGAAGGTCCTGATTCGTTTTGAGCAAGTGGAGTGCCTGTAAATGTGGGAATCCTTTTAAAATTACGTGAATTTTCTTCATTTTCTAGTGTTTCCGTGCGTAAACCGTAAGGAAATCGGCCAAAGACATAGCACTCTGACATAAAGCATCGAGATACATCGAATGATAAAGCTCATGATCCGTTTAGAGCAAATGGAGTGGCTGTAAATGTGGAAATCCTTGTAAAATTACGCGACTTTCCTTCATTTTCGAATGTTTCCGTAAATAAACCGTAAGGAATGCAGCCAAAGGCATGGTATTCCGACGATAGGCATCGATATAAATCGAATGATGAAGGTCCTGATTCGTTTTGAGCAAGTGGAGTGCCTGTAAATGTGGGAATCCTTGTGCAATTACGCGAATTTCCTTCATTTTCGACTGTTTTCGTGCATAAACCGTAACTAAGCGGCCAAAGGCCTAGTATTCCGACGTAGAGCATCGATATAAATCGAATGATGAAGGTCGTGATCTGTTTAGAGCAAGTGGAGTGTCTGTACATCCGGAAAACCTTGTAAAATTACGTAAATTTTCTTCATTTTCTAGTGTTTCCGTACATAAACCGTAAGGAATGCAGCCAAAGGCATGGTATTCCGACGATAGGCATCGATATAAATCGAATGATAAGGTCCTGGTTCGTTTTGAGCAAGTGGAGTGCCTGTAAATGTGGGAAACCTTGTAAAATTACGCGACTTTCCTTCATTTTCGACTGTTTTCTTGCATAAACCGTAATTAAGCGGCCAAAGGCCTACTATTCCGACGTAGAGCATCGATATAAATCGAATGATGAAGGTCATGATCTGTTTAGAGCAAGTGGAGTGGCTATAAATGCGGAAAACCTTGTAAAATTACACGCCTCTTCCCTTATTTTATTGTGTTTCCGTGCATAAACCGTAAGGAAAGCGGGCAAAGGCATAGTATTCCAACGTAAAGCATGGATAAAAATCGATCGATGATGGTTATGATCCGTTTAGACCAAGTGGAGTGGCTATAAATGCGGAAAACCTTGTAAAATTACACACCTCTTCCCTTATTTTATTGTGTTTCCGTGCGTAAACCGTAAGAAAATCTACCAAAGGCATAGTATTCCGACATAAAACGTCGAGATACATCGAATGATGATGGGCATGATCCGTTTAGAGCAAGTGGGGATGATGTAAATAGGGGAAATCCTTGTAAAATTACGTGACTTTCCTTCATTTTCGAGTGTTTCCGTGCGTAAACCGTTAGGAATGCAGCCAAAGGCATGGTATTCCGACGATAGGCATCGATATAAATCGAATGATAAGGTCCTGACTCGTTTTGAGCAAGTGGAGTACCTGTAAATGTGGGAATCCTTGTAAAATTACGCAACTTTCCTTCATTTTCGATTGTTTTCGTGCATAAACCGTAACTAAGCGGACAAAGGCCTAGTATTCCGACGTAGAGCATCGATATAAATCGAAGGATGAAGGTCCCAATCCGTTTAGAGCAAATGGAGTGTCTGTACATCCGGAAAACCTTGTAAAATTACGTGAATTTTCTTCATTTTCTAGTATTTCCGTGCGTAAACCGTAAGGAAATCTGCCAAAGGCATAGTATTCTGACATAAAGCATCGATATAAATCGAATGATGAAGGTCCTGATTCGTTTTGAGCAAGTGGAGTGCCTGTAAATGTGGGAATCCTTGTAAAATTACGCGACTTTCCTTCATTTTCGACTGTTTTCGTGCATAAACCGTAACTAAGCGGCCAAAGGCCTAGTATTCCGACGTAGAGCATCGATATAAATCGAATGATGAAGGTCGTGATCTGTTTAGAGCAAGTGGAGTGTCTGTACATCCGGAAAACCTTGTAAAATTACGTGAATTTTCTTCATTTTCTAGTGTTTCCGTGCGTAAACCGTAAGGAAATCTGCCAAAGGCATAGTATTCTGACATAAAGCATCGAGATACATCGAATGATGATGGGTATCATCCGTTTAGAGCAAATGGAGTGTCTGTACATCCGGAAAACCTTGTAAAATTACGTGAATTTTCTTCATTTTCTAGTGTTTCCGTGCGTAAACCGTAACGAATGCAGCCAAAGGCATGGTATTCCGACGATAGGCATCGATATAAATCGAATGATAAGGTCCTGGTTCGTTTTGAGCAAGTGGAGTACCTGTAAATGTGGGAATCCTTGTAAAATTACGCGACATTCCTTCATTTCCGACTGTGTTCGTGCATAAACCGTAACTAAGCGGCCAGAGGCCTATTATTCCGACGTAGAGCATCGATATAAATCGAATGATGAAGGTCATGATCTGTTTAGAGCAAATGGAGTGTCTGTTCATCCGGAAAACCTTGTAAAATTACGTGAAATTTCTTCATTTTCTAGTGTTTCCGTGCGTAAACCGTAAGGAATGCAGCCAAAGGCATGGTATTCCGACGATAGGCATCGATATAAATCGAATGATGAAGGTCCTGATTCGTTTTGAGCAAGTGGAGTGCCTGTAAATGTGGGAATCCTTGTAAAATTACGCGAATATCCTTCATTTTCGAGTGTTTTCGTGCATAAACCGTGAGTAAAGCGGGCAAAGGCATAGTATTCCAACGTAAAGCATGGATAAAAATCGATCGATGATGGTTATGATCCGTTTAGACCAAGTGGAGTGGCTATAAATGCGGAAAACCTTGTAAAATTACACACCTCTTCCCTTATTTTATTGTGTTTCCGTGCGTAAACCGTAAGAAAATCTACCAAAGGCATAGTATTCTGACATAAAGCATCGATATAAATCGAATGATGAAGGTCCTGATTCGTTTTGAGCAAGTGGAGTGCCTGTAAATGTGTGAATCCTTGTAAAATTACGCGACTTTCCTTCATTTTCGACTGTTTTCGTGCATAAACCGTAACTAAGCGGCCAAAGGCCTAGTATTCCGACGTAGAGCATCGATATAAATCGAATGATGAAGGTCGTGATCTGTTTAGAGCAAGTGGAGTGTCTGTACATCCGGAAAACCTTGTAAAATTACGTGAATTTTCTTCATTTTCTAGTGTTTCCGTGCGTAAACCGTAAGGAAATCTGCCAAAGGCATAGTATTCTGACATAAAGCATCGAGATACATCGAATGATGATGGGCATCATCCGTTTAGAGCAAATGGAGTGTCTGTACATCCGGAAAACCTTGTAAAATTACGTGAATTTTCTTCATTTTCTAGTGTTTCCGTGCGTAAACCGTAAGGAAATCTGCCAAAGGCATAGTATTCTGACATAAAGCATCGAGATACATCGAATGATGATGGGCATCATCCGTTTAGAGCAAATGGAGTGTCTGTACATCCGGAAAACCTTGTAAAATTACGTGAATTTTCTTCATTTTCTAGTGTTTCCGTGCGTTAACCGTAAGGAATGCAGCCAAAGGCATGGTATTCCGACGATAGGCATCGATATAAATCGAATGATGAAGGTCCTGATTCGTTTTGAGCAAGTGGAGTGCCTGTAAATGTGGGAATCCTTTTAAAATTACGTGAATTTTCTTCATTTTCTAGTGTTTCCGTGCGTAAACCGTAAGGAAATCGGCCAAAGACATAGCACTCTGACATAAAGCATCGAGATACATCGAATGATAAAGCTCATGATCCGTTTAGAGCAAATGGAGTGGCTGTAAATGTGGAAATCCTTGTAAAATTACGCGACTTTCCTTCATTTTCGAATGTTTCCGTAAATAAACCGTAAGGAATGCAGCCAAAGGCATGGTATTCCGACGATAGGCATCGATATAAATCGAATGATGAAGGTCCTGATTCGTTTTGAGCAAGTGGAGTGCCTGTAAATGTGGGAATCCTTGTGCAATTACGCGAATTTCCTTCATTTTCGACTGTTTTCGTGCATAAACCGTAACTAAGCGGCCAAAGGCCTAGTATTCCGACGTAGAGCATCGATATAAATCGAATGATGAAGGTCGTGATCTGTTTAGAGCAAGTGGAGTGTCTGTACATCCGGAAAACCTTGTAAAATTACGTAAATTTTCTTCATTTTCTAGTGTTTCCGTACATAAACCGTAAGGAATGCAGCCAAAGGCATGGTATTCCGACGATAGGCATCGATATAAATCGAATGATAAGGTCCTGGTTCGTTTTGAGCAAGTGGAGTGCCTGTAAATGTGGGAAACCTTGTAAAATTACGCGACTTTCCTTCATTTTCGACTGTTTTCTTGCATAAACCGTAATTAAGCGGCCAAAGGCCTACTATTCCGACGTAGAGCATCGATATAAATCGAATGATGAAGGTCATGATCTGTTTAGAGCAAGTGGAGTGGCTATAAATGCGGAAAACCTTGTAAAATTACACGCCTCTTCCCTTATTTTATTGTGTTTCCGTGCATAAACCGTAAGGAAAGCCGGCAAAGGCATAGTATTCCAACGTAAAGCATGGATAAAAATCGATCGATGATGGTTATGATCCGTTTAGACCAAGTGGAGTGGCTATAAATGCGGAAAACCTTGTAAAATTACACACCTCTTCCCTTATTTTATTGTGTTTCCGTGCGTAAACCGTAAGAAAATCTACCAAAGGCATAGTATTCCGACATAAAACGTCGAGATACATCGAATGATGATGGGCATGATCCGTTTAGAGCAAGTGGGGATGATGTAAATAGGGGAAATCCTTGTAAAATTACGTGACTTTCCTTTATTTTCGAGTGTTTCCGTGCGTAAACCGTAAGGAATGCAGCCAAAGGCATGGTATTCCGACGATTGGCATCGATATAAATCGAATGATAAGGTCCTGATTCGTTTTGAGCAAGTGGAGTACCTGTAAATGTGGGAATCCTTGTAAAATTACGCGACATTCCTTCATTTCCGACTGTGTTCGTGCATAAACCGTAACTAAGCGGCCAGAGGCCTATTATTCCGACGTAGAGCATCGATATAAATCGAATGATGAAGGTCATGATCTGTTTAGAGCAAATGGAGTGTCTGTTCATCCGGAAAACCTTGTAAAATTACGTGAAATTTCTTCATTTTCTAGTGTTTCCGTGCGTAAACCGTAAGGAATGCAGCCAAAGGCATGGTATTCCGACGATAGGCATCGATATAAATCGAATGATGAAGGTCCTGATTCGTTTTGAGCAAGTGGAGTGCCTGTAAATGTGGGAATCCTTGTAAAATTACGTGACTTTCCTTCATTTTCGACTGTTTTCGTGCAGAAACCGTAACAAAGCGGCCAAAGGCCTAGTATTCCGACGTAGAGCATCGATATAAATCGAATGATGAAGGTCATGATCTGCTTAGAGCAAATGGAGTGGCTATAAATGCGGAAAACCTTGTAAAATTACACGCCTCTTCCCTTATTTTATTGTGTTTCCGTGCGTAAACCGTAAGGAAATCAACCAAAGGCATAGTATTCCGACATAAAGCATCGACATTCATCGAATAATGATGGGCATGATCCGTTTGGAGCAAGTGGGGAGGTTGTAAATAGAGGAAATCCTTGACAAATTACGTGACTTTCCTTCATTTTCGAGTGTTTCCGTACATAAACCGTAAGGAATGCAGCCAAAGGCATGGTATTCCGACGATAGGCATCGATATAAATCGAATGATGAAGGTCCTGATTCGTTTTGAGCAAGAGGAGTGCCTGTAAATGTGGGAATCCTTGTAAAATTACGCGACTTTCCTTCATTTTCAACTTTGTTCGTGCATAAACGGTAACTAAGCGGCCAAAGGCCTAGTATTCCGGAAATAAAGAAAATCATGTAAAATTACACCCCTCTTCCCTTTTTTTGTTGTGTTTCCGTGCATAAACCGTAAGGAAAGCGGCCAAAGGCATAGTATTCCAACGTAAACCATGAACATATATCGAATGATAGAGATCATGATCCGTTTCCAGCAATTGGAGTGCCTGTAAATGCGAGAATCCTTGTAAAAATACGCGAATATCCTTCATTTTCGAGTGTTTTCGAGTATAAACCGTAATCAAGCGGCCAAAGGCCTACTATTCCGACGTAGAGCATCGATATAAATCGAATGATGAAGGTCATGATCTGTTTAGAGCAAATGGAGTGTCTGTACATCCGGAAAACCTTGTAAAATTACGTAAATTTTCTTCATTTTCTAGTGTTTCCGTACATAAACCGTAAGGAATGCAGCCAAAGGCATGGTATTCCGACGATAGGCATCGATATAAATCGAATGATAAGGTCCTGGTTCGTTTTGAGCAAGTGGAGTGCCTGTAAATGTGGGAATCCTTGTAAAATTACGCGACTTTCCTTCATTTTCGACTGTTTTCGTGCATAAACCGTAACTAAGCGGCCAAAGGCCTAGTATTCCGACGTAGTGCATCGATATAAATCGAATGATGAAGGTCATGATCTGTTTAGAGCAAGTGGAGTGGCTATAAATGCGGAAAACCTTGTAAAATTACACGCCTCTTCCCTTATTTTATTGTGTTTCCGTGCATAAACCGTAAGGAAAGCGGCCAAAGGCATAGTATTCCAACGTAAACCATGAACATATATCGAATGATAGAGATCATGATCCGTTTCCAGCAATTGGAGTGCCTGTAAATGCGAGAATCCTTGTAAAAATACGCGAATATCCTTCATTTTCGAGTGTTTTCGAGCATAAACCGTAATTAAGCGGCCAAAGGCCTACTATTCCGACGTAGAGCATCGATATAAATCGAATGATGAAGGTCATGATCTGTTTAGAGCAAATGGAGTGTCTGTTCATCCGGAAAACCTTGTAAAATTACGTGACTTTCCTTCATTTTCGAGTGTTTCCGTACATAAACCGTAAGGAATGCAGCCAAAGGCATGGTATTCCGACGATAGGCATCGATATAAATCGAATGATGAAGGTCCTGATTCGTTTTGAGCAAGAGGAGTGCCTGTAAATGTGGGAATCCTTGTAAAATTACGCGACTTTCCTTCATTTTCAACTTTGTTCGTGCATAAACGGTAACTAAGCGGCCAAAGGCCTAGTATTCCGGAAATAAAGAAAATCATGTAAAATTACACCCCTCTTCCCTTTTTTTGTTGTGTTTCCGTGCATAAACCGTAAGGAAAGCGGCCAAAGGCATAGTATTCCAACGTAAACCATGAATATATATCGAATGATAGAGATCATGATCCGTTTCCAGCAATTGGAGTGCCTGTAAATGCGAGAATCCTTGTAAAAATACGCGAATATCCTTCATTTTCGAGTGTTTTCGAGCATAAACCGTGAGTAAAGCGGGCAAAGGCATAGTATTCCAACGTAAAGCATGGATAAAAATCGATCGATGATGGTTATGATCCGTTTAGACCAAGTGGAGTGGCTATAAATGCGGAAAACCTTGTAAAATTACACTCCTCTTCCCTTATTTTATTGTGTTTCCGTGCGTAAACCGTAAGGAAATCTGCCAAAGGCATAGTATTCTGACATAAAGCATCGAGATACATCGAATGATGATGGGCATCATCCGTTTAGAGCAAATGGAGTGTCTGTACATCCGGAAAACCTTGTAAAATTACGTGAATTTTCTTCATTTTCTAGTGTTTCCGTGCGTAAACCGTAACGAATGCAGCCAAAGGCATGGTATTCCGACGATAGGCATCGATATAAATCGAATGATAAGGTCCTGATTCGTTTTGAGCAAGTCGAGTACCTGTAAATGTGGGAATCCTTGTAAAATTACGCGACATTCCTTCATTTCCGACTGTGTTCGTGCATAAACCGTAACTAAGCGGCCAAAGGCCTATTATTCCGACGTAGAGCATCGATATAAATCGAATGATGAAGGTCATGATCTGTTTAGAGCAAATGGAGTGTCTGTTCATCCGGAAAACCTTGTAAAATTACGTGAAATTTCTTCATTTTCTAGTGTTTCCGTGCGTAAACCGTAAGGAATGCAGCCAAAGGCATGGTATTCCGACGATAGGCATCGATATAAATCGAATGATGAAGGTCCTGATTCGTTTTGAGCAAGTGGAGTGCCTGTAAATGTGGGAATCCTTGTGCAATTACGCGAATTTCCTTCATTTTCGACTGTTTTCGTGCATAAACCGTAACTAAGCGGCCAAAGGCCTAGTATTCCGACGTAGAGCATCGATATAAATCGAATGATGAAGGTCGTGATCTGTTTAGAGCAAGTGGAGTGTCTGTACATCCGGAAAACCTTGTAAAATTACGTGAATTTTCTTCATTTTCTAGTGTTTCCGTGCGTAAATCGTAAGGAATGCAGCCAAAGGCATGGTATTCCGACGATAGGCATCGATATAAATCGAATGATGAAGGTCCTGATTCGTTTTGAGCAAGTGGAGTGCCTGTAAATGTGGGAATCCTTGTGCAATTACGCGAATTTCCTTCATTTTCGACTGTTTTCGTGCATAAACCGTAACTAAGCGGCCAAAGGCCTAGTATTCCGACGTAGAGCATCGATATAAATCGAATGATGAAGGTCGTGATCTGTTTAGAGCAAGTGGAGTGTCTGTACATCCGGAAAACCTTGTAAAATTACGTGAATTTTCTTCATTTTCTAGTGTTTCCGTGCATAAATCGTAAGGAATGCAGCCAAAGGCATGGTATTCCGACGATAGGCATCGATATAAATCTAATGATGAAGGTCCTGATTCGTTTTGAGCAAGTGGAGTGCCTGTAAATGTGGGAATCCTTGTAAAATTACGCGACTTTCCTTCATTTTCGACTGTTTTCTTGCATAAACCGTAATTAAGCGGCCAAAGGCCTACTATTCCGACGTAGAGCATCGATATAAATCGAATGATGAAGGTCATGATCTGTTTAGAGCAAATGGAGTGTCTGTACATCCGGAAAACCTTGTAAAATTACGTAAATTTTCTTCATTTTCTAGTGTTTGCGTACATAAACCGTAAGGAATGCAGCCAAAGGCATGGTATTCCGACGATAGGCATCGATATAAATCGAATGATGAAGGTCCTGATTCGTTTTGAGCAAGTGGAGTGCCTGTAAATGTGGGAATCCTTGTAAAATTACGCGACTTTCCTTCATTTTCGACTGTTTTCGTGCAGAAACCGTAACAAAGCGGCCAAAGGCCTAGTATTCCGACGTAGAGCATCGATATAAATCGAATGATGAAGGTCGTGATCTGTTTAGAGCAAGTGGAGTGTCTGTACATCCGGAAAACCTTGTAAAATTACGTGAATTTTCTTCATTTTCTAGTGTTTCCGTGCGTAAATCGTAAGGAATGCAGCCAAAGGCATGGTATTCCGACGATAGGCATCGATATAAATCTAATGATGAAGGTCCTGATTCGTTTTGAGCAAGTGGAGTGCCTGTAAATGTGGGAATCCTTGTAAAATTACGCGACTTTCCTTCATTTTCGACTGTTTTTTTGCATAAACCGTAATTAAGCGGCCAAAGGCCTACTATTCCGACGTAGAGCATCGATATAAATCGAATGATGAAGGTCATGATTTGTTTAGAGCAAATGGAGTGTCTGTACATCCGGAAAACCTTGTAAAATTACGTGAATTTTCTTCATTTTCTAGTGTTTCCGTACATAAACCGTAAGGAATGCAGCCAAAGGCATGGTATTCCGACGATAGGCATCGATATAAATCGAATGATAAGGTCCTGATTCGTTTTGAGCAAGTGGAGTGCCTGTAAATGTGGGAATCCTTGTAAAATTACGCGACTTTCCTTCATTTTCGACTGTTTTCGTGCATAAACCGTAACTAAGCGGCCAAAGGCCTAGTATTCCGACATAAAGCATCGAGATTCATCGAATGATGATGGGCATGATCCGTTTGGAGCAAGTGGGGAGGTTGTAAATAGAGGAAATCCTTGACAAATTACGTGACTTTCCTTCATTTTCGAGTGTTTCCGTACATAAACCGTAAGGAATGCAGCCAAAGGCATGGTATTCCGACGATAGGCATCGATATAAATCGAATGATGAAGGTCCTGATTCGTTTTGAGCAAGTGGAGTGCCTGTAAATGTGGGAATCCTTGTAAAATTACGCGACTTTCCTTCATTTTCGACTGTTTTCTTGCATAAACCGTAACTAAGCGGCCAAAGGCCTACTATTCCGACGTAGAGCATCGATATAAATCGAATGATGAAGGTCATGATCTGTTTAGAGCAAATGGAGTGTCTGTACATCCGGAAAACCTTGTAAAATTACGTAAATTTTCTTCATTTTCTAGTGTTTGCGTACATAAACCGTAAGGAATGCAGCCAAAGGCATGGTATTCCGACGATAGGCATCGATATAAATCGAATGATGAAGGTCCTGATTCGTTTTGAGCAAGTGGAGTGCCTGTAAATGTGGGAATCCTTGTAAAATTACGCGACTTTCCTTCATTTTCGACTGTTTTCGTGCAGAAACCGTAACAAAGCGGCCAAAGGCCTAGTATTCCGACGTAGAGCATCGATATAAATCGAATGATGAAGGTCATGATTTGTTTAGAGCAAATGGAGTGTCTGTACATCCGGAAAACCTTGTAAAATTACGTGAATTTTCTTCATTTTCTAGTGTTTCCGTACATAAACCGTAAGGAATGCAGCCAAAGGCATGGTATTCCGACGATAGGCATCGATATAAATCGAATGATAAGGTCCTGATTCGTTTTGAGCAAGTGGAGTGCCTGTAAATGTGGGAATCCTTGTAAAATTACGCGACTTTCCTTCATTTTCGACTGTTTTCGTGCATAAACCGTAACTAAGCGGCCAAAGGCCTAGTATTCCGACATAAAGCATCGAGATTCATCGAATGATGATGGGCATGATCCGTTTGGAGCAAGTGGGAAGGTTGTAAATAGAGGAAATCCTTGACAAATTACGTGACTTTCCTTCATTTTCGAGTGTTTCCGTACATAAACCGTAAGGAATGCAGCCAAAGGCATGGTATTCCGACGATAGGCATCGATATAAATCGAATGATGAAGGTCCTGATTCGTTTTGAGCAAGTGGAGTGCCTGTAAATGTGGGAATCCTTGTAAAATTACGCGACTTTCCTTCATTTTCGACTGTTTTCTTGCATAAACCGTAATTAAGCGGCCAAAGGCCTACTATTCCGACGTAGAGCATCGATATAAATCGAATGATGAAGGTCATGATCTGTTTAGAGCAAATGGAGTGTCTGTACATCCGGAAAACCTTGTAAAATTACGTAAATTTTCTTCATTTTCTAGTGTTTGCGTACATAAACCGTAAGGAATGCAGCCAAAGGCATGGTATTCCGACGATAGGCATCGATATAAATCGAATGATGAAGGTCCTGATTCGTTTTGAGCAAGTGGAGTGCCTGTAAATGTGGGAATCCTTGTAAAATTACGCGACTTTCCTTCATTTTCGACTGTTTTCGTGCAGAAACCGTAACAAAGCGGCCAAAGGCCTAGTATTCCGACGTAGAGCATCGATATAAATCGAATGATGAAGGTCGTGATCTGTTTAGAGCAAGTGGGGTGTCTGTACATCCGGAAAACCTTGTAAAATTACTTGAATTTTCTTCATTTTCTAGTGTTTCCGTGCGTAAATCGTAAGGAATGCAGCCAAAGGCATGGTATTCCGACGATAGGCATCGATATAAATCGAATGATGAAGGTCCTGATTCGTTTTGAGCAAGTGGAGTGCCTGTAAATGTGGGAATCCTTGTAAAATTACGCGACTTTCCTTCATTTTCGACTGTTTTCGTGCATAAACCGTAACTAAGCGGCCAAAGGCCTAGTATTCCGACATAAAGCATCGAGATTCATCGAATGATGATGGGCATGATCCGTTTGGAGCAAGTGGGGAGGTTGTAAATAGAGGAAATCCTTGACAAATTACGTGACTTTCCTTCATTTTCGAGTGTTTCCGTACATAAACCGTAAGGAATGCAGCCAAAGGCATGGTATTCCGACGATAGGCATCGATATAAATCGAATGATGAAGGTCCTGATTCGTTTTGAGCAAGTGGAGTGCCTGTAAATGTGGGAATCCTTGTAAAATTACGCGACTTTCCTTCATTTTCGACTGTTTTCGTGCAGAAACCGTAACAAAGCGGCCAAAGGCCTAGTATTCCGACGTAGAGCATCGATATAAATCGAATGATGAAGGTCGTTATCTGTTTAGAGCAAGTGGAGTGTCTGTACATCCGGAAAACCTTGTAAAATTACGTGAATTTTCTTCATTTTCTAGTGTTTCCGTGCGTAAATCGTAAGGAATGCAGCCAAAGGCATGGTATTCCGACGATAGGCATCGATATAAATCTAATGATGAAGGTCCTGATTCGTTTTGAGCAAGTGGAGTGCCTGTAAATGTGGGAATCCTTGTAAAATTACGCGACTTTCCTTCATTTTCGACTGTTTTTTTGCATAAACCGTAATTATGCGGCCAAAGGCCTACTATTCCGACGTAGAGCATCGATATAAATCGAATGATGAAGGTCTTGATCTGTTTAGAGCAAGTGGAGTGTCTGTACATCCGGAAAACCTTGTAAAATTACGTGAATTTTCTTCATTTTCTAGTGTTTCCGTGCGTAAACCGTAACGAATGCAGCCAAAGGCATGGTATTCCGACGATAGGCATCGATATAAATCGAATGATAAGGTCCTGATTCGTTTTGAGCAAGTGGAGTACCTGTAAATGTGGGAATCCTTGTAAAATTACGCGACATTCCTTCATTTCCGACTGTGTTCGTGCATAAACCGTAACTAAGCGGCCAAAGGCCTATTATTCCGACGTAGAGCATCGATATAAATCGAATGATGAAGGTCATGATCTGTTTAGAGCAAATGGAGTGTCTGTTCATCCGGAAAACCTTGTAAAATTACGTGAAATTTCTTCATTTTCTAGTGTTTCCGTGCGTAAACCGTAAGGAATGCAGCCAAAGGCATGGTATTCCGACGATAGGCATCGATATAAATCGAATGATGAAGGTCCTGATTCGTTTTGAGCAAGTGGAGTGCCTGTAAATGTGGGAATCCTTGTAAAATTACGTGAATTTTCTTCATTTTCTAGTGTTTCCGTGCGTAAACCGTAAGGAAATCGGCCAAAGACATAGCACTCTGACATAAAGCATCGAGATACATCGAATGATAAAGCTCATGATCCGTTTAGAGCAAATGGAGTGGCTGTAAATGTGGAAATCCTTGTAAAATTACGCGACTTTCCTTCATTTTCGAATGTTTCCGTAAATAAACCGTAAGGAATGCAGCCAAAGGCATGGTATTCCGACGATAGGCATCGATATAAATCGAATGATGAAGGTCCTGATTCGTTTTGAGCAAGTGGAGTGCCTGTAAATGTGGGAATCCTTGTGCAATTACGCGAATTTCCTTCATTTTCGACTGTTTTCATGCATAAACCGTAACTAAGCGGCCAAAGGCCTAGTATTCCGACGTAGAGCATCGATATAAATCGAATGATGAAGGTCGTGATCTGTTTAGAGCAAGTGGAGTGTCTGTACATCCGGAAAACCTTGTAAAATTACGTAAATTTTCTTCATTTTCTAGTGTTTCCGTACATAAACCGTAAAGAATGCAGCCAAAGGCATGGTATTCCGACGATAGGCATCGATATAAATCGAATGATAAGGTCCTGGTTCGTTTTGAGCAAGTGGAGTGCCTGTAAATGTGGGAATCCTTGTAAAATTACGCGACTTTCCTTCATTTTCGACTGTTTTCGTGCATAAACCGTAACTAAGCGGCCAAAGGCCTAGTATTCCGACGTAGTGCATCGATATAAATCGAATGATGAAGGTCATGATCTGTTTAGAGCAAGTGGAGTGGCTATAAATGCGCAAAACCTTGTAAAATTACACGCCTCTTCCCTTATTTTATTGTGTTTCCGTGCATAAACCGTAAGGAAAGCGGCCAAAGGCATAGTATTCCAACGTAAACCATGAACATATATCGAATGATAGAGATCATGATCCGTTTCCAGCAATTGGAGTGCCTGTAAATGCGAGAATCCTTGTAAAAATACGCGAATATCCTTCATTTTCGAGTGTTTTCGTGCATAAACCGTGAGTAAAGCGGGCAAAGGCATAGTATTCCAACGTAAAGCATGGATAAAAATCGATCGATGATGGTTATGATCCGTTTAGACCAAGTGGAGTGGCTATAAATGCGGAAAACCTTGTAAAATTACACACCTCTTCCCTTATTTTATTGTGTTTCCGTGCGTAAACCGTAAGAAAATCTACCAAAGGCATAGTATTCCGACATAAAACGTCGAGATACATCGAATGATGATGGGCATGATCCGTTTAGAGCAAGTGGGGATGATGTAAATAGAGGAAATCCTTGTAAAATTACGTGACTTTCCTTTATTTTCGAGTGTTTCCGTGCGTAAACCGTAAGGAATGCAGCCCCAAGGCATGGTATTCCGACGATTGGCATCGATATAAATCGAATGATAAGGTCCTGATTCGTTTTGAGCAAGTGGAGTACCTGTAAATGTGGGAATCCTTGTAAAATTACGCGACATTCCTTCATTTCCGACTGTGTTCGTGCATAAACCGTAACTAAGCGGCCAAAGGCCTAGTATTCCGACGTAGAGCATCGATATAAATCGAATGATGAAGGTCATGATCTGTTTAGAGCAAGAGGAGTGGCTATAAATGCGGAAAACCTTGTAAAATTACACGCCTCTTCCCTTATTTTATTGTGTTTCCGTGCGTAAACCGGAAGGAAATCTACCAAAGGCATAGTATTCCGACATAAAGCATCGAGATTCATCGAATGATGATGGGCATGATCCGTTTGGAGCAAGTGGGGAGGTTGTAAATAGGGGAAATCCTTGACAAATTACGTGACTTTCCTTCATTTTCGAGTGTTTCCGTACATAAACCGTAAGGAATGCAGCCAGAGGCATGGTATTCCGACGATAGGCATCGATATAAATCGAATGATGAAGGTCCTGATTCGTTTTGAGCAAGAGGAGTGCCTGTAAATGTGGGAATCCTTGTAAAATTACGCGACTTTCCTTCATTTTCAACTGTGTTCGTGCATAAACGGTAACTAAGCGACCAAAGGCTTAGTATTACGGAAATAAAGAAAATCATGTAAAATTACACCCCTCTTCCCTTTTTTTGTTGTGTTTCCGTGCATAAACCGTAAGGAAAGCGGCCAAAGGCATAGTATTCCAACGTAAACCATGAACATATATCGAATGATAGAGATCATGATCCGTTTCCAGCAATTGGAGTTCCTGTAAATGCGAGAATCCTTGTAAAAATACGCGAATATCCTTCATTTTCGAGTGTTTTCGTGCATAAACCGTAAGTAAAGCGGGCAAAGGCCTATTATTCCGACGTAGAGCATCGATATAAATCGAATGATGAAGGTCATGATCTGTTTAGAGCAAATGGAGTGTCTGTTCATCCGGAAAACCTTGTAAAATTACGTGAAATTTCTTCATTTTCTAGTGTTTCCGTGCGTAAACCGTAAGGAATGCAGCCAAAGGCATGGTATTCCGACGATAGGCATCGATATAAATCGAATGATGTAGGTCCTGATTCGTTTTGAGCAAGTGGAGTGCCTGTAAATGTGGGAATCCTTGTAAAATTACGTGACTTTCCTTCATTTTCGACTGTTTTCGTGCAGAAACCGTAACAAAGCGGCCAAAGGCCTAGTATTCCGACGTAGAGCATCGATATAAATCGAATGATGAAGGTCATGATCTGCTTAGAGCAAATGGAGTGGCTATAAATGCGGAAAACCTTGTAAAATTACACGCCTCTTCCCTTATTTTATTGTGTTTCCGTGCGTAAACCGTAAGGAAATCTACCAAAGGCATAGTATTCCGACATAAAGCATCGAGATTCATCGAATGATGATGGGCATGATCCGTTTGGAGCAAGTGGGGAGGTTGTAAATAGGGGAAATCCTTGACAAATTACGTGACTTTCCTTCATTTTCGAGTGTTTCCGTACATAAACCGTAAGGAATGCAGCCAGAGGCATGGTATTCCGACGATAGGCATCGATATAAATCGAATGATGAAGGTCCTGATTCGTTTTGAGCAAGTGGAGTGCCTGTAAATGTGGGAATCCTTGTAAAATTACGCGACTTTCCTTCATTTTCGACTGTTTTCGTGCATAAACCGTAACTAAGCGGCCAAAGGCCTAGTATTCCGACGTAGAGCATCGATATAAATCGAATGATGAAGGTCGTGATCTGTTTAGAGCAAGTGGAGTGTCTGTACATCCGGAAAACCTTGTAAAATTACGTGAATTTTCTTCATTTTCTAGTGTTTCCGTGCGTAAACCGTAAGGAAATCTGCCAAAGGCATAGTATTCTGACATAAAGCATCGAGATACATCGAATGATGATGGGCATCATCCGTTTAGAGCAAATGGAGTGTCTGTACATCCGGAAAACCTTGTAAAATTACGTGAATTTTCTTCATTTTCTAGTGTTTCCGTGCGTAAACCGTAACGAATGCAGCCAAAGGCATGGTATTCCGACGATAGGCATCGATATAAATCGAATGATAAGGTCCTGATTCGTTTTGAGCAAGTGGAGTACCTGTAAATGTGGGAATACTTGTAAAATTACGCGACATTCCTTCATTTCCGACTGTGTTCGTGCATAAACCGTAACTAAGCGGCCAAAGGCCTAGTATTCCGACGTAGAGCATCGATATAAATCGAATGATGAAGGTCATGATCTGTTTAGAGCAAGAGGAGTGGCTATAAATGCGGAAAACCTTGTAAAATTACACGCCTCTTCCCTTATTTTATTGTGTTTCCGTGCGTAAACCGTAAGGAATGCAGCCAAAGGCATGGTATTCCGAAGATAGGCATCGATATAAATCGAATGATGAAGGTCCTGATTCGTTTTGAGCAAGAGGAGTGCCTGTAAATGTGGGAATCCTTGTAAAATTACGCGACTTTCCTTCATTTTCAACTGTGTTCGTGCATAAACGGTAACTAAGCGACCAAAGGCTTAGTATTACGGAAATAAAGAAAATCATGTAAAATTACACCCCTCTTCCCTTTTTTTGTTGTGTTTCCGTGCATAAACCGTAAGGAAAGCGGCCAAAGGCATAGTATTCCAACGTAAACCATGAACATATATCGAATGATAGAGATCATGATCCGTTTCCAGCAATTGGAGTTCCTGTAAATGCGAGAATCCTTGTAAAAATACGCGAATATCCTTCATTTTCGAGTGTTTTCGTGCATAAACCGTAAGTAAAGCGGGCAAAGGCATGGTATTCCAACGTAAAGCATGGATAAAAATCGATCGATGATGGTTATTATCCGTTTAGAACAAGTGGAGTGTCTATAAATGCGGAAAACCATGTAAAATTACACCCCTCTACCCTTATCATGTTGTGTTTCCGTGCATAAACCGTAAGGAAATCTACCAAAGGCATAGTATTCCGACATAAAGCGTCGAGATACATCGAATGATGATAGGCATGATCCGTTTAGTGCAAGTGGGGCTGTTGTAAATAGGGGAAAACCTTGTAAAATTACGTGACTATCCTTCATTTGGAATGCAGCCAAAGACATGGTATTCCGACGATAGGCATCGATATAAATCGAATGATGAAGGTCCTGATTCGTTTTGAGCAAGTGGAGTGCCAATGTGGGAATCCTTGTAAAATTACGTGAATTTTTTTCATTTTCTAGTGTTTCCGTGCGTAAACCGTAAGGAAATCTGTCAAAGACATAGCACTCTGACATAAAGCATCGAGATACATCGAATGATGAAGCTCATGATCCGATTAGAGCAAATGGAGTGGCTGTAAATGTGGAAATCCTTGTAAAATTACGCGACTTTCCTTCATTTTCGAATGTTTCCGTAAATAAACCGTAAGGAATGCAGCCAAAGGCATGGTATTCCGACGATAGGCATCGATATAAATCGAATGATGAAGGTCCTGATTCGTTTTGAGCAAGTGGAGTGCCTGTAAATGTGGGAATCCTTGTGCAATTACGCGACTTTCCTTCATTTTCGACTGTTTTCGTGCATAAACCGTAACTAAGCGGCCAAAGGCCTAGTATTCCGACGTAGAGCATCGATATAAATCGAATGATGAAGGTCGTGATCTGTTTAGAGCAAGTGGAGTGTCTGTACATCCGGAAAACCTTGTAAAATTACGTGAATTTTCTTCATTTTCTAGTGTTTCCGTGCGTAAATCGTAAGGAATGCAGCCAAAGGCATGGTATTCCGACGATAGGCATCGATATAAATCTAATGATGAAGGTCCTGATTCGTTTTGAGCAAGTGGAGTGCCTGTAAATGTGGGAATCCTTGTAAAATTACGCGACTTTCCTTCATTTTCGACTGTTTTCTTGCATAAACCGTAATTAAGCGGCCAAAGGCCTACTATTCCGACGTAGAGCATCGATATAAATCGAATGATGAAGGTCATGATATGTTTAGAGCAAATGGAGTGTCTGTACATCCGGAAAACCTTGTAAAATTACGTAAATTTTCTTCATTTTCTAGTGTTTCCGTACATAAACCGTAAGGAATGCAGCCAAAGGCATGGTATTCCGACGATAGGTATCGATATAAATCGAATGATAAGGTCCTGGTTCGTTTTGAGCAAGTGGAGTGCCTGTAAATGTGGGAATCCTTGTAAAATTACGCGACTTTCCTTCATTTTCGACTGTTTTCGTGCATAAACCGTAACTAAGCGGCCAAAGGCCTAGTATTCCGACGTAGAGCATCGATATAAATCGAATGATGAAGGTCATGATCTGTTTAGAGCAAGTGGAGTGGCTATAAATGCGGAAAACCTTGTAAAATTACACGCCTCTTCCCTTATTTTAATGTGTTTCCGTACATAAACCGTAAGGAATGCAGCCAGAGGCATGGTATTCCGAAGATAGGCATCGATATAAATCGAATGATGAAGGTCCTGATTCGTTTTGAGCAAGAGGAGTGCCTGTAAATGTGGGAATCCTTGTAAAATTACGCGACTTTCCTTCATTTTCAACTGTGTTCGTGCATAAACGGTAACTAATCGGCCAAAGGCCTAGTATTCCGGAAATAAAGAAAATCATGTAAAATTACACCTCTCTTCCCTTTTTTTGTTGTGTTTCCGTGCATAAACCGTAAGGAAAGCGGCCAAAGGCATAGTATTCCAACGTAAACCATGAACATATATCGAATGATAGAGATCATGATCCGTTTCCAGCAATTGGAGTGCCTGTAAATGCGAGAATCCTTGTAAAAATACGCGAATATCCTTCATTTTCGAGTGTTTTCGTGCATAAACCGTAAGTAAAGCGGGCAAAGGCATAGTATTCCAACGTAAAGCATGGATAAAAATCGATCGATGATGGTTACTATCCGTTTAGACCAAGTGGAGTGTCTATAAATGCGGAAAACCATGTAAAATTACACCCCTCTACCCTTATCATGTTGTGTTTCCGTGCATAAACCGTAAGGAAATCTACCAAAGGCATAGTATTCCGACATAAAGCGTCGAGATACATCGAATGATGATAGGCATGATCCGTTTAGTGCAAGTGGGGCTGTTGTAAATAGGGGAAATCCTTGTAAAATTACGTGACTATCCTTCATTTGGAATGCAGCCAAAGACATGGTATTCCGACGATAGGCATCGATATAAATCGAATGATGAAGGTCCTGATTCGTTTTGAGCAAGTGGAGTGCCAATGTGGGAATCCTTATAAAATTACGTGAATTTTCTTCATTTTCTAGTGTTTCCGTGCGTAAACCGTAAGGAAATCTGTCAAAGACATAGCACTCTGACATAAAGCATCGAGATACATCGAATGATGAAGCTCATGATCCGATTAGAGCAAATGGAGTGGCTGTAAATGTGGAAATCCTTGTAAAATTACGCGACTTTCCTTCATTTTCGAATGTTTCCGTAAATAAACCGTAAGGAATGCAGCCAAAGGCATGGTATTCCGACGATAGGCATCGATATAAATCGAATGATGAAGGTCCTGATTCGTTTTGAGCAAGTGGAGTGCCTGTAAATGTGGGAATCCTTGTGCAATTAAGCGACTTTCCTTCATTTTCGACTGTTTTCGTGCATAAACCGTAACTAAGCGGCCAAAGGCCTAGTATTCCGACGTAGAGCATCGATATAAATCGAATGATGAAGGTCGTGATCTGTTTAGAGCAAGTGGAGTGTCTGTACATCCGGAAAACCTTGTAAAATTACGTGAATTTTCTTCATTTTCTAGTGTTTCCGTGCGTAAATCGTAAGGAATGCAGCCAACGGCATGGTATTCCGACGATAGGCATCGATATAAATCTAATGATGAAGGTCCTGATTCGTTTTGAGCAAGTGGAGTGCCTGTAAATGTGGGAATCCTTGTAAAATTACGCGACTTTCCTTCATTTTCGACTGTTTTCTTGCATAAACCGTAATTAAGCGGCCAAAGGCCTACTATTCCGACGTAGAGCATCGATATAAATCGAATGATGAAGGTCATGATCTGTTTAGAGCAAATGGAGTGTCTGTACATCCGGAAAACCTTGTAAAATTACGTAAATTTTCTTCATTTTCTAGTGTTTCCGTACATAAACCGTAAGGAATGCAGCCAAAGGCATGGTATTCCGACGATAGGCATCGATATAAATCGAATGATAAGGTCCTGGTTCGTTTTGAGCAAGTGGAGTGTCTGTAAATGTGGGAATCCTTGTAAAATTACGCGACTTTCCTTCATTTTCGACTGTTTTCGTGCATAAACCGTAACTAAGCGGCCAAAGGCCTAGTATTCCGACGTAGAGCATCGATATAAATCGAATGATGAAGGTCATGATCTGTTTAGAGCAAGTGGAGTGGCTATAAATGCGGAAAACCTTGTAAAATTACACGCCTCTTCCCTTATTTTAATGTGTTTCCGTACATAAACCGTAAGGAATGCAGCCAGAGGCATGGTATTCCGAAGATAGGCATCGATATAAATCGAATGATGAAGGTCCTGATTCGTTTTGAGCAAGAGGAGTGCCTGTAAATGTGGGAATCCTTGTAAAATTACGCGACTTTCCTTCATTTTCAACTGTGTTCGTGCATAAACGGTAACTAATCGGCCAAAGGCCTAGTATTCCGGAAATAAAGAAAATCATGTAAAATTACACCTCTCTTCCCTTTTTTTGTTGTGTTTCCGTGCATAAACCGTAAGGAAAGCGGCCAAAGGCATAGTATTCCAACGTAAACCATGAACATATATCGAATGATAGAGAACATGATCCGTTTCCAGCAATTGGAGTGCCTGTAAATGCGAGAATCCTTGTAAAAATACGCGAATATCCTTCATTTTCGAGTGTTTTCGTGCATAAACCGTAAGTAAAGCGGGCAAAGGCATAGTATTCCAACGTAAAGCATGGATAAAAATCGATCGATGATGGTTATTATCCGTTTAGACAAAGTGGAGTGTCTATAAATGCGGAAAACCATGTAAAATTACACCCCTCTACCCTTATCATGTTGTGTTTCCGTGCATAAACCGTAAGGAAATCTACCAAAGGCATAGTATTCCGACATAAAGCGTCGAGATACATCGAATGATGATAGGCATGATCCGTTTAGTGCAAGAGGGGCTGTTGTAAATAGGGGAAATCCTTGTAAAATTACGTGACTATCCTTCATTTGGAATGCAGCCAAAGACATGGTATTCCGACGATAGGCATCGATATAAATCGAATGATGAAGGTCCTGATTCGTTTTGAGCAAGTGGAGTGCCAATGTGGGAATCCTTGTAAAATTACGTGAATTTTCTTCATTTTCTAGTGTTTCCGTGCGTAAACCGTAAGGAAATCTGCCAAAGACATAGCACTCTGACATAAAGCATCGAGATACATCGAATGATAAAGCTCATGATCCGTTTAGAGCAAATGGAGTGGCTGTTAATGTGGAAATCCTTGTAAAATTACGCGACTTTCCTTCATTTTCGAATGTTTCCGTAAATAAACCGTAAGGAATGCAGCCAAAGGCATGGTATTCCGACGATAGGCATCGATATAAATCGAATGATGAAGGTCCTGATTCGTTTTGAGCAAGTGGAGTGCCTGTAAATGTGGGAATCCTTGTGCAATTACGCGAATTTCCTTCATTTTCGACTGTTTTCATGCATAAACCGTAACTAAGCGGCCAAAGGCCTAGTATTCCGACGTAGAGCATCGATATAAATCGAATGATGAAGGTCGTGATCTGTTTAGAGCAAGTGGAGTGTCTGTACATCCGGAAAACCTTGTAAAATTACGTAAATTTTCTTCATTTTCTAGTGTTTCCGTACATAAACCGTAAAGAATGCAGCCAAAGGCATGGTATTCCGACGATAGGCATCGATATAAATCGAATGATAAGGTCCTGGTTCGTTTTGAGCAAGTGGAGTGCCTGTAAATGTGGGAATCCTTGTAAAATTACGCGACTTTCCTTCATTTTCGACTGTTTTCGTGCATAAACCGTAACTAAGCGGCCAAAGGCCTAGTATTCCGACGTAGTGCATCGATATAAATCGAATGATGAAGGTCATGATCTGTTTAGAGCAAGTGGAGTGGCTATAAATGCGCAAAACCTTGTAAAATTACACGCCTCTTCCCTTATTTTATTGTGTTTCCGTGCATAAACCGTAAGGAAAGCGGCCAAAGGCATAGTATTCCAACGTAAACCATGAACATATATCGAATGATAGAGATCATGATCCGTTTCCAGCAATTGGAGTGCCTGTAAATGCGAGAATCCTTGTAAAAATACGCGAATATCCTTCATTTTCGAGTGTTTTCGTGCATAAACCGTGAGTAAAGCGGGCAAAGGCATAGTATTCCAACGTAAAGCATGGATAAAAATCGATCGATGATGGTTATGATCCGTTTAGACCAAGTGGAGTGGCTATAAATGCGGAAAACCTTGTAAAATTACACACCTCTTCCCTTATTTTATTGTGTTTCCGTGCGTAAACCGTAAGAAAATCTACCAAAGGCATAGTATTCCGACATAAAACGTCGAGATACATCGAATGATGATGGGCATGATCCGTTTAGAGCAAGTGGGGATGATGTAAATAGAGGAAATCCTTGTAAAATTACGTGACTTTCCTTTATTTTCGAGTGTTTCCGTGCGTAAACCGTAAGGAATGCAGCCCCAAGGCATGGTATTCCGACGATTGGCATCGATATAAATCGAATGATAAGGTCCTGATTCGTTTTGAGCAAGTGGAGTACCTGTAAATGTGGGAATCCTTGTAAAATTACGCGACATTCCTTCATTTCCGACTGTGTTCGTGCATAAACCGTAACTAAGCGGCCAAAGGCCTATTATTCCGACGTAGAGCATCGATATAAATCGAATGATGAAGGTCATGATCTGTTTAGAGCAAATGGAGTGTCTGTTCATCCGGAAAACCTTGTAAAATTACGTGAAATTTCTTCATTTTCTAGTGTTTCCGTGCGTAAACCGTAAGGAATGCAGCCAAAGGCATGGTATTCCGACGATAGGCATCGATATAAATCGAATGATGTAGGTCCTGATTCGTTTTGAGCAAGTGGAGTGCCTGTAAATGTGGGAATCCTTGTAAAATTACGTGACTTTCCTTCATTTTCGACTGTTTTCGTGCAGAAACCGTAACAAAGCGGCCAAAGGCCTAGTATTCCGACGTAGAGCATCGATATAAATCGAATGATGAAGGTCATGATCTGCTTAGAGCAAATGGAGTGGCTATAAATGCGGAAAACCTTGTAAAATTACACGCCTCTTCCCTTATTTTATTGTGTTTCCGTGCGTAAACCGTAAGGAAATCTACCAAAGGCATAGTATTCCGACATAAAGCATCGAGATTCATCGAATGATGATGGGCATGATCCGTTTGGAGCAAGTGGGGAGGTTGTAAATAGGGGAAATCCTTGACAAATTACGTGACTTTCCTTCATTTTCGAGTGTTTCCGTACATAAACCGTAAGGAATGCAGCCAGAGGCATGGTATTCCGACGATAGGCATCGATATAAATCGAATGATGAAGGTCCTGATTCGTTTTGAGCAAGTGGAGTGCCTGTAAATGTGGGAATCCTTGTAAAATTACGCGACTTTCCTTCATTTTCGACTGTTTTCGTGCATAAACCGTAACTAAGCGGCCAAAGGCCTAGTATTCCGACGTAGAGCATCGATATAAATCGAATGATGAAGGTCGTGATCTGTTTAGAGCAAGTGGAGTGTCTGTACATCCGGAAAACCTTGTAAAATTACGTGAATTTTCTTCATTTTCTAGTGTTTCCGTGCGTAAACCGTAAGGAAATCTGCCAAAGGCATAGTATTCTGACATAAAGCATCGAGATACATCGAATGATGATGGGCATCATCCGTTTAGAGCAAATGGAGTGTCTGTACATCCGGAAAACCTTGTAAAATTACGTGAATTTTCTTCATTTTCTAGTGTTTCCGTGCGTAAACCGTAACGAATGCAGCCAAAGGCATGGTATTCCGACGATAGGCATCGATATAAATCGAATGATAAGGTCCTGATTCGTTTTGAGCAAGTGGAGTACCTGTAAATGTGGGAATACTTGTAAAATTACGCGACATTCCTTCATTTCCGACTGTGTTCGTGCATAAACCGTAACTAAGCGGCCAAAGGCCTAGTATTCCGACGTAGAGCATCGATATAAATCGAATGATGAAGGTCATGATCTGTTTAGAGCAAGAGGAGTGGCTATAAATGCGGAAAACCTTGTAAAATTACACGCCTCTTCCCTTATTTTATTGTGTTTCCGTGCGTAAACCGTAAGGAATGCAGCCAAAGGCATGGTATTCCGACGATAGGCATCGATATAAATCGAATGATGAAGGTCCTGATTCGTTTTGAGCAAGAGGAGTGCCTGTAAATGTGGGAATCCTTGTAAAATTACGCGACTTTCCTTCATTTTCAACTGTGTTCGTGCATAAACGGTAACTAAGCGACCAAAGGCTTAGTATTCCGGAAATAAAGAAAATCATGTAAAATTACACCCCTCTTCCCTTTTTTTGTTGTGTTTCCGTGCATAAACCGTAAGGAAAGCGGCCAAAGGCATAGTATTCCAACGTAAACCATGAACATATATCGAATGATAGAGATCATGATCCGTTTCCAGCAATTGGAGTTCCTGTAAATGCGAGAATCCTTGTAAAAATACGCGAATATCCTTCATTTTCGAGTGTTTTCGTGCATAAACCGTAAGTAAAGCGGGCAAAGGCATGGTATTCCAACGTAAAGCATGGATAAAAATCGATCGATGATGGTTATTATCCGTTTAGAACAAGTGGAGTGTCTATAAATGCGGAAAACCATGTAAAATTACACCCCTCTACCCTTATCATGTTGTGTTTCCGTGCATAAACCGTAAGGAAATCTATCAAAGGCATAGTATTCCGACATAAAGCGTCGAGATACATCGAATGATGATAGGCATGATCCGTTTAGTGCAAGTGGGGCTGTTGTAAATAGGGGAAATCCTTGTAAAATTACGTGACTATCCTTCATTTGGAATGCAGCCAAAGACATGGTATTCCGACGATAGGCATCGATATAAATCGAATGATGAAGGTCCTGATTCGTTTTGAGCAAGTGGAGTGCCAATGTGGGAATCCTTATAAAATTACGTGAATTTTCTTCATTTTCTAGTGTTTCCGTGCGTAAACCGTAAGGAAATCTGTCAAAGACATAGCACTCTGACATAAAGCATCGAGATACATCGAATGATGAAGCTCATGATCCGATTAGAGCAAATGGAGTGGCTGTAAATGTGGAAATCCTTGTAAAATTACGCGACTTTCCTTCATTTTCGAATGTTTCCGTAAATAAACCGTAAGGAATGCAGCCAAAGGCATGGTATTCCGACGATAGGCATCGATATAAATCGAATGATGAAGGTCCTGATTCGTTTTGAGCAAGTGGAGTGCCTGTAAATGTGGGAATCCTTGTGCAATTACGCGACTTTCCTTCATTTTCGACTGTTTTCGTGCATAAACCGTAACTAAGCGGCCAAAGGACTAGTATTCCGACGTAGAGCATCGATATAAATCGAATGATGAAGGTCGTGATCTGTTTAGAGCAAGTGGAGTGTCTGTTCATCCGGAAAACCTTGTAAAATTACGTGAATTTTCTTCATTTTCTAGTGTTTCCGTGCGTAAATCGTAAGGAATGCAGCCAACGGCATGGTATTCCGACGATAGGCATCGATATAAATCTAATGATGAAGGTCCTGATTCGTTTTGAGCAAGTGGAGTGCCTGTAAATGTGGGAATCCTTGTAAAATTACGCGACTTTCCTTCATTTTCGACTGTTTTCTTGCATAAACCGTAATTAAGCGGCCAAAGGCCTACTATTCCGACGTAGAGCATCGATATAAATCGAATGATGAAGGTCATGATCTGTTTAGAGCAAATGGAGTGTCTGTACATCCGGAAAACCTTGTAAAATTACGTAAATTTTCTTCATTTTCTAGTGTTTCCGTACATAAACCGTAAGGAATGCAGCCAAAGGCATGGTATTCCGACGATAGGCATCGATATAAATCGAATGATAAGGTCCTGGTTCGTTTTGAGCAAGTGGAGTGTCTGTAAATGTGGGAATCCTTGTAAAATTACGCGACTTTCCTTCATTTTCGACTGTTTTCGTGCATAAACCGTAACTAAGCGGCCAAAGGCCTAGTATTCCGACGTAGAGCATCGATATAAATCGAATGATGAAGGTCATGATCTGTTTAGAGCAAGTGGAGTGGCTATAAATGCGGAAAACCTTGTAAAATTACACGCCTCTTCCCTTATTTTAATGTGTTTCCGTACATAAACCGTAAGGAATGCAGCCAGAGGCATGGTATTCCGAAGATAGGCATCGATATAAATCGAATGATGAAGGTCCTGATTCGTTTTGAGCAAGAGGAGTGCCTGTAAATGTGGGAATCCTTGTAAAATTACGCGACTTTCCTTCATTTTCAACTGTGTTCGTGCATAAACGGTAACTAATCGGCCAAAGGCCTAGTATTCCGGAAATAAAGAAAATCATGTAAAATTACACCTCTCTTCCCTTTTTTTGTTGTGTTTCCGTGCATAAACCGTAAGGAAAGCGGCCAAAGGCATAGTATTCCAACGTAAACCATGAACATATATCGAATGATAGAGAACATGATCCGTTTCCAGCAATTGGAGTGCCTGTAAATGCGAGAATCCTTGTAAAAATACGCGAATATCCTTCATTTTCGAGTGTTTTCGTGCATAAACCGTAAGTAAAGCGGGCAAAGGCATAGTATTCCAACGTAAAGCATGGATAAAAATCGATCGATGATGGTTATTATCCGTTTAGACAAAGTGGAGTGTCTATAAATGCGGAAAACCATGTAAAATTACACCCCTCTACCCTTATCATGTTGTGTTTCCGTGCATAAACCGTAAGGAAATCTACCAAAGGCATAGTATTCCGACATAAAGCGTCGAGATACATCGAATGATGATAGGCATGATCCGTTTAGTGCAAGTGGGGCTGTTGTAAATAGGGGAAATCCTTGTAAAATTACGTGACTATCCTTCATTTGGAATGCAGCCAAAGACATGGTATTCCGACGATAGGCATCGATATAAATCGAATGATGAAGGTCCTGATTCGTTTTGAGCAAGTGGAGTGCCAATGTGGGAATCCTTGTAAAATTACGTGAATTTTCTTCATTTTCTAGTGTTTCCGTGCGTAAACCGTAAGGAAATCTGCCAAAGACATAGCACTCTGACATAAAGCATCGAGATACATCGAATGATAAAGCTCATGATCCGTTTAGAGCAAATGGAGTGGCTGTAAATGTGGAAATCCTTGTAAAATTACGCGACTTTTCTTCATTTTCTAGTGTTTCCGTGCGTAAATCGTAAGGAATGCAGCCAACGGCATGGTATTCCGACGATAGGCATCGATATAAATCTAATGATGAAGGTCCTGATTCGTTTTGAGCAAGTGGAGTGCCTGTAAATGTGGGAATCCTTGTAAAATTACGCGACTTTCCTTCATTTTCGACTGTTTTCTTGCATAAACCGTAATTAAGCGGCCAAAGGCCTACTATTCCGACGTAGAGCATCGATATAAATCGAATGATGAAGGTCATGATCTGTTTAGAGCAAATGGAGTGTCTGTACATCCGGAAAACCTTGTAAAATTACGTAAATTTTCTTCATTTTCTAGTGTTTCCGTACATAAACCGTAAGGAATGCAGCCAAAGGCATGGTATTCCGACGATAGGCATCGATATAAATCGAATGATAAGGTCCTGGTTCGTTTTGAGCAAGTGGAGTGTCTGTAAATGTGGGAATCCTTGTAAAATTACGCGACTTTCCTTCATTTTCGACTGTTTTCGTGCATAAACCGTAACTAAGCGGCCAAAGGCCTAGTATTCCGACGTAGAGCATCGATATAAATCGAATGATGAAGGTCATGATCTGTTTAGAGCAAGTGGAGTGGCTATAAATGCGGAAAACCTTGTAAAATTACACGCCTCTTCCCTTATTTTAATGTGTTTCCGTACATAAACCGTAAGGAATGCAGCCAGAGGCATGGTATTCCGAAGATAGGCATCGATATAAATCGAATGATGAAGGTCCTGATTCGTTTTGAGCAAGAGGAGTGCCTGTAAATGTGGGAATCCTTGTAAAATTACGCGACTTTCCTTCATTTTCAACTGTGTTCGTGCATAAACGGTAACTAATCGGCCAAAGGCCTAGTATTCCGGAAATAAAGAAAATCATGTAAAATTACACCTCTCTTCCCTTTTTTTGTTGTGTTTCCGTGCATAAACCGTAAGGAAAGCGGCCAAAGGCATAGTATTCCAACGTAAACCATGAACATATATCGAATGATAGAGAACATGATCCGTTTCCAGCAATTGGAGTGCCTGTAAATGCGAGAATCCTTGTAAAAATACGCGAATATCCTTCATTTTCGAGTGTTTTCGTGCATAAACCGTAAGTAAAGCGGGCAAAGGCATAGTATTCCAACGTAAAGCATGGATAAAAATCGATCGATGATGGTTATTATCCGTTTAGACAAAGTGGAGTGTCTATAAATGCGGAAAACCATGTAAAATTACACCCCTCTACCCTTATCATGTTGTGTTTCCGTGCATAAACCGTAAGGAAATCTACCAAAGGCATAGTATTCCGACATAAAGCGTCGAGATACATCGAATGATGATAGGCATGATCCGTTTAGTGCAAGTGGGGCTGTTGTAAATAGGGGAAATCCTTGTAAAATTACGTGACTATCCTTCATTTGGAATGCAGCCAAAGACATGGTATTCCGACGATAGGCATCGATATAAATCGAATGATGAAGGTCCTGATTCGTTTTGAGCAAGTGGAGTGCCAATGTGGGAATCCTTGTAAAATTACGTGAATTTTCTTCATTTTCTAGTGTTTCCGTGCGTAAACCGTAAGGAAATCTGCCAAAGACATAGCACTCTGACATAAAGCATCGAGATACATCGAATGATAAAGCTCATGATCCGTTTAGAGCAAATGGAGTGGCTGTTAATGTGGAAATCCTTGTAAAATTACGCGACTTTCCTTCATTTTCGAATGTTTCCGTAAATAAACCGTAAGGAATGCAGCCAAAGGCATGGTATTCCGACGATAGGCATCGATATAAATCGAATGATGAAGGTCCTGATTCGTTTTGAGCAAGTGGAGTGTCTGTACATCCGGAAAACCTTGTTAAATTACGTAAATTTTCTTCATTTTCTAGTGTTTCCGTACATAAACCGTAAGGAATGCAGCCAAAGGCATGGTATTCCGACGATAGGCATCGATATAAATCGAATGATAAGGTCCTGGTTCGTTTTGAGCAAGTGGAGTGCCTGTAAATGTGGGAATCCTTGTAAAATTACGCGACTTTCCTTCATTTTCGACTGTTTTCGTGCATAAACCGTAACTAAGCGGCCAAAGGCCTAGTATTCCGACGTAGAGCATCGATATAAATCGAATGATGAAGGTCATGATCTGTTTAGAGCAAGTGGAGTGGCTATAAATGAGGAAAACCTTGTAAAATTACACGCCTCTTCCCTTATTTTATTGTGTTTCCGTGCGTAAACCGTAAGGAAATCTACCAAAGGCATAGTATTCCGACATAAAGCATCGAGATTCATCGAATGATGATGGGCATGATCCGTTTGGAGCAAGTGGGGAGGTTGTAAATAGAGGAAATCCTTGACAAATTACGTGACTTTCCTTCATTTTCGAGTGTTTCCGTACATAAACCGTAAGGAATGCAGCCAGAGGCATGGTATTCCGACGATAGGCATCGATATAAATCGAATGATGAAGGTCCTGATTCGTTTTGAGCAAGTGGAGTGCCTGTAAATGTGGGAATCCTTGTAAAATTACGCGACTTTCCTTCATTTTCGACTGTTTTCGTGCATAAACCGTAACTAAGCGGCCAAAGGCCTAGTATTCCGACGTAGAGCATCGATATAAATCGAATGATGAAGGTCGTGATCTGTTTAGAGCAAGTGGAGTGTCTGTACATCCGGAAAACCTTGTAAAATTACGTGAATTTTCTTCATTTTCTAGTGTTTCCGTGCGTAAACCGTAAGGAAATCTGCCAAAGGCATAGTATTCTGACATAAAGCATCGAGATACATCGAATGATGATGGGCATCATCCGTTTAGAGCAAATGGAGTGTCTGTACATCCGGAAAACCTTGTAAAATTACGTGAATTTTCTTCATTTTCTAGTGTTTCCGTGCGTAAACCGTAACGAATGCAGCCAAAGGCATGGTATTCCGACGATAGGCATCGATATAAATCGAATGATAAGGTCCTGATTCGTTTTGAGCAAGTGGAGTACCTGTAAATGTGGGAATCCTTGTAAAATTACGCGACATTCCTTCATTTCCGACTGTGTTCGTGCATAAACCGTAACTAAGCGGCCAAAGGCCTATTATTCCGACGCAGAGCATCGATATAAATCGAATGATGAAGGTCATGATCTGTTTAGAGCAAATGGAGTGTCTGTTCATCCGGAAAACCTTGTAAAATTACGTGAAATTTCTTCATTTTCTAGTGTTTCCGTGCGTAAACCGTAAGGAATGCAGCCAAAGGCATGGTATTCCGACGATAGGCATCGATATAAATCGAATGATGAAGGTCCTGATTCGTTTTGAGCAAGTGGAGTGCCTGTAAATGTGGGAATCCTTGTAAAATTACGCGACTTTCCTTCATTTTCGACTGTTTTCGTGCATAAACCGTAACTAAGCGGCCAAAGGCCTAGTATTCCGACGTAGAGCATCGACATAAATCGAATGATGAAGGTCATGATCTGTTTAGAGCAAATGGAGTGTCTGTACATCCGGAAAACCTTGTAAAATTACGTAAATTTTCTTCATTTTCTAGTGTTTCCGTACATAAACCGTAAGGAATGCAGCCAAAGGCATGGTATTCCGACGATAGGCATCGATATAAATCGAATGATAAGGTCCTGGTTCGTTTTGAGCAAGTGGAGTGCCTGTAAATGTGGGAATCCTTGTAAAATTACGCGACTTTCCTTCATTTTCGACTGTTTTCGTGCATAAACCGTAACTAAGCGGCCAAAGGCCTAGTATTCCGACGTAGAGCATCGATATAAATCGAATGATGAAGGTCATGATCTGTTTAGAGCAAGTGGAGTGGCTATAAATGCGGAAAACCTTGTAAAATTACACGCCTCTTCCCTTATTTTAATGTGTTTCCGTACATAAACCGTAAGGAATGCAGCCAGAGGCATGGTATTCCGACGATAGGCATCGATATAAATCGAATGATGAAGGTCCTGATTCGTTTTGAGCAAGAGGAGTGCCTGTAAATGTGGGAATCCTTGTAAAATTACGCGACTTTCCTTCATTTTCAATTGTGTTCGTGCATAAACGGTAACTAAGCGGCCAAAGGCCTAGTATTCCGGAAATAAAGAAAATCATGTAAAATTACACCCCTCTTCCCTTTTTTTGTTGTGTTTCCGTGCATAAACCGTAAGGAAAGCGGCCAAAGGCATAGTATTCCAACGTAAACCATGAGCATATATCGAATGATAGAGATCATGATCCGTTTCCAGCAATTGGAGTGCCTGTAAATGCGAGAATCCTTGTAAAAATACGCGAATATCCTTCATTTTCGAGTGTTTTCGTGCATAAACCGTAAGTAAAGCGGGCAAAGGCATAGTATTCCAACGTAAAGCATGGATAAAAATAGATCGATGATGGTTATTATCCGTTTAGACCAAGTGGAGTGTCTATAAATGCGGAAAACCATGTAAAATTACACCCCTCTTCCCTTATCATGTTGAGTTTCCGTGCATAAACCGTAAGGAAATCTACCAAAGGCATAGTATTCCGACATAAAGCGTCGAGATACATCGAATGATGATAGGCATGATCCGTTTAGTGCAAGTGGGGCTGTTGTAAATAGGGGAAATCCTTGTAAAATTACGTGACTATCCTTCATTTGGAATGCAGCCAAAGACATGGTATTCGGACGATAGGCATCGATATAAATCGAATGATGAAGGTCATGATCTGTTTAGAGCAAGAGGAGTGGCTATAAATGCGGAAAACCTTGTAAAATTACACGCCTCTTCCCTTATTTTATTGTGTTTCCGTGCGTAAACCGTAAGGAAATCTACCAAAGGCATAGTATTCCGACATAAAGCATCGAGATTCATCGAATGATGATGGGCATGATCCGTTTGGAGCAAGTGGGGAGGTTGTAAATAGAGGAAATCCTTGACAAATTACGTGACTTTGCTTCATTTTCGAGTGTTTCCGTACATAAACCGTAAGGAATGCAGCCAAAGGCATGGTATTCCGACGATAGGCATCGATATAAATCGAATGATGAAGGTCCTGATTCGTTTTGAGCAAGAGGAGTGCCTGTAAATGTGGGAATCCTTGTAAAATTACGCGACTTTCCTTCATTTTCAACTGTGTTCGTGCATAAACGGTAACTAAGCGGCCAAAGGCCTAGTATTCCGGAAATAAAGAAAATCATGTAAAATTACACCCCTCTTCCCTTTTTTTGTTGTGTTTCCGTGCATAAACCGTAAGGAAAGCGGCCAAAGGCATAGTATTCCAACGTAAACCATGAACATATATCGAATGATAGAGATCATGATCCGTTTCCAGCAATTGGAGTTCCTGTAAATGCGAGAATCCTTGTAAAAATACGCGAATATCCTTCATTTTCGAGTGTTTTCGTGCATAAACCGTAAGTAAAGCGGGCAAAGGCATGGTATTCCAACGTAAAGCATGGATAAAAATCGATCGATGATGGTTATTATCCGTTTAGAACAAGTGGAGTGTCTATAAATGCGGAAAACCATGTAAAATTACACCCCTCTACCCTTATCATGTTGTGTTTCCGTGCATAAACCGTAAGGAAATCTACCAAAGGCATAGTATTCCGACATAAAGCGTCGAGATACATCGAATGATGATAGGCATGATCCGTTTAGTGCAAGTGGGGCTGTTGTAAATAGGGGAAAACCTTGTAAAATTACGTGACTATCCTTCATTTGGAATGCAGCCAAAGACATGGTATTCCGACGATAGGCATCGATATAAATCGAATGATGAAGGTCCTGATTCGTTTTGAGCAAGTGGAGTGCCAATGTGGGAATCCTTGTAAAATTACGTGAATTTTTTTCATTTTCTAGTGTTTCCGTGCGTAAACCGTAAGGAAATCTGTCAAAGACATAGCACTCTGACATAAAGCATCGAGATACATCGAATGATGAAGCTCATGATCCGATTAGAGCAAATGGAGTGGCTGTAAATGTGGAAATCCTTGTAAAATTAGGCGACTTTCCTTCATTTTCGAATGTTTCCGTAAATAAACCGTAAGGAATGCAGCCAAAGGCATGGTATTCCGACGATAGGCATCGATATAAATCGAATGATGAAGGTCCTGATTCGTTTTGAGCAAGTGGAGTGCCTGTAAATGTGGGAATCCTTGTGCAATTACGCGACTTTCCTTCATTTTCGACTGTTTTCGTGCATAAACCGTAACTAAGCGGCCAAAGGCCTAGTATTCCGACGTAGAGCATCGATATAAATCGAATGATGAAGGTCGTGATCTGTTTAGAGCAAGTGGAGTGTCTGTACATCCGGAAAACCTTGTAAAATTACGTGAATTTTCTTCATTTTCTAGTGTTTCCGTGCGTAAATCGTAAGGAATGCAGCCAACGGCATGGTATTCCGACGATAGGCATCGATATAAATCTAATGATGAAGGTCCTGATTCGTTTTGAGCAAGTGGAGTGCCTGTAAATGTGGGAATCCTTGTAAAATTACGCGACTTTCCTTCATTTTCGACTGTTTTCTTGCATAAACCGTAATTAAGCGGCCAAAGGCCTACTATTCCGACGTAGAGCATCGATATAAATCGAATGATGAAGGTCATGATCTGTTTAGAGCAAATGGAGTGTCTGTACATCCGGAAAACCTTGTAAAATTACGTAAATTTTCTTCATTTTCTAGTGTTTCCGTACATAAACCGTAAGGAATGCAGCCAAAGGCATGGTATTCCGACGATAGGCATCGATATAAATCGAATGATAAGGTCCTGGTTCGTTTTGAGCAAGTGGAGTGTCTGTAAATGTGGGAATCCTTGTAAAATTACGCGACTTTCCTTCATTTTCGACTGTTTTCGTGCATAAACCGTAACTAAGCGGCCAAAGGCCTAGTATTCCGACGTAGAGCATCGATATAAATCGAATGATGAAGGTTATGATCTGTTTAGAGCAAGTGGAGTGGCTATAAATGCGGAAAACCTTGTAAAATTACACGCCTCTTCCCTTATTTTAATGTGTTTCCGTACATAAACCGTAAGGAATGCAGCCAGAGGCATGGTATTCCGAAGATAGGCATCGATATAAATCGAATGATGAAGGTCCTGATTCGTTTTGAGCAAGAGGAGTGCCTGTAAATGTGGGAATCCTTGTAAAATTACGCGACTTTCCTTCATTTTCAACTGTGTTCGTGCATAAACGGTAACTAATCGGCCAAAGGCCTAGTATTCCGGAAATAAAGAAAATCATGTAAAATTACACCTCTCTTCCCTTTTTTTGTTGTGTTTCCGTGCATAAACCGTAAGGAAAGCGGCCAAAGGCATAGTATTCCAACGTAAACCATGAACATATATCGAATGATAGAGATCATGATCCGTTTCCAGCAATTGGAGTGCCTGTAAATGCGAGAATCCTTGTAAAAATACGCGAATATCCTTCATTTTCGAGTGTTTTCGTGCATAAACCGTAAGTAAAGCGGGCAAAGGCATAGTATTCCGACATAAAGCGTCGAGATACATCGAATGATGATAGGCATGATCCGTTTAGTGCAAGTGGGGCTGTTGTAAATAGGGGAAATCCTTGTAAAATTACGTGACTATCCTTCATTTGGAATGCAGCCAAAGACATGGTATTCCGACGATAGGCATCGATATAAATCGAATGATGAAGGTCCTGATTCGTTTTGAGCAAGTGGAGTGCCAATGTGGGAATCCTTGTAAAATTACGTGAATTTTCTTCATTTTCTAGTGTTTCCGTGCGTAAACCGTAAGGAAATCTGCCAAAGACATAGCACTCTGACATAAAGCATCGAGATACATCGAATGATAAAGCTCATGATCCGTTTAGAGCAAATGGAGTGGCTGTTAATGTGGAAATCCTTGTAAAATTACGCGACTTTCCTTCATTTTCGAATGTTTCCGTAAATAAACCGTAAGGAATGCAGCCAAAGGCATGGTATTCCGACGATAGGCATCGATATAAATCGAATGATGAAGGTCCTGATTCGTTTTGAGCAAGTGGAGTGCCTGTAAATGTGGGAATCCTTGTAAAATTACGCGACTTTCCTTCATTTTCGACTGTTTTCTTGCATAAACCGTAATTAAGCGGCCAAAGGCCTACTATTCCGACGTAGAGCATCGATATAAATCGAATGATGAAGGTCATGATCTGTTTAGAGCAAATGGAGTGTCTGTACATCCGGAAAACCTTGTTAAATTACGTAAATTTTCTTCATTTTCTAGTGTTTCCGTACATAAACCGTAAGGAATGCAGCCAAAGGCATGGTATTCCGACGATAGGCATCGATATAAATCGAATGATAAGGTCCTGGTTCGTTTTGAGCAAGTGGAGTGCCTGTAAATGTGGGAATCCTTGTAAAATTACGCGACTTTCCTTCAATTTCGACTGTTTTCGTGCATAAACCGTAACTAAGCGGCCAAAGGCCTAGTATTCCGACGTACAGCATCGATATAAATCGAATGATGAAGGTCATGATCTGTTTAGAGCAAGTGGAGTGGCTATAAATGAGGAAAACCTTGTAAAATTACACGCCTCTTCCCTTATTTTATTGTGTTTCCGTGCGTAAACCGTAAGGAAATCTACCAAAGGCATAGTATTCCGACATAAAGCATCGAGATTCATCGAATGATGATGGGCATGATCCGTTTGGAGCAAGTGGGGAGGTTGTAAATAGAGGAAATCCTTGACAAATTACGTGACTTTCCTTCATTTTCGAGTGTTTCCGTACATAAACCGTAAGGAATGCAGCCAGAGGCATGGTATTCCGACGATAGGCATCGATATAAATCGAATGATGAAGGTCCTGATTCGTTTTGAGCAAGTGGAGTGCCAATGTGGGAATCCTTGTAAAATTACGTGAATTTTTTTCATTTTCTAGTGTTTCCGTGCGTAAACCGTAAGGAAATCTGTCAAAGACATAGCACTCTGACATAAAGCATCGAGATACATCGAATGATGAAGCTCATGATCCGATTAGAGCAAATGGAGTGGCTGTAAATGTGGAAATCCTTGTAAAATTACGCGACTTTCCTTCATTTTCGAATGTTTCCGTAAATAAACCGTAAGGAATGCAGCCAAAGGCATGGTATTCCGACGATAGGCATCGATATAAATCGAATGATGAAGGTCCTGATTCGTTTTGAGCAAGTGGAGTGCCTGTAAATGTGGGAATCCTTGTGCAATTACGCGACTTTCCTTCATTTTCGACTGTTTTCGTGCATAAACCGTAACTAAGCGGCCAAAGGCCTAGTATTCCGACGTAGAGCATCGATATAAATCGAATGATGAAGGTCGTGATCTGTTTAGAGCAAGTGGAGTGTCTGTACATCCGGAAAACCTTGTAAAATTACGTGAATTTTCTTCATTTTCTAGTGTTTCCGTGCGTAAATCGTAAGGAATGCAGCCAACGGCATGGTATTCCGACGATAGGCATCGATATAAATCTAATGATGAAGGTCCTGATTCGTTTTGAGCAAGTGGAGTGCCTGTAAATGTGGGAATCCTTGTAAAATTACGCGACTTTCCTTCATTTTCGACTGTTTTCTTGCATAAACCGTAATTAAGCGGCCAAAGGCCTACTATTCCGACGTAGAGCATCGATATAAATCGAATGATGAAGGTCATGATCTGTTTAGAGCAAATGGAGTGTCTGTACATCCGGAAAACCTTGTAAAATTACGTAAATTTTCTTCATTTTCTAGTGTTTCCGTACATAAACCGTAAGGAATGCAGCCAAAGGCATGGTATTCCGACGATAGGCATCGATATAAATCGAATGATAAGGTCCTGGTTCGTTTTGAGCAAGTGGAGTGTCTGTAAATGTGGGAATCCTTGTAAAATTACGCGACTTTCCTTCATTTTCGACTGTTTTCGTGCATAAACCGTAACTAAGCGGCCAAAGGCCTAGTATTCCGACGTAGAGCATCGATATAAATCGAATGATGAAGGTCATGATCTGTTTAGAGCAAGTGGAGTGGCTATAAATGCGGAAAACCTTGTAAAATTACACGCCTCTTCCCTTATTTTAATGTGTTTCCGTACATAAACCGTAAGGAATGCAGCCAGAGGCATGGTATTCCGAAGATAGGCATCGATATAAATCGAATGATGAAGGTCCTGATTCGTTTTGAGCAAGAGGAGTGCCTGTAAATGTGGGAATCCTTGTAAAATTACGCGACTTTCCTTCATTTTCAACTGTGTTCGTGCATAAACGGTAACTAATCGGCCAAAGGCCTAGTATTCCGGAAATAAAGAAAATCATGTAAAATTACACCTCTCTTCCCTTTTTTTGTTGTGTTTCCGTGCATAAACCGTAAGGAAAGCGGCCAAAGGCATAGTATTCCAACGTAAACCATGAACATATATCGAATGATAGAGATCATGATCCGTTTCCAGCAATTGGAGTGCCTGTAAATGCGAGAATCCTTGTAAAAATACGCGAATATCCTTCATTTTCGAGTGTTTTCGTGCATAAACCGTAAGTAAAGCGGGCAAAGGCATAGTATTCCGACATAAAGCGTCGAGATACATCGAATGATGATAGGCATGATCCGTTTAGTGCAAGTGGGGCTGTTGTAAATAGGGGAAATCCTTGTAAAATTACGTGACTATCCTTCATTTGGAATGCAGCCAAAGACATGGTATTCCGACGATAGGCATCGATATAAATCGAATGATGAAGGTCCTGATTCGTTTTGAGCAAGTGGAGTGCCAATGTGGGAATCCTTGTAAAATTACGTGAATTTTCTTCATTTTCTAGTGTTTCCGTGCGTAAACCGTAAGGAAATCTGCCAAAGACATAGCACTCTGACATAAAGCATCGAGATACATCGAATGATAAAGCTCATGATCCGTTTAGAGCAAATGGAGTGGCTGTTAATGTGGAAATCCTTGTAAAATTACGCGACTTTCCTTCATTTTCGAATGTTTCCGTAAATAAACCGTAAGGAATGCAGCCAAAGGCATGGTATTCCAACGATAGGCATCGATATAAATCGAATGATGAAGGTCCTGATTCGTTTTGAGCAAGTGGAGTGCCTGTAAATGTGGGAATCCTTGTAAAATTACGCGACTTTCCTTCATTTTCGACTGTTTTCTTGCATAAACCGTAATTAAGCGGCCAAAGGCCTACTATTCCGACGTAGAGCATCGATATAAATCGAATGATGAAGGTCATGATCTGTTTAGAGCAAATGGAGTGTCTGTACATCCGGAAAACCTTGTTAAATTACGTAAATTTTCTTCATTTTCTAGTGTTTCCGTACATAAACCGTAAGGAATGCAGCCAAAGGCATGGTATTCCGACGATAGGCATCGATATAAATCGAATGATAAGGTCCTGGTTCGTTTTGAGCAAGTGGAGTGCCTGTAAATGTGGGAATCCTTGTAAAATTACGCGACTTTCCTTCAATTTCGACTGTTTTCGTGCATAAACCGTAACTAAGCGGCCAAAGGCCTAGTATTCCGACGTACAGCATCGATATAAATCGAATGATGAAGGTCATGATCTGTTTAGAGCAAGTGGAGTGGCTATAAATGAGGAAAACCTTGTAAAATTACACGCCTCTTCCCTTATTTTATTGTGTTTCCGTGCGTAAACCGTAAGGAAATCTACCAAAGGCATAGTATTCCGACATAAAGCATCGAGATTCATCGAATGATGATGGGCATGATCCGTTTGGAGCAAGTGGGGAGGTTGTAAATAGAGGAAATCCTTGACAAATTACGTGACTTTCCTTCATTTTCGAGTGTTTCCGTACATAAACCGTAAGGAATGCAGCCAGAGGCATGGTATTCCGACGATAGGCATCGATATAAATCGAATGATGAAGGTCCTGATTCGTTTTGAGCAAGTGGAGTGCCTGTAAATGTGGGAATCCTTGTAAAATTACGCGACTTTCCTTCATTTTCGACTGTTTTCGTGCATAAACCGTAACTAAGCGGCCAAAGGCCTAGTATTCCGACGTAGAGCATCGATATAAATCGAATGATGAAGGTCGTGATCTGTTTAGAGCAAGTGGAGTGTCTGTACATCCGGAAAACCTTGTAAAATTACGTGAATTTTCTTCATTTTCTAGTGTTTCCGTGCGTAAACCGTAAGGAAATCTGCCAAAGGCATAGTATTCTGACATAAAGCATCGAGATACATCGAATGATGATGGGCATCATCCGTTTAGAGCAAATGGAGTGTCTGTAAATCCGGAAAACCTTGTAAAATTACGTGAATTTTCTTCATTTTCTAGTGTTTCCGTGCGTAAACCGTAACGAATGCAGCCAAAGGCATGGTATTCCGACGATAGGCATCGATATAAATCGAATGATAAGGTCCTGATTCGTTTTGAGCAAGTGGAGTACCTGTAAATGTGGGAATCCTTGTAAAATTACGCGACATTCCTTCATTTCCGACTGTGTTCGTGCATAAACCGTAACTAAGCGGCCAAAGGCCTATTATTCCGACGCAAAGCATCGATATAAATCGAATGATGAAGGTCATGATCTGTTTAGAGCAAATGGAGTGTCTGTTCATCCGGAAAACCTTGTAAAATTACGTGAAATTTCTTCATTTTCTAGTGTTTCCGTGCGTAAACCGTAAGGAATGCAGCCAAAGGCATGGTATTCCGACGATAGGCATCGATATAAATCGAATGATGAAGGTCCTGATTCGTTTTGAGCAAGTGGAGTGCCTGTAAATGTGGGAATCCTTGTAAAATTACGCGACTTTCCTTCATTTTCGACTGTTTTCGTGCATAAACCGTAACTAAGCGGCCAAAGGCCTAGTATTCCGACGTAGAGCATCGACATAAATCGAATGATGAAGGTCATGATCTGTTTAGAGCAAATGGAGTGTCTGTACATCCGGAAAACCTTGTAAAATTACGTAAATTTTCTTCATTTTCTAGTGTTTCCGTACATAAACCGTAAGGAATGCAGCCAAAGGCATGGTATTCCGACGATAGGCATCGATATAAATCGAATGATAAGGTCCTGGTTCGTTTTGAGCAAGTGGAGTGCCTGTAAATGTGGGAATCCTTGTAAAATTACGCGACTGTCCTTCATTTTCGACTGTTTTCGTGCATAAACCGTGACTAAGCGGCCAAAGGCCTAGTATTCCGACGTAGAGCATCGATATAAATCGAATGATGAAGGTCATGATCTGTTTAGAGCAAGTGGAGTGGCTATAAATGCGGAAAACCTTGTAAAATTACACGCCTCTTCCCTTATTTTAATGTGTTTCCGTACATAAACCGTAAGGAATGCAGCCAGAGGCATGGTATTCCGACGATAGGCATCGATATAAATCGAATGATGAAGGTCCTGATTCGTTTTGAGCAAGAGGAGTGCCTGTAAATGTGGGAATCCTTGTAAAATTACGCGACTTTCCTTCATTTTCAATTGTGTTCGTGCATAAACGGTAACTAAGCGGCCAAAGGCCTAGTATTCCGGAAATAAAGAAAATCATGTAAAATTACACCCCTCTTCCCTTTTTTTGTTGTGTTTCCGTGCATAAACCGTAAGGAAAGCGGCCAAAGGCATAGTATTCCAACGTAAACCATGAACATATATCGAATGATAGAGATCATGATCCGTTTCCAGCAATTGGAGTGCCTGTAAATGCGAGAATCCTTGTAAAAATACGCGAATATCCTTCATTTTCGAGTGTTTTTGTGCATAAACCGTAAGTAAAGCGGGCAAAGGCATAGTATTCCAACGTAAAGCATGGATAAAAATAGATCGATGATGGTTATTATCCGTTTAGACCAAGTGGAGTGTCTATAAATGCGGAAAACCATGTAAAATTACACCCCTCTTCCCTTATCATGTTGTGTTTCCGTGCATAAACCGTAAGGAAATCTACCAAAGGCATAGTATTCCGACATAAAGCGTCGAGATACATCGAATGATGATAGGCATGATCCGTTTAGTGCAAGTGGGGCTGTTGTAAATAGGGGAAATCCTTGTAAAATTACGTGACTATCCTTCATTTGGAATGCAGCCAAAGACATGGTATTCCGACGATAGGCATCGATATAAATCGAATGATGAAGGTCCTGATTCGTTTTGAGCAAGTGGAGTGCCAATGTGGGAATCCTTGTAAAATTACGTGAATTTTCTTCATTTTCTAGTGTTTCCGTGCGTAAACCGTAAGGAAATCTGCCAAAGACATAGCACTCTGACATAAAGCATCGAGATACATCGAATGATAAAGCTCATGATCCGTTTAGAGCAAATGGAGTGTCTGTACATAACGGAAAACCTTGTAAAATTACGTAAATTTTCTTCATTTTCTAGTGTTTCCGTACATAAACCGTAAGGAATGGAGCCAAAGGCATGGTATTCCGACGATAGGCATCGATATAAATCGAATGATAAGGTCCTGGTTCGTTTTGAGCAAGTGGAGTGCCTGTAAATGTGGGAATCCTTGTAAAATTACGCGACTTTCCTTCATTTTCGACTGTTTTCGTGCATAAACCGTAACTAAGCGGCCAAAGGCCTAGTATTCCGACGTAGAGCATCGATATAAATCGAATGATGAAGGTCATGATCTGTTTAGAGCAAGTGGAGTGGCTATAAATGCGGAAAACCTTGTAAAATTACACGCCTCTTCCCTTATTTTATTGTGTTTCCGTGCGTAAACCGTAAGGAAATCTGCCAAAGGCATAGTATTCCGACATAAAGCATCGAGATTCATCGAATGATGATGGGCATGATCCGTTTGGAGCAAGTGGGGAGGTTGTAAATAGAGGAAATCCTTGACAAATTACGTAACTTTCCTTCATTTTCGAGTGTTTCCGTACATAAACCGTAAGGAATGCAGCCAGAGGCATGGTATTCCGACGATAGGCATCGATATAAATCGAATGATGAAGGTCCTGATTCGTTTTGAGCAAGTGGAGTGCCTGTAAATGTGGGAATCCTTGTAAAATTACGCGACTTTCCTTCATTTTCGACTGTTTTCGTGCATAAACCGTAACTAAGCGGCCAAAGGCCTAGTATTCCGACGTAGAGCATCGATATAAATCGAATGATGAAGGTCGTTATGTGTTTAGAGCAAGTGGAGTGTCTGTACATCCGGAAAACCTTGTAAAATTACGTGAATTTTCTTCATTTTCTAGTGTTTCCGTGCGTAAACCGTAAGGAAATCTGCCAAAGGCATAGTATTCTGACATAAAGCATCGAGATACATCGAATGATGATGGGCATCATCCGTTTAGAGCAAATGGAGTGTCTGTACATCCGGAAAACCTTGTAAAATTACGTGAATTTTCTTCATTTTCTAGTGTTTCCGTGCGTAAACCGTAACGAATGCAGCCAAAGGCATGTTATTCCGACGATAGGCATCGATATAAATCGAATGATAAGGTCCTGATTCGTTTTGAGCAAGTGGAGTACCTGTAAATGTGGGAATCCTTGTAAAATTACGCGACATTCCTTCATTTCCGACTGTTTTCGTGCAGAAAGCGTAACAAAGCGGCCAAAGGCCTAGTATTCCGACGTAGAGCATCGATATAAATCGAATGATGATGGGCATGATCCGTTTGGAGCAAGTGGGGAGGTTGTAAATAGAGGAAATCATTGACAAATTACGTGACTTTCCTTCATTTTCGAGTGTTTCCGTACATAAACCGTAAGGAATGCAGCCAGAGGCATGGTATTCCAACGTAGAGCATCGATATAAATCGAATGATGATGGGCATGATCCGTTTGGAGCAAGTTGGGAGGTTGTAAATAGAGGAAATCCTTGACAAATTACGTGACTTTCCTTCATTTTCGAGTGTTTCCGTACATAAACCGTAAGGAATGCAGCCAAAGGCATGGTATTCCGACGATTGGCATCGATATAAATCGAATGATAAGGTCCTGATTCGTTTTGAGCAAGTGGAGTACCTGTAAATTTGGGAATCCTTGTTAAATTACGCAACTTTCCTTCATTTTCGACTTTTTTCGTGCATAAACCGTAACTAAGCGGACAAAGGCCTAGTATTCCGACGTAGAGCATCGATATAAATCGAAGGATGAAGGTCCCAATCCGTTTAGAGCAAATGGAGTGTCTGTACATCCGGAAAACCTTGTAAAATTACGTGAATTTTCTTCATTTTCTAGTATTTCCGTGCGTAAACCGTAAGGAAATCTGCCAAAGGCATAGTATTCTGACATAGAGCATCGATATAAATCGAATGATGAAGGTCCTGATTCGTTTTGAGCAAGTGGAGTGCCTGTAAATGTGGGAATCCTTGTAAAATTACGCGACTTTCCTTCATTTTCGACTGTTTTCGTGCATAAACCGTAACTAAGCGGCCAAAGGCCTAGTATTCCGACGTAGAGCATCGATATAAATCGAATGATGAAGGTCCTGATTCGTTTTGAGCAAGAGGAGTGCCTGTAAATGTGTGAATCCTTGTAAAATTACGCGACTTTCCTTCATTTTCAACTGTGTTCGTGCATAAACGGTAACTAAGCGGCCAAAGGCCTAGTATTCCGGAAATAAAGAAAATCATGTAAAATTACACCCCTCTTCCCTTTTTTTGTTGTGTTTCCGTGCATAAACCGTAAGGAAAGCGGCCAAAGGCATAGTATTCCAACGTAAACCATGAACATATATCGAATGATAGAGATCATGATCCGTTTCCAGCAATTGGAGTGCCTGTAAATGCGAGAATCCTTGTAAAAATACGCGAATATCCTTCATTTTCGAGTGTTTTCGTGCATAAACCGTAAGTAAAGCGGGCAAAGGCATAGTATTCCAACGTAAAGCATGGATAAAAATCGATCGATGATGGTTATGATCCGTTTAGACCAAGTGGAGTGTCTATAAATGCGGAAAACCATGTAAAATTACACCCCTCTTCCCTTATCATGTTGTGTTTCCGTGCATAAACCGTAAGGAAATCTACAAAAGGCATAGTATTCCGACATAAAGCGTCGAGATACATCGAATGATGATAGGCATGATCCGTTTAGTGCAAGTGGGGCTGTTGTAAATAGGGGAAATCCTTGTAAAATTACGTGACTATCCTTCATTTGGAATGCAGCCAAAGACATGGTATTCCGACGATAGGCATCGATATAAATCGAATGATGAAGGTCCTGATTCGTTTTGAGCAAGTGGAGTGCCTGTAAATGTGGGAATCCTTGTAAAATTACGTGAATTTTCTTCATTTTCTAGTGTTTCCGTGCGTAAACCGTAAGGAAATCTGCCAAAGACATAGCACTCTGACATAAAGCATCGAGATACATCGAATGATAAAGCTCACGATCCGTTTAGAGCAAATGGAGTGGCTGTAAATGTGGAAATCCTTGTAAAATTACGCGACTTTCCTTCATTTTCGAATGTTTCCGTAAATAAACCGTAAGGAATGCAGCCAAAGGCATGGTATTCCGACGATAGGCATCGATATAAATCGAATGATGAAGGTCCTGATTCGTTTTGAGCAAGTGGAGTGCCTGTAAATGTGGGAATCCTTGTGCAATTACGCGACTTTGCTTCATTTCCGACTGTGTTCGTGCATAAACCGTAACTAAGCGGCCAAAGGCCTATTATTCCGACGTAGAGCATCGATATAAATCGAATGATGAAGGTCATGATCTGTTTAGAGCAAATGGAGTGTCTGTTCATCCGGAAAACCTTGTAAAATTACGTGAAATTTCTTCATTTTCTAGTGTTTCCGTGCGTAAACCGTAAGGAATGCAGCCAAAGGCATGGTATTCCGACGATAGGCATCGATATAAATCGAATGATAAGGTCCTGATTCGTTTTGAGCAAGTGGAGTACCTGTAAATGTGGGAATCCTTGTAAAATTACGCGACATTCCTTCATTTCCGACTGTGTTCGTGCATAAACCGTAACTAAGCGGCCAAAGGCCTATTATTCCGGCGTAGAGCATCGATATAAATCGAATGATGAAGGTCATGATCTGTTTAGAGCAAATGGAGTGTCTGTTCATCCGGAAAACCTTGTAAAATTACGTGAAATTTCTTCATTTTCTAGTGTTTCCGTGCGTAAACCGTAACTAAGCGGCCAAAGGCCTAGTATTCCGACGTAGAGCATCGATATAAATCGAATGATGAAGGTCATGATCTGTTTAGAGCAAGTGGAGTGGCTATAAATGCGGAAAACCTTGTAAAATTACACGCCTCTTCCCTTATTTTATTGTATTTCCGTGCGTAAACCGTAAGGAAATCTACCAAAGGCATAGTATTCCGACATAAAGCATCGAGATTCATCGAATGATGATGGGCATGATCCGTTTGGAGCAAGTGGGGAGGTTGTAAATAGAGGAAATCCTTGACAAATTACGTGACTTTCCTTCATTTTCGAGTGTTTCCGTACATAAACCGTAAGGAATGCAGCCAAAGGCATGGTATTCCGACGATAGGCATCGATATAAATCGAATGATGAAGGTCCTGATTCGTTTTGAGCAAGAGGAGTGCCTGTAAATGTGGGAATCCTTGTAAAATTACGCGACTTTCCTTCATTTTCAACTGTGTTCGTGCATAAACGGTAACTAAGCGGCCAAAGGCCTAGTATTCCGGAAATAAAGAAAATCATGTAAAATTACACCCCTCTTCCCTTTTTTTGTTGTGTTTCCGTGCATAAACCGTAAGGAAAGCGGCCAAAGGCATAGTATTCCAACGTAAACCATGAACATATATCGAATGATAGAGATCATGATCCGTTTCCAGCAATTGGAGTGCCTGTAAATGCGAGAATCCTTGTAAAAATACGCGAATATCCTTCATTTTCGAGTGTTTTCGTGCATAAACCGTAAGTAAATCGGGCAAAGGCATAGTATTCCAACGTAAAGCATGGATAAAAATCGATCGATGATGGTTATGAACCGTTTAGACCAAGTGGAGTGTCTATAAATGCGGAAATCCATGTAAAATTACACCCCTCTTCCCTTATCATGTTGTGTTTCCGTGCATAAACCGTAAGGAAATCTACCAAAGGCATAGTATTCCGATATAAAGCGTCGAGATACATCGAATGATGATAGGCATGATCCGTTTAGTGCAAGTGGGGCTGTTGTAAATAGGGGAAATCCTTGTAAAATTACGTGACTATCCTTCATTTGGAATGCAGCCAAAGGCATGGTATTCCGACGATAGGCATCGATATAAATCGAATGATGAAGGTCCTGATTCGTTTTGAGCAAGTGGAGTGCCTGTAAATGTGGGAATCCTTGTAAAATTACGCGACTTTCCTTCATTTTCGACTGTTTTCGTGCAGAAACCGTAACAAAGCGGCCAAAGGCCTAGTATTCCGACGTAGAGCATCGATATAAATCGAATGATGAAGGTCATGATCTGCTTAGAGCAAATGGAGTGTCTGTACATCCGGAAAACCTTGTAAAATTACGCGACTTTCCTTCATTTTCGAGTGTTTCCGTAAATAAACCGTAAGGAATGCAGCCAAAGGCATGGTATTCCGACGATAGGCATCGATATAAATCGAATGATGAAGGTCCTGATTCGTTTTGAGCATGAGGAGTGCCTGTAAATGTGGGAATCCTTGTAAAATTACGCGACTTTCCTTCATTTTCAACTGTGTTCGTGCATAAACGGTAACTAAGCGGCCAAAGGCCTAGTATTCCGAAAATAAAGAAAATCATGTAAAATTACACCCCTCTTCCCTTTTTTTGTTGTGTTTCCGTGCATAAACCGTAAGGAAAGCGGCCAAAGGCATAGTATTCCGGCGTAGAGCATCGATATAAATCGAATGATGAAGGTCATGATCTGTTTAGAGCAAATGGAGTGTCTGTTCATCCGGAAAACCTTGTAAAATTACTTGAAATTTCTTCATTTTCTAGTGTTTCCGTGCGTAAACCGTAAGGAATGCAGCCAAAGGCATGGTATTCCGACGATAGGCATCGATATAAATCGAATTATGAAGGTCCTGATTCGTTTTGAGCAAGTGGAGTGCCTGTAAATGTGGGAATCCTTGTAAAATTACGCGACTTTCCTTCATTTTCGACTGTTTTCGTGCATAAACCGTAACTAAGCGGCCAAAGGCCTAGTATTCCGACGTAGAGCATCGATATAAATCGAATGATGAAGGTCATGATCTGTTTAGAGCAAGTGGAGTGGCTATAAATGCGGAAAACCTTGTAAAATTACACGCCTCTTCCCTTATTTTATTGTGTTTCCGTGCGTAAACTGTAAGGAAATCTACCAAAGGCATAGTATTCCGACATAAAGCATCGAGATTCATCGAATGATGATGGGCATGATCCGTTTGGAGCAAGTGGGGAGGTTGTAAATAGAGAAAATCCTTGACAAATTACGTGACTTTCCTTCATTTTCGAGTGTTTCCGTACATAAACCGTAAGGAATGCAGCCAAAGGCATGGTATTCCGACGATAGGCATCGATATAAATCGAATGATGAAGGTCCTGATTCGTTTTGAGCAAGAGGAGTGCCTGTAAATGTGGGAATCCTTGTAAAATTACGCGACTTTCCTTCATTTTCAACTGTGTTCGTGCATAAACGGTAACTAAGCGGCCAAAGGCCTAGTATTCCGGAAATAAAGAAAATCATGTAAAATTACACCCCTCTTCCCTTTTTTTGTTGTGTTTCCGTGCATAAACCGTAAGGAAAGCGGCCAAAGGCATAGTATTCCAACGTAAACCATGAACATATATCGAATGATAGAGATCATGATCCGTTTCCAGCAATTGGAGTGCCTGTAAATGCGAGAATCCTTGAAAAATACGCGAATATCCTTCATTTTCGAGTGTTTTCGTGCATAAACCGTAAGTAAAGCGGGCAAAGGCATAGTATTCCAACGTAAAGCATGGATAAAAATCGATCGATGATGGTTATGATCCGTTTAGACCAAGTGGAGTGTCTATAAATGCGGAAAACCATGTAAAATTACACCCCTCTTCCCTTATCATGTTGTGTTTCCGTGCATAAACCGTAAGGAAATCTACCAAAGGCATAGTATTCCGACATAAAGCGTCGAGATACATCGAATGATGATAGGCATGATCCGTTTAGTGCAAGTGGGGCTGTTGTAAATAGGGGAAATCCTTGTAAAATTACGTGACTATCCTTCATTTGGAATGCAGCCAAAGACATGGTATTCCGACGATAGGCATCGATATAAATCGAATGATGAAGGTCCTGATTCGTTTTGAGCAAGTGGAGTGCCTGTAAATGTGGGAATCCTTGTAAAATTACGTGAATTTTCTTCATTTTCTAGTGTTTCCGTGCGTAAACCGTAAGGAAATCTGCCAAAGACATAGCACTCTGACATAAAGCATCGAGATACATCGAATGATAAAGCTCACGATCCGTTTAGAGCAAATGGAGTGGCTGTAAATGTGGAAATCCTTGTAAAATTACGCGACTTTCCTTCATTTTCGAATGTTTCCGTAAATAAACCGTAAGGAATGCAGCCAAAGGCATGGTATTCCGACGATAGGCATCGATATAAATCGAATGATGAAGGTCCTGATTCGTTTTGAGCAAGTGGAGTGCCTGTAAATGTGGGAATCCTTGTGCAATTACGCGACTTTCCTTCATTTCCGACTGTGTTCGTGCATAAACCGTAACTAAGCGGCCAAAGGCCTATTATTCCGACGTAGAGCATCGATATAAATCGAATGATGAAGGTCATGATCTGTTTAGAGCAAATGGAGTGTCTGTTCATCCGGAAAACCTTGTAAAATTACGTGAAATTTCTTCATTTTCTAGTGTTTCCGTGCGTAAACCGTAAGGAATGCAGCCAAAGGCATGGTATTCCGACGATAGGCATCGATATAAATCGAATGATGAAGGTCCTGATTCGTTTTGAGCAAGTGGAGTGCCTGTAAATGTGGGAATCATTGTAAAATTACGCGACTTTCCTTCATTTTCGACTGTTTTCGTGCATAAACCGTAACTAAGCGGCCAAAGGCCTAGTATTCCGACGTAGAGCATCGATATAAATCGAATGATGAAGGTCATGATCTGTTTAGAGCAAGTGGAGTGGCTATAAATGCGGAAAACCTTGTAAAATTACACGCCTCTTTCCTTATTTTATTGTGTTTCCGTGCGTAAACCGTAAGGAAATCTACCAAAGGCATAGTATTCCGACATAAAGCATCGAGATTCATCGAATGATGATGGGCATGATCCGTTTGGAGCAAGTGGGGAGGTTGTAAATAGAGGAAATCCTTGACAAATTACGTGACTTTCCTTCATTTTCGAGTGTTTCCGTACATAAACCGTAAGGAATGCAGCCAAAGGCATGGTATTCCGACGATAGGCATCGATATAAATCGAATGATGAAGGTCCTGATTCGTTTTGAGCAAGAGGAGTGCCTGTAAATGTGGGAATCCTTGTAAAATTACGCGACTTTCCTTCATTTTCAACTGTGTTCGTGCATAAACGGTAACTAAGCGGCCAAAGGCCTAGTATTCCGGAAATAAAGAAAATCATGTAAAATTACACCCCTCTTCCCTTTTTTTGTTGTGTTTCCGTGCATAAACCGTAAGGAAAGCGGCCAAAGGCATAGTATTCCAACGTAAACCATGAACATATATCGAATGATAGAGATCATGATCCGTTTCCAGCAATTGGAGTGCCTGTAAATGCGAGAATCCTTGTAAAAATACGCGAATATCCTTCATTTTCGAGTGTTTTCGTGCATAAACCGTAAGTAAAGCGGGCAAAGGCATAGTATTCCAACGTAAAGCATGGATAAAAATCGATCGATGATGGTTATGATCCGTTTAGACCAAGTGGAGTGTCTATAAATGCGGAAAACCATGTAAAATTACACCCCTCTTCCCTTATCATGTTGTGTTTCCGTGCATAAACCGTAAGGAAATCTACCAAAGGCATAGTATTCCGACATAAAGCGTCGAGATACATCGAATGATGATAGGCATGATCCGTTTAGTGCAAGTGGGGCTGTTGTAAATAGGGGAAATCCTTGTAAAATTACGTGACTATCCTTCATTTGGAATGCAGCCAAAGGCATGGTATTCCGACGATAGGCATCGATATAAATCGAATGATGAAGGTCCTGATTCGTTTTGAGCAAGTGGAGTGCCTGTAAATGTGGGAATCCTTGTAAAATTACGCGACTTTCCTTCATTTTCGACTGTTTTCGTGCATAAACCGTAACTAATAGGCCAAAGGCCTAGTATTCCGACGTAGAGCATCGATATAAATCGAATGATGAAGGTCATGATCTGTTTAGAGCAAGAGGAGTGGCTATAAATGCGGAAAACCTTGTAAAATTACACGCCTCTTCCCTTATTTTATTATGTTTCCGTGCGTAAACCGTAAGGAAATCTACCAAAGGCATAGTATTCCGACATAAAGCATCGAGATTCATCGAATGATGATGGGCATGATCCGTTTGGAGCAAGTGGGGAGGTTGTAAATAGAGGAAATCCTTGACAAATTACGTGACTTTCCTTCATTTTCGAGTGTTTCCGTACATAAACCGTAAGGAAGCCAAAGGCATGGTATTCCGACGATAGGCATCGATATAAATCGAATGATGAAGGCCCTGAGTCGTTTTGAGCAAGAGGAGTGCCTGTAAATGTGGGAATCCTTGTAAAATTACGCGACTTTCCTTCATTTTCAACTGTGTTCGTGCATAAACGGTAACTAAGCGGCCAAAGGCCTAGTATTCCGGAAATAAAGAAAATCATGTAAAATTACACCCCTCTTCCCTTTTTTTGTTGTGATTCCGTGCATAAACCGTAAGGAAAGCGGCCAAAGGCATAGTATTCCAACGTAAACCATGAACATATATCGAATGATAGAGATCATGATCCGTTTCCAGCAATTGGAGTGCCTGTAAATGCGAGAATCCTTGTAAAAATACGCGAATATCCTTCATTTTCGAGTGTTTTCGTGCATAAACCGTAAGTAAAGCGCGCAAAGGCATAGTATTCCAACGTAAAGCATGGATAAAAATCGATCGATGATGGTTATTATCCGTTTAGACCAAGTGGAGTGTCTATAAATGCGGAAAACCATGTAAAATTACACCCCTCTTCCCTTATCATGTTGTGTTTCCGTGCATAAACCGTAAGGAAATCTACCAAAGGCATAGTATTCCGACATAAAGCGTCGAGATACATCGAATGATAAAGCTCATGATCCGTTTAGAGCAAATGGAGTGGCTGTAAATGTGGGAATCCTTGTAAAATTACGTGAATTTTCTTCATTTTCTAGTGTTTCCGTGCGTAAACCGTAAGGAAATCTGCCAAAGACATAGCACTCTGACATAAAGCATCGAGATACATCGAATGATAAAGCTCACGATCCGTTTAGAGCAAATGGAGTGGCTGTAAATGTGGAAATCCTTGTAAAATTACGCGACTTTCCTTCATTTTCGAATGTTTCCGTAAATAAACCGTAACGAATGCAGCCAAAGGCATGGTATTCCGACGATAGGCATCGATATAAATCGAATGATGAAGGTCCTGATTCGTTTTGAGCAAGTGGAGTACCTGTAAATGTGGGAATCCTTGTAAAATTACGCGACTTTCCTTCATTTTCGACTGTTTTCGTGCATAAACCGTAACTAAGCGGCCAAAGGCCTATTATTCCGGCGTAGAGCATCGATATAAATCGAATGATGAAAGTCATGATCTGTTTAGAGCAAATGGAGTGTCTGTTCATCCGGAAAATCTTGTAAAATTACGTGAAATTTCTTCATTTTCTAGTGTTTCCGTGCGTAAACCGTAAGGAATGCAGCCAAAGGCATGGTATTCCGACGATAGGCATCGATATAAATCGAATGATGAAGGTCCTGATTCGTTTTGAGCAAGTGGAGTGCCTGTAAATGTGGGAATCCTTGTAAAATTACGCGACTTTCCTTCATTTTCGACTGTTTTCGTGCATAAACCGTAACTAAGCGGCCAAAGGCCTAGTATTCCGACGTAGAGCATCGATATAAATCGAATGATGAAGGTCATGATCTGTTTAGAGCAAGTGGAGTGGCTATAAATGCGGAAAACCTTGTAAAATTACACGCCTCTTCCTTTATTTTATTGTGTTTCCGTGCGTAAACCGTAAGGAAATCTACCAAAGGCATAGTATTCCGACATAAAGCATCGAGATTCATCGAATGATGATGGGCATGATCCGTTTGGAGCAAGTGGGGAGGTTGTAAATAGAGGAAATCCTTGACAAATTACGTGACTTTCCTTCATTTTCGAGTGTTTCCGTACATAAACCGTAAGGAATGCAGCCAAAGGCATGGTATTCCGACGATAGGCATCGATATAAATCGAATGATGAAGGTCCTGATTCGTTTTGAGCAAGAGGAGTGCCTGTAAATGTGGGAATCCTTGTAAAATTACGCGACTTTCCTTCATTTTCGACTGTGTTCGTGCATAAACGGTAACTAAGCGGCCAAAGGCCTAGTATTCCGGAAATAAAGAAAATCATGTAAAATTACACCCCTCTTCCCTTTTTTTGTTGTGTTTCCGTGCATATACCGTAAGGAAAGCGGCCAAAGGCATAGTATTCCAACGTAAACCATGAACATATATCGAATGATAGAGATCATGATCCGTTTCCAGCAATTGGAGTGCCTGTAAATGCGAGAATCCTTGTAAAAATACGCGAATATCCTTCATTTTCGAGTGTTTTCGTGCATAAACCGTGAGTAAAGCGGGCAAAGGCATAGTATTCCAACGTAAAGCATGGATAAAAATCGATCGATGATGGTTATGATCCGTTTAGACCAAGTGGAGTGGCTATAAATGCGGAAAACCTTGTAAAATTACACGCCTCTTCCCTTATTTTATTGTGTTTCCGTGCGTAAACCGTAAGGAAATCTACCAAAGGCATAGTATTCCGACATAAAGCGTCGAGATACATCGAATGATGATAGGCATGATCCGTTTAGTGCAAGTGGGGCTGTTGTAAATAGGGGAAATCCTTGAAAAAATTACGTGACTATCCTTCATTTGGAATGCAGCCAAAGACATGGTATTCCGACGATAGGCATCGATATAAATCGAATGATGAAGGTCCTGATTCGTTTTGAGCAAGTGGAGTGCCTGTAAATGTGGGAATCCTTGTAAAATTACGTGAATTTTCTTCATTTTCTAGTGTTTCCGTGCGTAAACCGTAAGGAAATCTGCCAAAGACATAGCACTCTGACATAAAGCATCGAGATACATCGAATGATAAAGCTCACGATCCGTTTAGAGCAAATGGAGTGGCTGTAAATGTGGAAATCCTTGTAAAATTACGCGACTTTCCTTCATTTTCGAATGTTTCCGTAAATAAACCGTAAGGAATGCAGCCAAAGGCATGGTATTCCGACGATAGGCATCGATATAAATCGAATGATGAAGGTCCTGATTCGTTTTGAGCAAGTGGAGTGCCTGTAAATGTGGGAATCCTTGTGCAATTACGCGACTTTCCTTCATTTCCGACTGTGTTCGTGCATAAACCGTAACTAAGCGGCCAAAGGCCTATTATTCCGACGTAGAGCATCGATATAAATCGAATGATGAAGGTCATGATCTGTTTAGAGCAAATGGAGTGTCTGTTCATCCGGAAAACCTTGTAAAATTACGTGAAATTTCTTCATTTTCTAGTGTTTCCGTGCGTAAACCGTAAGGAATGCAGCCAAAGGCATGGTATTCCGACGATAGGCATCGATATAAATCGAATGATGAAGGTCCTGATTCGTTTTGAGCAAGTGGAGTGCCTGTAAATGTGGGAATCCTTGTAAAATTACGTGACTTTCCTTCATTTTCGACTGTTTTCGTGCAGAAACCGTAACAAAGCGGCCAAAGGCCTAGTATGCCGACGTAGAGCATCGATATAAATCGAATGATGAAGGTCATGATCTGTTTAGAGCAAATGGAGTGTCTGTTCATCCGGAAAACCTTGTAAAATTACGTGAAATTTCTTCATTTTCTAGTGTTTCCGTGCGTAAACCGTAAGGAATGCAGCCAAAGGCATGGTATTCCGACGATAGGCATCGATATAAATCGAATGATGAAGGTCCTGATTCGTTTTGAGCAAGTGGAGTGCCTGTAAATGTGGGAATCCTTGTAAAATTACGCGACTTTCCTTCATTTTCGACTGTTTTCGTGCATAAACCGTAACTAATAGGCCAAAGGCCTAGTATTCCGACGTAGAGCATCGATATAAATCGAATGATGAAGGTCATGATCTGTTTAGAGCAAGAGGAGTGGCTATAAATGCGGAAAACCTTGTAAAATTACACGCCTCTTCCCTTATTTTATTATGTTTCCGTGCGTAAGCCGTAAGGAAATCTACCAAAGGCATAGTATTCCGACATAAAGCATCGAGATTCATCGAATGATGATGGGCATGATCCGTTTGGAGCAAGTGGGGAGGTTGTAAATAGAGGAAATCCTTGACAAATTACGTGACTTTCCTTCATTTTCGAGTGTTTCCGTACATAAACCGTAAGGAAGCCAAAGGCATGGTATTCCGACGATAGGCATCGATATAAATCGAATGATGAAGGCCCTGAGTCGTTTTGAGCAAGAGGAGTGCCTGTAAATGTGGGAATCCTTGTAAAATTACGCGACTTTCCTTCATTTTCAACTGTGTTCGTGCATAAACGGTAACTAAGCGGCCAAAGGCCTAGTATTCCGGAAATAAAGAAAATCATGTAAAATTACACCCCTCTTCCCTTTTTTTGTTGTGATTCCGTGCATAAACCGTAAGGAAAGCGGCCAAAGGCATAGTATTCCAACGTAAACCATGAACATATATCGAATGATAGAGATCATGATCCGTTTCCAGCAATTGGAGTGCCTGTAAATGCGAGAATCCTTGTAAAAATACGCGAATATCCTTCATTTTCGAGTGTTTTCGTGCATAAACCGTAAGTAAAGCGCGCAAAGGCATAGTATTCCAACGTAAAGCATGGATAAAAATCGATCGATGATGGTTATTATCCGTTTAGACCAAGTGGAGTGTCTATAAATGCGGAAAACCATGTAAAATTACACCCCTCTTCCCTTATCATGTTGTGTTTCCGTGCATAAACCGTAAGGAAATCTACCAAAGGCATAGTATTCCGACATAAAGCGTCGAGATACATCGAATGATAAAGCTCATGATCCGTTTAGAGCAAATGGAGTGGCTGTAAATGTGGGAATCCTTGTAAAATTACGTGAATTTTCTTCATTTTCTAGTGTTTCCGTGCGTAAACCGTAAGGAAATCTGCCAAAGACATAGCACTCTGACATAAAGCATCGAGATACATCGAATGATAAAGCTCACGATCCGTTTAGAGCAAATGGAGTGGCTGTAAATGTGGAAATCCTTGTAAAATTACGCGACTTTCCTTCATTTTCGAATGTTTCCGTAAATAAACCGTAAGGAATGCAGCCAAAGGCATGGTATTCCGACGATAGGCATCGATATAAATCGAATGATGAAGGTCCTGATTCGTTTTGAGCAAGTGGAGTACCTGTAAATGTGGGAATCCTTGTAAAATTACGCGACTTTCCTTCATTTTCGACTGTTTTCGTGCATAAACCGTAACTAAGCGGCCAAAGGCCTATTATTCCGGCGTAGAGCATCGATATAAATCGAATGATGAAGGTCATGATCTGTTTAGAGCAAATGGAGTGTCTGTTCATCCGGAAAATCTTGTAAAATTACGTGAAATTTCTTCATTTTCTAGTGTTTCCGTGCGTAAACCGTAAGGAATGCAGCCAAAGGCATGGTATTCCGACGATAGGCATCGATATAAATCGAATGATGAAGGTCCTGATTCGTTTTGAGCAAGTGGAGTGCCTGTAAATGTGGGAATCCTTGTAAAATTACGCGACTTTCCTTCATTTTCGACTGTTTTCGTGCATAAACCGTAACTAAGCGGCCAAAGGCCTAGTATTCCGACGTAGAGCATCGATATAAATCGAATGATGAAGGTCATGATCTGTTTAGAGCAAGTGGAGTGGCTATAAATGCGGAAAACCTTGTAAAATTACACGCCTCTTCCTTTATTTTATTGTGTTTCCGTGCGTAAACCGTAAGGAAATCTACCAAAGGCATAGTATTCCGACATAAAGCATCGAGATTCATCGAATGATGATGGGCATGATCCGTTTGGAGCAAGTGGGGAGGTTGTAAATAGAGGAAATCCTTGACAAATTACGTGACTTTCCTTCATTTTCGAGTGTTTCCGTACATAAACCGTAAGGAATGCAGCCAAAGGCATGGTATTCCGACGATAGGCATCGATATAAATCGAATGATGAAGGTCCTGATTCGTTTTGAGCAAGAGGAGTGCCTGTAAATGTGGGAATCCTTGTAAAATTACGCGACTTTCCTTCATTTTCGACTGTGTTCGTGCATAAACGGTAACTAAGCGGCCAAAGGCCTAGTATTCCGGAAATAAAGAAAATCATGTAAAATTACACCCCTCTTCCCTTTTTTTGTTGTGTTTCCGTGCATATACCGTAAGGAAAGCGGCCAAAGGCATAGTATTCCAACGTAAACCATGAACATATATCGAATGATAGAGATCATGATCCGTTTCCAGCAATTGGAGTGCCTGTAAATGCGAGAATCCTTGTAAAAATACGCGAATATCCTTCATTTTCGAGTGTTTTCGTGCATAAACCGTGAGTAAAGCGGGCAAAGGCATAGTATTCCAACGTAAAGCATGGATAAAAATCGATCGATGATGGTTATGATCCGTTTAGACCAAGTGGAGTGGCTATAAATGCGGAAAACCTTGTAAAATTACACGCCTCTTCCCTTATTTTATTGTGTTTCCGTGCGTAAACCGTAAGGAAATCTACCAAAGGCATAGTATTCCGACATAAAGCGTCGAGATACATCGAATGATGATAGGCATGATCCGTTTAGTGCAAGTGGGGCTGTTGTAAATAGGGGAAATCCTTGAAAAAATTACGTGACTATCCTTCATTTGGAATGCAGCCAAAGACATGGTATTCCGACGATAGGCATCGATATAAATCGAATGATGAAGGTCCTGATTCGTTTTGAGCAAGTGGAGTGCCTGTAAATGTGGGAATCCTTGTAAAATTACGTGAATTTTCTTCATTTTCTAGTGTTTCCGTGCGTAAACCGTAAGGAAATCTGCCAAAGACATAGCACTCTGACATAAAGCATCGAGATACATCGAATGATAAAGCTCACGATCCGTTTAGAGCAAATGGAGTGGCTGTAAATGTGGAAATCCTTGTAAAATTACGCGACTTTCCTTCATTTTCGAATGTTTCCGTAAATAAACCGTAAGGAATGCAGCCAAAGGCATGGTATTCCGACGATAGGCATCGATATAAATCGAATGATGAAGGTCCTGATTCGTTTTGAGCAAGTGGAGTGCCTGTAAATGTGGGAATCCTTGTGCAATTACGCGACTTTCCTTCATTTCCGACTGTGTTCGTGCATAAACCGTAACTAAGCGGCCAAAGGCCTATTATTCCGACGTAGAGCATCGATATAAATCGAATGATGAAGGTCATGATCTGTTTAGAGCAAATGGAGTGTCTGTTCATCCGGAAAACCTTGTAAAATTACGTGAAATTTCTTCATTTTCTAGTGTTTCCGTGCGTAAACCGTAAGGAATGCAGCCAAAGGCATGGTATTCCGACGATAGGCATCGATATAAATCGAATGATGAAGGTCCTGATTCGTTTTGAGCAAGTGGAGTGCCTGTAAATGTGGGAATACTTGTAAAATTACGTGACTTTCCTTCATTTTCGACTGTTTTCGTGCAGAAACCGTAACAAAGCGGCCAAAGGCCTAGTATGCCGACGTAGAGCATCGATATAAATCGAATGATGAAGGTCATGATCTGTTTAGAGCAAATGGAGTGTCTGTTCATCCGGAAAACCTTGTAAAATTACGTGAAATTTCTTCATTTTCTAGTGTTTCCGTGCGTAAACCGTAAGGAATGCAGCCAAAGGCATGGTATTCCGACGATAGGCATCGATATAAATCGAATGATGAAGGTCCTGATTCGTTTTGAGCAAGTGGAGTGCCTGTAAATGTGGGAATCCTTGTAAAATTACGCGACTTTCCTTCATTTTCGACTGTTTTCGTGCATAAACCGTAACTAATAGGCCAAAGGCCTAGTATTCCGACGTAGAGCATCGATATAAATCGAATGATGAAGGTCATGATCTGTTTAGAGCAAGAGGAGTGGCTATAAATGCGGAAAACCTTGTAAAATTACACGCCTCTTCCCTTATTTTATTATGTTTCCGTGCGTAAACCGTAAGGAAATCTACCAAAGGCATAGTATTCCGACATAAAGCATCGAGATTCATCGAATGATGATGGGCATGATCCGTTTGGAGCAAGTGGGGAGGTTGTAAATAGAGGAAATCCTTGACAAATTACGTGACTTTCCTTCATTTTCGAGTGTTTCCGTACATAAACCGTAAGGAAGCCAAAGGCATGGTATTCCGACGATAGGCATCGATATAAATCGAATGATGAAGGCCCTGAGTCGTTTTGAGCAAGAGGAGTGCCTGTAAATGTGGGAATCCTTGTAAAATTACGCGACTTTCCTTCATTTTCAACTGTGTTCGTGCATAAACGGTAACTAAGCGGCCAAAGGCCTAGTATTCCGGAAATAAAGAAAATCATGTAAAATTACACCCCTCTTCCCTTTTTTTGTTGTGATTCCGTGCATAAACCGTAAGGAAAGCGGCCAAAGGCATAGTATTCCAACGTAAACCATGAACATATATCGAATGATAGAGATCATGATCCGTTTCCAGCAATTGGAGTGCCTGTAAATGCGAGAATCCTTGTAAAAATACGCGAATATCCTTCATTTTCGAGTGTTTTCGTGCATAAACCGTGAGTAAAGCGGGCAAAGGCATAGTATTCCAACGTAAAGCATGGATAAAAATCGATCGATGATGGTTATGATCCGTTTAGACCAAGTGGAGTGGCTATAAATGCGGAAAACCTTGTAAAATTACACGCCTCTTCCCTTATTTTATTGTGTTTCCGTGCGTAAACCGTAAGGAAATCTACCAAAGGCATAGTATTCCGACATAAAGCGTCGAGATACATCGAATGATGATAGGCATGATCCGTTTAGTGCAAGTGGGGCTGTTGTAAATAGGGGAAATCCTTGAAAAAATTACGTGACTATCCTTCATTTGGAATGCAGCCAAAGACATGGTATTCCGACGATAGGCATCGATATAAATCGAATGATGAAGGTCCTGATTCGTTTTGAGCAAGTGGAGTGCCTGTAAATGTGGGAATCCTTGTAAAATTACGTGAATTTTCTTCATTTTCTAGTGTTTCCGTGCGTAAACCGTAAGGAAATCTGCCAAAGACATAGCACTCTGACATAAAGCATCGAGATACATCGAATGATAAAGCTCACGATCCGTTTAGAGCAAATGGAGTGGCTGTAAATGTGGAAATCCTTGTAAAATTACGCGACTTTCCATCATTTTCGAATGTTTCCGTAAATAAACCGTAAGGAATGCAGCCAAAGGCATGGTATTCCGACGATAGGCATCGATATAAATCGAATGATGAAGGTCCTGATTCGTTTTGAGCAAGTGGAGTGCCTGTAAATGTGGGAATCCTTGTGCAATTACGCGACTTTCCTTCATTTCCGACTGTGTTCGTGCATAAACCGTAACTAAGCGGCCAAAGGCCTATTATTCCGACGTAGAGCATCGATATAAATCGAATGATGAAGGTCATGATCTGTTTAGAGCAAATGGAGTGTCTGTTCATCCGGAAAACCTTGTAAAATTACGTGAAATTTCTTCATTTTCTAGTGTTTCCGTGCGTAAACCGTAAGGAATGCAGCCAAAGGCATGGTATTCCGACGATAGGCATCGATATAAATCGAATGATGAAGGTCCTGATTCGTTTTGAGCAAGTGGAGTGCCTGTAAATGTGGGAATACTTGTAAAATTACGTGACTTTCCTTCATTTTCGACTGTTTTCGTGCAGAAACCGTAACAAAGCGGCCAAAGGCCTAGTATGCCGACGTAGAGCATCGATATAAATCGAATGATGAAGGTCATGATCTGTTTAGAGCAAATGGAGTGTCTGTTCATCCGGAAAACCTTGTAAAATTACGTGAAATTTCTTCATTTTCTAGTGTTTCCGTGCGTAAACCGTAAGGAATGCAGCCAAAGGCATGGTATTCCGACGATAGGCATCGATATAAATCGAATGATAAGGTCCTGATTCGTCTTGAGCAAGTGGAGTGCCTGTAAATGTGGGAATCCTTGTAAAATTACGCGACTTTCCTTCATTTTCGACTGTTTTCGTGCATAAACCGTAACTAAGCGGCCAAAGGCCTAGTATTCCGACGTAGAGCATCGATATAAATCGAATGATGAAGGTCGTGATCTGTTTAGAGCAAGTGGAGTGTCTGTACATCCGGAAAACCTTGTAAAATTACGTGAATTTTCTCCATTTTCTAGTGTTTCCGTACATAAACCGTAAGGAATGCAGCCAAAGGCATGGTATTCCGACGATAGGCATCGATATAAATCGAATGATAAGGTCCTGGTTCGTTTTGAGCAAGTGGAGTGCCTGTAAATGTGGGAATCCTTGTAAAATTACGCGACTTTCCTTCATTTTCGACTGTTTTCGTGCATAAACCGTAACTAAGCGGCCAAAAGCCTAGTATTCCGACGTAGAGCATCGATATAAATCGAATGATGAAGGTCGTGATCTGTTTAGAGCAAGTGGAGTGTCTGTACAGCCGGAAAACCTTGTAAAATTACGTGAATTTTGTTCATTTTCTAGTGTTTCCGTGCGTAAACCGTAAGGAAATCTGCCAAAGGCATAGTATTCTGACATAAAGCATCGAGATACATCGAATGATGATAGGCATGATCCGTTTAGTGCAAGTGGGGCTGTTGTAAATAGGGGAAATCCTTGACAAATTACGTGACTTTCCTTCATTTTCGAGTGTTTCCGTACATAAACCGTAAGGAATGCAGCCAAAGGCATGGTATTCCGACGATAGGCATCGATATAAATCGAATGATGAAGGTCCTGATTCGTTTTGAGCAAGAGGAGTGCCTGTAAATGTGGGAATCCTTGTAAAATTACGCGACTTTCCTTCATTTTCAACTGTGTTCGTGCATAAACGGTAACTAAGCGGCCAAAGGCCTAGTATTCCGGAAATAAAGAAAATCATGTAAAATTACACCCCTCTTCCCTTTTTTTGTTGTGTTTCCGTGCATAAACCGTAAGGAAAGCGGCCAAAGGCATAGTATTGCAACGTAAACCATGAACATATATTTAATGATAGAGATCATGATCCGTTTCCAGCAATTGGAGTGCCTGTAAATGCGAGAATCCTTGTAAAAATACGCGAATATCCTTCATTTTCGAGTGTTTTCGTGCATAAACCGTAAGTAAAGCGGGCAAAGGCATAATATTCCAACGTAAAGCATGGATAAAAATCGATCGATGATGGTTATGATCCGTTTAGACCAAGTGGAGTGTCTATAAATGCGGAAAACCATGTAAAATTACACCCCTCTTCCCTTATCATGTTGTGTTTCCGTGCATAAACCGTAAGGAAATCTACCAAAGGCATAGTATTCCGACATAAAGCGTCGAGATACATCGAATGATGATAGGCATGATCCGTTTAGTGCAAGTAGGGCTGTTGTAAATAGGGGAAATCCTTGTAAAATTACGTGACTATCCTTCATTTGGAATGCAGCCAAAGGCATGGTATTCCGATGATAGGCATCGATATAAATCGAATGATGAAGGTCCTGATTCGTTTTGAGCAAGTGGAGTGCCTGTAAATGTGGGAATCCTTGTAAAATTACGCGACTTTCCTTCATTTTCGACTGTTTTCGTGCATAAACCGTAACTAAGCGGCCAAAGGCCTAGTATTCCGACGTAGAGCATCGATATAAATCGAATGATGAAGGTCCCAATCCGTTTAGAGCAAGTGGAGTGGCTATAAATGCGGAAAACCATGTAAAATTACACCCCTCTTCCCTTATCATGTTGTGTTTCCGTGCATAAACCGTAAGGAAATCTACCAAAGGCATAGTATTCCGACATAAAGCGTCGAGATACATCGAATGATGGGCATGATCCGTTTAGAACAAGTGGGGATGTTGTAAATAGGGGAAATCCTTGTAAAATTACGTGACTTTCCTTCATTTTCGAGTGTTTCCGTGCGTAAACCGTAAGGAATGCAGCCAAAGGCATGGTATTCCGACGATAGGCATCGATATAAATCGAATGATAAGGATCTGATTAGTTTTGAGCAAGTGGAGTACCTGCAAATGTGGGAATCCTTGTTAAATTACGCAACTTTCCTTCATTTTCGACTGTTTTCGTGCATGATCCGTAATTAAGCGGCCAAAGGCCTACTATTCCGACGTAGAGCATCGATATAAATCGAATGATGAAGGTCATGATCTGTTTAGAGCAAATGGAGTGTCTGTACATCCGGAAAACCTTGTAAAATTACGTGAATTTTCTTCATTTTCTAGTATTTCCGTGCGTAAACCGTAAGGAAATCTGCCAAAGGCATAGTATTCTGACATAAAGCATCGAGATACATCGAATGATGATGGGCATGATCCGTTTAGAACAAGTGGGGATGTTGTAAATAGGGGAAATCCTTGTAAAATTACGTGACTTTCCTTCATTTTCGAGTGTTTCCGTGCGTAAACCGTAACGAATCTAGCCAAAGGCATGGTATTCCGACGATAGGCATCGATATAAATCGAATGATAAGGTCCTGATTCGTTTTGAGCAAGTGGAGTACCTGTAAATGTGGGAATCCTTGTAAAATTACGCGACATTCCTTCATTTCCGACCGTTTTCTTGCATAAACCGTAATTAAGCGGCCAAAGGCCTACTATTCCGACGTAGAGCATCGATATAAATCGAATGATGAAGGTCATGATCTGTTTAGAGCAAATGGAGTGTCTGTACATCCGGAAAACCTTGTAAAATTACTTAAATTTTCTTCATTTTCTAGTGTTTCCGTACATAAACCGTAAGGAATGCAGCCAAAGGCATGGCATTCCGACGATAGGCATCGATATAAATCGAATGATAAGGTCCTGGTTCGTTTTGAGCAAGTGGAGTGCCTGTAAATGTGGGAATCCTTGTAAAATTACGCGACTTTCCTTCATTTTCGACTGTTTTCGTGCATAAACCGTAACTAAGCGGCCAAAGGCCTAGTATTCCGACGTAGAGCATCGATATAAATCGAATGATGAAGGTCATGATCTGTTTAGAGCAAGTGGAGTGGCTATAAATGCGGAAAACCTTGTAAAATTACACGCCTCTTCCCTTATTTTATTGTGTTTCCGTGCTTAAACCGTAAGGAAATCTACCAAAGGCATAGTATTCCGACATAAAGCATCGAGATTCATCGAATGATGATGGGCATGATCCGTTTGGAGCAAGTGGGGAGGTTGTAAATAGAGGAAATCCTTGACAAATTACGTGACTTTCCTTCATTTTCGAGTGTTTCCGTACATAAACCGTAAGGAATGCAGCCAGAGGCATGGTATTCCGACGATAGGCATCGATATAAATCGAATGATGAAGGTCCTGATTCGTATTGAGCAAGAGGAGTGCCTGTAAATGTGGGAATCCTTGTGCAATTACGCGACTTTCCTTCATTTTCGACTGTTTTCGTGCATAAACCGTAACTAAGCGGCCAAAGGCCTAGTATTCCGACGTAGAGCATCGATATAAATCGAATGATGAAGGTCGTGATCTGTTTAGAGCAAGTGGAGTGTCTGTACATCCGGAAAACCTTGTAAAATTACGTGAATTTTCTTCATTTTCTAGTGTTTCCGTGCGTAAATCGTAAGGAATGCAGCCAAAGGCATGGTATTCCGACGATAGGCATCGATATAAATCTAATGATGAAGGTCCTGATTCGTTTTGAGCAAGTGGAGTGCCTGTAAATGTGGGAATCCTTGTAAAATTACGCGACTTTCCATCATTTTCGACTGTTTTCGTGCAGAAACCGTAACAAAGCGGCCAAAGGCCTAGTATTCCGACGTAGAGCATCGATATAAATCGAATGATGAAGGTCATGATCTGCTTAGAGCAAATGGAGTGTCTGTACATCCGGAAAACCTTGTAAAATTACGCGACTTTCCTTCATTTTCGAGTGTTTCCGTAAATAAACCGTAAGGAATGCAGCCAAAGGCATGGTATTCCGACGATAGGCATCGATATAAATCGAATGATAAGGTCCTGATTCGTTTTGAGCAAGTGGAGTGCCTGTAAATGTGGGAATCCTTGTAAAATTACGCGACTTTCCTTCATTTTCGACCGTTTTCTTGCATAAACCGTAATTAAGCGGCCAAAGGCCTACTATTCCGACGTAGAGCATCGATATAAATCGAATGATGAAGGTCATGATCTGTTTAGAGCAAATGGAGTGTCTGTACATCCGGAAAACCTTGTAAAATTACGTAAATTTTCTTCATTTTCTAGTGTTTCCGTACATAAACCGTAAGGAATGCAGCCAAAGGCATGGCATTCCGACGATAGGCATCGATATAAATCGAATGATAAGGTCCTGGTTCGTTTTGAGCAAGTGGAGTGCCTGTAAATGTGGGAATCCTTGTAAAATTACGCGACTTTCCTTCATTTTCGACTGTTTTCGTGCATAAACCGTAACTAAGCGGCCAAAGGCCTAGTATTCCGACGTAGAGCATCGATATAAATCGAATGATGAAGGTCATGATCTGTTTAGAGCAAGTGGAGTGGCTATAAATGCGGAAAACCTTGTAAAATTACACGCCTCTTCCCTTATTTTATTGTGTTTCCGTGCTTAAACCGTAAGGAAATATACCAAAGGCATAGTATTCCGACATAAAGCATCGAGATTCATCGAATGATGATGGGCATGACCCGTTTGGAGCAAGTGGGGAGGTTGTAATTAGAGGAAATCCTTGACAAATTACGTGACTTTCCTTCATTTTCGAGTGTTTCCGTACATAAACCGTAAGGAATGCAGCCAGAGGCATGGTATTCCGACGATAGGCATCGATATAAATCGAATGATGAAGGTCCTGATTCGTATTGAGCAAGAGGAGTGCCTGTAAATGTGGGAATCCTTGTGCAATTACGCGACTTTCCTTCATTTTCGACTGTTTTCGTGCATAAACCGTAACTAAGCGGCCAAAGGCCTAGTATTCCGACGTAGAGCATCGATATAAATCGAATGATGAAGGTCGTGATCTGTTTAGAGCAAGTGGAGTGTCTGTACATCCGGAAAACCTTGTAAAATTACGTGAATTTTCTTCATTTTCTAGTGTTTCCGTGCGTAAATCGTAAGGAATGCAGCCAAAGGCATGGTATTCCGAAGATAGGCATCGATATAAATCTAATGATGAAGGTCCTGATTCGTTTTGAGCAAGTGGAGTGCCTGTAAATGTGGGAATCCTTGTAAAATTACGCGACTTTCCTTCATTTTCGACTGTTTTCGTGCAGAAACCGTAACAAAGCGGCCAAAGGCCTAGTATTCCGACGTAAAGCATGGATATAAATCGAATGATGAAGGTCCTGATTCGTTTTGAGCAAGTGGAGTGCCTGTAAATGTGGGAATCCTTGTAAAATTACGCGAATATCCTTCATTTTCGAGTGTTTTCGTGCATAAACCGTAAGTAAAGCGGGCAAAGGCATAGTATTCCAACGTAAAGCATGGATAAAAATCGATCGATGATGGTTATTATCCGTTTAGACAAAGTGGAGTGTCTATAAATGCGGAAAACCATGTAAAATTACACCCCTCTACCCTTATCATGTTGTGTTTCCGTGCATAAACCGTAAGGAAATCTACCAAAGGCATAGTATTCCGACATAAAGCGTCGAGATACATCGAATGATGATAGGCATGATCCGTTTAGTGCAAGTGGGGCTGTTGTAAATAGGGGAAATCCTTGTAAAATTACGTGACTATCCTTCATTTGGAATGCAGCAAAAGACATGGTATTCCGACGATAGGCATCGATATAAATCGAATGATGAAGGTCCTGATTCGTTTTGAGCAAGTGGAGTGCCTGTAAATGTGGGAATCCTTGTAAAATTACGTGAATTTTCTTCATTTTCTAGTGTTTCCGTGCGTAAACCGTAAGGAAATCTGCCAAAGACATAGCACTCTGACATAAAGCATCGAGATACATCGAATGATAAAGCTCATGATCCGTTTAGAGCAAATGGAGTGGCTGTAAATGTGGAAATCCTTGTAAAATTACGCGACTTTCCTTCATTTTCGAATGTTTCCGTAAATAAACCGTAAGGAATGCAGCCAAAGGCATGGTATTCCGACGATAGGCATCGATATAAATCGAATGATGAAGGTCCTGATTCGTTTTGAGCGAGTGGAGTGCCTGTAAATGTGGGAATCCTTGTGCAATTACGCGACTTTCCTTCATTTTCGACTGTTTTCGTGCATAAACCGTAACTAAGCGGCCAAAGGCCTAGTATTCCGACGTAGAGCATCGATATAAATCGAATGATGAAGGTCATGATCTGTTTAGAGCAAATGGAGTGTCTGTACATCCGGAAAACCTTGTAAAATTACGTAAATTTTCTTCATTTTCTAGTGTTTCCGTACATAAACCGTAAGGAATGCAGCCAAAGGCATGGTATTCCGACGATAGGCATCGATATAAATCGAATGATAAGGTCCTGGTTCGTTTTGAGCAAGTGGAGTGCCTGTAAATGTGGGAATCCTTGTAAAATTACGCGACTTTCCTTCATTTTCGACTGTTTTCGTGCATAAACCGTAACTAAGCGGCCAAAGGCCTAGTATTCCGACGTAGAGCATCGATATAAATCGAATGATGAAGGTCATGATCTGTTTAGAGCAAGTGGAGTGGCTATAAATGCGGAAAACCTTGTAAAATTACACGCCTCTTCCCTTATTTTATTGTATTTCCGTGCGTAAACCGTAAGGAAATCTACCAAAGGCATAGTATTCCGACATAAAGCATCGAGATTCATCGAATGATGATGGGCATGATCCGTTTGGAGCAAGTGGGGAGGTTGTAAATAGAGGAAATCCTTGACAAATTACGTGACTTTCCTTCATTTTCGAGTGTTTCCGTACATAAACCGTAAGGAATGCAGCCAAAGGCATGGTATTCCGACGATAGGCATCGATATAAATCGAATGATGAAGGTCCTGATTCGTCTTGAGCAAGAGGAGTGCCTGTAAATGTGGGAATCCTTGTGCAATTACGCGACTTTCCTTCATTTTCGACTGTTTTCGTGCATAAACCGTAACTAAGCGGCCAAAGGCCTAGTATTCCGACGTAGAGCATCGATATAAATCGAATGATGAAGGTCGTGATCTGTTTAGAGCAAGTGGAGTGTCTGTACATCCGGAAAACCTTGTAAAATTACGTGAATTTTCTTCATTTTCTAGTGTTTCCGTGCGTAAATCGTAAGGAATGCAGCCAAAGGCATGGTATTCCGACGATAGGCATCGATATAAATCTAATGATGAAGGTCCTGATTCGTTTTGAGCAAGTGGAGTGCCTGTAAATGTGGGAATCCTTGTAAAATTACGCGACATTCCTTCATTTCCGACTGTGTTCGTGCATAAACCGTAACTAAGCGGCCAAAGGCCTATTATTCCGACGTAGAGCATCGATATAAATCGAATGATGAAGGTCATGATCTGTTTAGAGCAAATGGAGTGTCTGTTCATCCGGAAAACCTTGTAAAATTACGTGAAATTTCTTCATTTTCTAGTGTTTCCGTGCGTAAACCGTAAGCAATGCAGCCAAAGGCATGGTATTCCGACGATAGGCATCGATATAAATCGAATGATGAAGGTCCTGATTCGTTTTGAGCAAGTGGAGTGCCTGTAAATGTGGGAATCCTTGTAAAATTACGCGAATTTCCTTCATTTTCGACTGTTTTCGTGCATAAACCGTAACTAAGCGGCCAAAGGCCTAGTATTCCGACGTAGAGCATCGATATAAATCGAATGATGAAGGTCATGATCTGCTTAGAGCAAATGGAGTGTCTGTACATCCGGAAAACGTTGTAAAATTACGCGACTTTCCTTCATTTTCGAGTGTTTCCGTAAATAAACCGTAAGGAATGCAGCCAAAGGCATGGTATTCCGACGATAGGCATCGATATAAATCGAATGATAAGGTCCTGATTCGTTTTGAGCAAGTGGAGTGCCTGTAAATGTGGGAATCCTTGTAAAATTACGCGACTTTCCTTCATTTTCGACTGTTTTCGTGCATAAACCGTAACTAAGCGGCCAAAGGCCTAGTATTCCGACGTAGAGCATCGATATAAATCGAATGATGAAGGTCATGATCTGTTTAGAGCAAGTGGAGTGGCTATAAATGCGGAAAACCTTGTAAAATTACACGCCTCTTCCCTTATTTTATTGTATTTCCGTGCGTAAACCGTAAGGAAATCTACCAAAGGCATAGTATTCCGACATAAAGCATCGAGATTCATCGAATGATGATGGGCATGATCCGTTTGGAGCAAGTGGGGAGGTTGTAAATAGAGGAAATCCTTGACAAATTACGTGACTTTCCTTCATTTTCGAGTGTTTCCGTACATAAACCGTAAGGAATGCAGCCAAAGGCATGGTATTCCGACGATAGGCATCGATATAAATCGAATGATGAAGGTCCTGATTCGTATTGAGCAAGAGGAGTGCCTGCAAATGTGGGAATCCATGTAAAATTACGCGACTTTCCTTCATTTTCGACTGTTTTCGTGCATAAACCGTAACTAAGCGGCCAAAGGCATAGTATTCCAACGTAAAGCATGGATAAAAATCGATCGATGATGGTTATTATCCGTTTAGACCAAGTGGAGTGTCTATAAATGCGGAAAACCATGTAAAATTACACCCCTCTACCCTTATCATGTTGTGTTTCCGTGCATAAACCGTAAGGAAATCTACCAAAGGCATAGTATTCCGACATAAAGCGTCGAGATACATCGAATGATGATAGGCATGATCCGTTTAGTGCAAGTGGGGCTGTTGTAAATAGGGGAAATCGTTGTAAAATTACGTGACTATCCTTCATTTGGAATGCAGCCAAAGACATGGTATTCCGACGATAGGCATCGATATAAATCGAATGATGAAGGTCCTGATTCGTTTTGAGCAAGTGGAGTGCCTGTAAATGTGGGAATCCTTGTAAAATTACGTGAATTTTCTTCATTTTCGACTGTTTTCGTGCATAAACCGTAACTAAGCGGCCAAAGGCCTAGTATTCCGACGTAGAGCATGGATGAAAATAGATCGATGATGGTTATTATCCGTTTAGACCAAGTGGAGTGTCTATAAATGCGGAAAACCATGTAAAATTACACCCCTCTACCCTTATCATGTTGTGTTTCCGTGCATAAACCGTAAGGAAATCTACCAAAGGCATAGTATTCCGACATAAAGCGTCGAGATACATCGAATGATGATAGGCATGATCCGTTTAGTGCAAGTGGGGCTGTTGTAAATAGGGGAAATCGTTGTAAAATTACGTGACTATCCTTCATTTGGAATGCAGCCAAAGACATGGTATTCCGACGATAGGCATCGATATAAATCGAATGATGAAGGTCCTGATTCGTTTTGAGCAAGTGGAGTGCCTGTAAATGTGGGAATCCTTGTAAAATTACGTGAATTTTCTTCATTTTCGACTGTTTTCGTGCATAAACCGTAACTAAGCGGCCAAAGGCCTAGTATTCCGACGTAGAGCATGGATAAAAATAGATCGATGATGGTTATTATCCGTTTAGACCAAGTGGAGTGTCTATAAATGCGGAAAACCATGTAAAATTACACCCCTCTACCCTTATCATGTTGTGTTTCCGTGCATAAACCGTAAGGAAATCTACCAAAGGCATAGTATTCCGACATAAAGCGTCGAGATACATCGAATGATGATAGGCATGATCCGTTTAGTGCAAGTGGGGCTGTTGTAAATAGGGGAAATCGTTGTAATATTACGTGACTATCCTTCATTTGGAATGCAGCCAAAGACATGGTATTCCGACGATAGGCATCGATATAAATCGAATGATGAAGGTCCTGATTCGTTTTGAGCAAGTGGAGTGCCTGTAAATGTGGGAATCCTTGTAAAATTACGCGACTTTCCTTCATTTTCGACTGTTTTCGTGCAGAAACCGTAACAAAGCGGCCAAAGGCCTAGTATTCCGACGTAGAGCATCGATATAAATCGAATGATGAAGGTCATGATCTGCTTAGAGCAAATGGAGTGTCTGTACATCCGGAAAACCTTGTAAAATTACGCGACTTTCCTTCATTTTCGAGTGTTTCCGTAAATAAACCGTAAGGAATGCAGCCAAAGGCATGGTATTCCGACGATAGGCATCGATATAAATCGAATGATGAAGGTCCTGATTCGTTTTGAGCGAGTGGAGTGCCTGTAAATGTGGGAATCCTTGTAAAATTACGCGACTTTCCTTCATTTTCGACTGTTTTCGTGCATAAACCGTAACTAAGCGGCCAAAGGCCTAGTATTCCGACGTATAGCATCGATATAAATCGAATGATGAAGGTCGTGATCTGTTTAGAGCAAGTGGAGTGTCTGTACATCCGGAAAACCTTGTAAAATTACGTGAATTTTCTGCATTTTCTAGTGTTTCCGTGCGTAAATCGTAAGGAATGCAGCCAAAGGCATGGTATTCCGACGATAGGCATCGATATAAATCTAATGATGAAGGTCCTGATTCGTTTTGAGCAAGTGGAATGCCTGTAAATGTGGGAATCCTTGTAAAATTACGCGACTTTCCTTCATTTTCGACCGTTTTCTTGCATAAACCGTAATTAAGCGGCCAAAGGCCTACTATTCCGACGTAGAGCATCGATATAAATCGAATGATGAAGGTCATGATCTGTTTAGAGCAAATGGAGTGTCTGTACATCCGGAAAACCTTGTAAAATTACGTAAATTTTCTTCATTTTCTAGTGTTTCCGTACATAAACCGTAAGGAATGCAGCCAAAGGCATGGTATTCCGACGATAGGCATCGATATAAATCGAATGATAAGGTCCTGGTTCGTTTTGAGCAAGTGGAGTGCCTGCAAATGTGGGAATCCTTGTAAAATTACGCGACTTTCCTTCATTTTCGACTGTTTTCGTGCATAAACCGTAACTAAGCGGCCAAAGGCCTAGTATTCCGACGTAGAGCATCGATATAAATCGAATGATGAAGGTCATGATCTGTTTAGAGCAAGTGGAGTGGCTATAAATGCGGAAAACCTTGTAAAATTACACGCCTCTTCCCTTATTTTATTGTGTTTCCGTGCTTAAACCGTAAGGAAATCTACCAAAGGCATAGTATTCCGACATAAAGCATCGAGATTCATCGAATGATGATGGGCATGATCCGTTTGGAGCAAGTGGGGAGGTTGTAAATAGAGGAAATCCTTGACAAATTACGTGACTTTCCTTCATTTTCGAGTGTTTCCGTACATAAACCGTAAGGAATGCAGCCAGAGGCATGGTATTCCGACGATAGGCATCGATATAAATCGAATGATGAAGGTCCTGATTCGTATTGAGCAAGAGGAGTGCCTGCAAATGTGGGAATCCATGTAAAATTACGCGACTTTCCTTCATTTTCGACTGTTTTCGTGCATAAACCGTAACTAAGCGGCCAAAGGCCTAGTATTCCGACGTAGAGCATCGATATAAATCGAATGATGAAGGTCATGATCTGTTTAGAGCAAGTGGAGTGTCTATAAATGCGGAAAACCATGTAAAATTACACCCCTCTTCCCTTATCATGTTGTGTTTCCGTGCATAAACCGTAAGGAAATCTACCAAAGGCATAGTATTCCGACATAAAGCGTCGAGATACATCGAATGATGATAGGCATGATCCGTTTAGTGCAAGTGGGGCTGTTGTAAATAGGGGAAATCCTTGTAAAATTACGTGACTATCCTTCATTTGGAATGCAGCCAAAGGCATGGTATGCCGACGATAGGCATCGATATAAATCGAATGATGAAGGTCATGATTCGTTTTGAGTAAGTGGAGAGCCTGTAAATGTGGGAATCCTTGTAAAATTACGCGACTTTCCTTCATTTTCGACTGTTTTCGTGCATAAACCGTAACTAAGCGGCCAAAGGCCTAGTATTCCGACGTAGAGCATCGATATAAATCGAATGATGAAGGTCATGATCTGTTTAGAGCAAGAGGAGTGGCTATAAATGCGGAAAACCTTGTAAAATTACACGCCTCTTCCCTTATTTTATTGTGTTTCCGTGCGTAAACCGTAAGGAAATCTACCAAAGGCATAGTATTCCGACATAAAGCATCGAGATTCATCGAATGATGATGGGCATGATCCGTTTGGAGCAATTGGGGAGGTTGTAAATAGAGGAAATCCTTGACAAATTACGTGACTTTCCTTCATTTTCGAGTGTTTCCGTACATAAACCGTAAGGAAGCCAAAGGCATGGTATTCCGACGATAGGCATCGATATAAATCGAATGATGAAGGTCCTGATTCGTTTTGAGCAAGAGGAGTGCCTGTAAATGTGGGAATCCTTGTAAAATTACGCGACTTTCCTTCATTTCAACTGTGTTCGTGCATAAACGGTAACTAAGCGGCCAAAGGCCTAGTATTCCGGAAATAAAGAAAATCATGTAAAATTACACCCCTCTTCCCTTTTTTTTGTTGTGTTTCCGTGCATAAACCGTAATGAAAGCGGCCAAAGGCATAGTATTCCAACCTAAACCATGAACATATATCGAATGATAGAGATCATGATCCGTTTCCAGCAATTGGAGTGCCTGTAAATGCGAGAATCCTTGTAAAAATACGCGAATATCCTTCATTTTCGAGTGTTTTCGAGTATAAACCGTAATCAAGCGGCCAAAGGCCTACTATTCCGACGTAGAGCATCGATATAAATCGAATGATGAAGGTCATGATCTGTTTAGAGCAAATGGAGTGTCTGTACATCCGGAAAACCTTGTAAAATTACGTAATTTTCTTCATTTTCTAGTGTTTCCGTACATAAACCGTAAGGAATGCAGCCAAAGGCATGGTATTCCGACGATAGGCATCGATATAAATCGAATGATAAGGTCCTGGTTCGTTTTGAGCAAGTGGAGTGCCTGTAAATGTGGGAATCCTTGTAAAATTACGCGACTTTCCTTCATTTTCGACTGTTTTCGTGCATAAACCGTAACTAAGCGGCCAAAGGCCTAGTATTCCGACGTAGTGCATCGATATAAATCGAATGATGAAGGTCATGATCTGTTTAGAGCAAATGGAGTGTCTGTACATCCGGAAAACCTTGTAAAATTACGTAAATTTTCTTCATTTTCTAGTGTTTCCGTACATAAACCGTAAGGAATGCAGCCAAAGCCATGGTATTCCGATGATAGGCATCGATATAAATCGAATGATAAGGTCCTGGTTCGTTTTGAGCAAGTGGAGTGCCTGTAAATGTGGGAATCCTTGTAAAATTACGCGACTTTCCTTCATTTTCGACTGTTTTCTTGCATAAACCGTAATTAAGCGGCCAAAGGCCTACTATTACGACGTAGAGCATCGATATAAATCGAATGATGAAGGTCATGATCTGCTTAGAGCAAATGGAGTGTCTGTACATCCGGAAAACCTTGTAAAATTACGTAAATTTTCTTCATTTTCTAGTGTTTCCGTACATAAACCGTAAGGAATGCAGCCAAAGCCATGGTATTCCGACGATAGGCATCGATATAAATCGAATGATGAAGGTCCTGATTCGTTTTGAGCAAGTGGAGTGCCTGTAAATGTGGGAATCCTTGTAAAATTACGCGACTTTCCTTCATTTTCGACTGTGTTCGTGCATAAACGGTAACTAAGCGGCCAAAGGCCTAGTATTCCGACGTAGAGCATCGATATAAATCGAATGATGAAGGTCCCAATCCGTTTAGAGCAAGTGGAGTGGCTATAAATGCGGAAAACCTTGTAAAATTACACGCCTCTTCCCTTATTTTATTGTGTTTCCGTTCGTAAACCGTAAGGAAATCTACCAAAGGCATAGTATTCCGACATAAAGCGTCGAGATACATCGAATGATGATGGGCATGAATCCGTTTAGAACAAGTGGGGATGTTGTAAATAGGGGAAATCCTTGTAAAATTACGTGACTTTCCTTCATTTTCGAGTGTTTCCGTGCGTAAACCGTAAGGAATGCAGCCAAAGGCATGGTATTCCGACGATAGGCATCGATATAAATCGAATGATGAAGGTTCTGATTCGTTTTTGAGCAAGAGGAGTGCCTGTAAATGTGGGAATCCTTGTGCAATTACGCGACTTTCCTTCATTTTCGACTGTTTTCGTGCATAAACCGTAACTAAGCGGCCAAAGGCCTAGTATTCCGACGTAGAGCATCGATATAAATCAAATGATGAAGGTCGTGATCTGTTTAGAGCAAGTGGAGTGTCTGTACATCCGGAAAACCTTGTAAAATTACGTGAATTTTCTTCATTTTCTAGTGTTTCCGTGCGTAAATCGTAAGGAATGCAGCCAAAGGCATGGTATTCCGACGATAGGCATCGATATAAATCTAATGATAAGGTTCTGATTCGTTTTGAGCAAGTAGAGTACCTGTAAATGTGGGAATCCTTGTTAAATTACGCAACTTTCCTTCATTTTCGACTGTTTTCGTGCATAAACCGTAACTAAGCGGACAAAGGCCTAGTATTCCGACGTAGAGCATCGATATAAATCGAAGGATGATGGTCCCAATCCGTTTAGAGCAAATGGAGTGTCTGTACATCCGGAAAACCTTGTAAAATTACGTGAATTTTCTTCATTTTCTAGTATTTCCGTGCGTAAACCGTAAGGAAATCTGCGACAGGCATAGTATTCTGACATAAAGCATCGAGATACATCGAATGATGATGGGCATGATCCGTTTAGAACAAGTGGGGATGTTGTAAATAGGGGAAATCCTTGTAAAATTACGTGACTTTCCCTTCTTTTTCGAGTGTTTCCGTGCGTAAACCGTAACGAATGCAGCCAAAGGCATGGTATTCCGACGATAGGCATCGATATAAATCGAATGATAAGGTCCTGATTCGTTTTGAGCAAGTGGAGTACCTGTAAATGTGGGAATCCTTGTAAATTTACGCGACATTCCTTCATTTCCGACTGTGTTCGTGCATAAACGGTAACTAAGCGGCCAAAGGCCTAGTATTCCGACGTAGAGCATCGATATAAATCGAAGGATGAAGGTCCCAATCTGTTTAGAGCAAATAGAGTGGCTATAAATGCGGAAAACCTTGTAAAATTACACGCCTCTTCCCTTATTTTATTGTGTTTCCGTTCGTAAACCGTAAGGAAATCTACCAAAGGCATAGTATTCCGACATAAAGCGTCGAGATACATCGAATGATGATGGGCATGATCCGTTTAGAACAAGTGGGGATGTTGTAAATAGGGGAAATCCTTGTAAAATTACGTGACTTTCCTTCATTTTCGAGTGTTTCCGTGCGTAAACCGTAAGGAATGCAGCCAAAGGCATGGTATTCCGACGATAGGCATCGATATAAATCGAATGATGAAGGTTCTGATTCGTTTTGAGCAAGAGGAGTGCCTGTAAATGTGGGAATCCTTGTGCAATTACGCGACTTTCCTTCATTTTCGACTGTTTTCGTGCATAAACCGTAACTAAGCGGCCAAAGGCCTAGTATTCCGACGTAGAGCATCGATATAAATCAAATGATGAAGGTCGTGATCTGTTTAGAGCAAGTGGAGTGTCTGTACATCCGGAAAACCTTGTAAAATTACGTGAATTTTCTTCATTTTCTAGTGTTTCCGTGCGTAAATCGTAAGGAATGCAGCCAAAGGCATGGTATTCCGACGATAGGCATCGATATAAATCTAATGATAAGGTTCTGATTCGTTTTGAGCAAGTAGAGTACCTGTAAATGTGGGAATCCTTGTTAAATTACGCAACTTTCCTTCATTTTCGACTGTTTTCGTGCATGAACCGTAACTAAGCGGACAAAGCCTAGTATTCCGACGTAGAGCATCGATATAAATCGAAGGATGATGGTCCCAATCCGTTTAGAGCAAATGGAGTGTCTGTACATCCGGAAAACCTTGTAAAATTAACGTGAATTTTCTTCATTTTCTAGTATTTCCGTGCGTAAACCGTAAGGAAATCTGCGACAGGCATAGTATTCTGACATAAAGCATCGAGATACATCGAATGATGATGGGCATGATCCGTTTAGAACAAGTGGGGATGTTGTAAATAGGGGAAATCCTTGTAAAATTACGTGACTTTCCTTCTTTTTCGAGTGTTTCCGTGCGTAAACCGTAACGAATGCAGCCAAAGGCATGGTATTCCGACGATAGGTATCGATATAAATCGAATGATAAGGTCCTGATTCGTTTTGAGCAAGTGGAGTACCTGTAAATGTGGGAATCCTTGTAAAATTACGCGACATTCCTTCATTTCCGACTGTGTTCGTGCATAAACCGTAACTAAGCGGCCAAAGGCCTATTATTCCGACGTAGAGCATCGATATAAATCGAATGATGAAGGTCATGATCTGTTTAGAGCAAATGGAGTGTCTGTTCATCCGGAAAACCTTGTAAAATTACGTGAAATTTCTTCATTTTCTAGTGTTTCCGTGCGTAAACCGTAAGGAATGCAGCCAAAGGCATGGTATTCCGACGATAGGCATCGATATAAATCGAATGATAAGGTCCTGATTCGTTTTGAGCAAGTGGAGTGCCTGTAAATGTGGGAATCCTTGTAAAATTACGCGACTTTCCTTCATTTTCGACTGTTTTCGTGCATAAACCGTAACTAAGCGGCCAAAGGCCTAGTATTCCGACGTAGAGCATCGATATAAATCGAATGATGAAGGTCATGATCTGTTTAGAGCAAGTGGAGTGGCTATAAATGCGGAAAACCTTGTAAAATTACACGCCTGTTCCCTTATTTTATTGTATTTCCGTGCGTAAACCGTAAGGAAATCTACCAAAGGCATAGTATTCCAACATAAAGCATCGAGATTCATCGAATGATGATGGGCATGATCCGTTTGGAGCAAGTGGAGAGGTTGTAAATAGAGGAAATCCTTGACAAATTACGTGACTTTCCTTCATTTTCGAGTGTTTCCGTACATAAACCGTAAGGAATGCAGCCAAGGCATGGTATTCCGACGATAGGCATCGATATAAATCGAATGATGAAGGTCCTGATTCGTTTTGAGCAAGAGGAGTGCCTGTAAATGTGGGAATCCTTGTAAAATTACGCGACTTTCCTTCATTTTCAACTGTGTTCGTGCATAAACCGTAACTAAGCGGCCAAAGGCCTAGTATTCCGACGTAGAGCATCGATATAAATCGAATGATGAAGGTCGTGATCTGTTTAGAGCAAGTGGAGTGTCTGTACATCCGGAAAACCTTGTAAAATTACGTGAATTTTCTTCATTTTCTAGTGTTTCCGTACATAAACCGTAAGGAATGCAGCCAGAGGCATGGTATTCCGACGATAGGCATCGATAAAAATCTAATGATGAAGGTCCTGATTCGTTTTGAGCAAGTGGAGTGCCTGTAAATGTGGGAATCCTTGTAAAATTACGCGACTTTCCTTCATTTTCAACTGTGTTCGTGCATAAACCGTAACTAAGCGGCCAAAGGCCTAGTATTCCGACGTAGAGCATCGATATAAATCGAATGATGAAGGTCGTGATCTGTTTAGAGCAAGTGGAGTGTCTGTACATCCGGAAAACCTTGTAAAATTACGTGAATTTTCTTCATTTTCTAGTGTTTCCGTGCGTAAATCGTAAGGAATGCAGCCAAAGGCATGGTATTCCGACGATAGGCATCGATATAAATCTAATGATAAGGTTCTGATTCGTTTTGAGCAAGTAGAGTACCTGTAAATGTGGGAATCCTTGTTAAATTACGCAACTTTCCTTCATTTTCGACTGTTTTCGTGCATAAACCGTAACTAAGCGGACAAAGGCCTAGTATTCCGACGTAGAGCATCGATATAAATCGAAGGATGATGGTCCCAATCCGTTTAGAGCAAATGGAGTGTCTGTACATCCGGAAAACCTTGTAAAATTACGTGAATTTTCTTCATTTTCTAGTATTTCCGTGCGTAAACCGTAAGGAAATCTGCGACAGGCATAGTATTCTGACATAAAGCATCGAGATACATCGAATGATGATGGGCATGATCCGTTTAGAACAAGTGGGGATGTTGTAAATAGGGGAAATCCTTGTAAAATTACGTGACTTTCCTTCTTTTTCGAGTGTTTCCGTGCGTAAACCGTAACGAATGCAGCCAAAGGCATGGTATTCCGACGATAGGTATCGATATAAATCGAATGATAAGGTCCTGATTCGTTTTGAGCAAGTGGAGTACCTGTAAATGTGGGAATCCTTGTAAAATTACGCGACATTCCTTCATTTCCGACTGTGTTCGTGCATAAACCGTAACTAAGCGGCCAAAGGCCTATTATTCCGACGTAGAGCATCGATATAAATCGAATGATGAAGGTCATGATCTGTTTAGAGCAAATGGAGTGTCTGTTCATCCGGAAAACCTTGTAAAATTACGTGAAATTTCTTCATTTTCTAGTGTTTCCGTGCGTAAACCGTAAGGAATGCAGCCAAAGGCATGGTATTCCGACGATAGGCATCGATATAAATCGAATGATAAGGTCCTGATTCGTTTTGAGCAAGTGGAGTGCCTGTAAATGTGGGAATCCTTGTAAAATTACGCGACTTTCCTTCATTTTCGACTGTGTTCGTGCATAAACGGTAACTAAGCGGCCAAAGGCCTAGTATTCCGACGTAGAGCATCGATATAAATCGAATGATGAAGGTCCCAATCCGTTTAGAGCAAGTGGAGTGGCTATAAATGCGGAAAACCTTGTAAAATTACACGCCTCTTCCCTTATTTTATTGTGTTTCCGTTCGTAAACCGTAAGGAAATCTACCAAAGGCATAGTATTCCGACATAAAGCGTCGAGATACATCGAATGATGATGGGCATGATCCGTTTAGAACAAGTGGGGATGTTGTAAATAGGGGAAATCCTTGTAAAATTACGTGACTTTCCTTCATTTTCGAGTGTTTCCGTGCGTAAACCGTAAGGAATGCAGCCAAAGGCATGGTATTCCGACGATAGGCATCGATATAAATCGAATGATGAAGGTTCTGATTCGTTTTGAGCAAGAGGAGTGCCTGTAAATGTGGGAATCCTTGTGCAATTACGCGACTTTCCTTCATTTTCGACTGTTTTCGTGCATAAACCGTAACTAAGCGGCCAAAGGCCTAGTATTCCGACGTAGAGCATCGATATAAATCAAATGATGAAGGTCGTGATCTGTTTAGAGCAAGTGGAGTGTCTGTACATCCGGAAAACCTTGTAAAATTACGTGAATTTTCTTCATTTTCTAGTGTTTCCGTGCGTAAATCGTAAGGAATGCAGCCAAAGCATGGTATTCCGACGATAGGCATCGATATAAATCTAATGATAAGGTTCTGATTCGTTTTGAGCAAGTAGAGTACCTGTAAATGTGGGAATCCTTGTTAAATTACGCAACTTTCCTTCATTTTCGACTGTTTTCGTGCATAAACCGTAACTAAGCGGACAAAGGCCTAGTATTCCGACGTAGAGCATCGATATAAATCGAAGGATGATGGTCCCAATCCGTTTAGAGCAAATGGAGTGTCTGTACATCCGGAAAACCTTGTAAAATTACGTGAATTTTCTTCATTTTCTAGTATTTCCGTGCGTAAACCGTAAGGAAATCTGCGACAGGCATAGTATTCTGACATAAAGCATCGAGATACATCGAATGATGATGGGCATGATCCGTTTAGAACAAGTGGGGATGTTGTAAATAGGGGAAATCCTTGTAAAATTACGTGACTTTCCTTCTTTTTCGAGTGTTTCCGTGCGTAAACCGTAACGAATGCAGCCAAAGGCATGGTATTCCGACGATAGGCATCGATATAAATCGAATGATAAGGTCCTGATTCGTTTTGAGCAAGTGGAGTACCTGTAAATGTGGGAATCCTTGTAAATTTACGCGACATTCCTTCATTTCCGACTGTGTTCGTGCATAAACGGTAACTAAGCGGCCAAAGGCCTATTATTCCGACGTAGAGCATCGATATAAATCGAAGGATGAAGGTCCCAATCTGTTTAGAGCAAATAGAGTGGCTATAAATGCGGAAAACCTTGTAAAATTACACGCCTCTTCCCTTATTTTATTGTGTTTCCGTTCGTAAACCGTAAGGAAATCTACCAAAGGCATAGTATTCCGACATAAAGCGTCGAGATACATCGAATGATGATGGGCATGATCCGTTTAGAACAAGTGGGGATGTTGTAAATAGGGGAAATCCTTGTAAAATTACGTGACTTTCCTTCATTTTCGAGTGTTTTCCGTGCGTAAACCGTAAGGAATGCAGCCAAAGGCATGGTATTCCGACGATAGGCATCGATATAAATCGAATGATGAAGGTTCTGATTCGTTTTGAGCAAGAGGAGTGCCTGTAAATGTGGGAATCCTTGTGCAATTACGCGACTTTCCTTCATTTTCGACTGTTTTCGTGCATAAACCGTAACTAAGCGGCCAAAGGCCTAGTATTCCGACGTAGAGCATCGATATAAATCAAATGATGAAGGTCGTGATCTGTTTAGAGCAAGTGGAGTGTCTGTACATCCGGAAAACCTTGTAAAATTACGTGAATTTTCTTCATTTTCTAGTGTTTCCGTGCGTAAATCGTAAGGAATGCAGCCAAAGGCATGGTATTCCGACGATAGGCATCGATATAAATCTAATGATAAGGTTCTGATTCGTTTTGAGCAAGTAGAGTACCTGTAAATGTGGGAATCCTTGTTAAATTACGCAACTTTCCTTCATTTTCGACTGTTTTCGTGCATGAACCGTAACTAAGCGGACAAAGGCCTAGTATTCCGACGTAGAGCATCGATATAAATCGAAGGATGATGGTCCCAATCCGTTTAGAGCAAATGGAGTGTCTGTACATCCGGAAAACCTGTAAAATTACGTGAATTTTCTTCATTTTCTAGTATTTCCGTGCGTAAACCGTAAGGAAATCTGCGACAGGCATAGTATTCTGACATAAAGCATCGAGATACATCGAATGATGATGGGCATGATCCGTTTAGAACAAGTGGGGGATGTTGTAAATAGGGGAAATCCTTGTAAAATTACGTGACTTTCCTTCTTTTTCGAGTGTTTCCGTGCGTAAACCGTAACGAATGCAGCCAAAGGCATGGTATTCCGACGATAGGTATCGATATAAATCGAATGATAAGGTCCTGATTCGTTTTGAGCAAGTGGAGTACCTGTAAATGTGGGAATCCTTGTAAAATTACGCGACATTCCTTCATTTCCGACTGTGTTCGTGCATAAACCGTAACTAAGCGGCCAAAGGCCTATTATTCCGACGTAGAGCATCGATATAAATCGAATGATGAAGGTCATGATCTGTTTAGAGCAAATGGAGTGTCTGTTCATCCGGAAAACCTTGTAAAATTACGTGAAATTTCTTCATTTTCTAGTGTTTCCGTGCGTAAACCGTAAGGAATGCAGCCAAAGGCATGGTATTCCGACGATAGGCATCGATATAAATCGAATGATAAGGTCCTGATTCGTTTTGAGCAAGTGGAGTGCCTGTAAATGTGGGAATCCTTGTAAAATTACGCGACTTTCCTTCATTTTCGACTGTTTTCGTGCATAAACCGTAACTAAGCGGCCAAAGGCCTAGTATTCCGACGTAGAGCATCGATATAAATCGAATGATGAAGGTCATGATCTGTTTAGAGCAAGTGGAGTGGCTATAAATGCGGAAAACCTTGTAAAATTACACGCCTGTTCCCTTATTTTATTGTATTTCCGTGCGTAAACCGTAAGGAAATCTACCAAAGGCATAGTATTCCAACATAAAGCATCGAGATTCATCGAATGATGATGGGCATGATCCGTTTGGAGCAAGTGGAGAGGTTGTAAATAGAGGAAATCCTTGACAAATTACGTGACTTTCCTTCATTTTCGAGTGTTTCCGTACATAAACCGTAAGGAATGCAGCCAAAGGCATGGTATTCCGACGATAGGCATCGATATAAATCGAATGATGAAGGTCCTGATTCGTTTTGAGCAAGAGGAGTGCCTGTAAATGTGGGAATCCTTGTAAAATTACGCGACTTTCCTTCATTTTCAACTGTGTTCGTGCATAAACCGTAACTAAGCGGCCAAAGGCCTAGTATTCCGACGTAGAGCATCGATATAAATCGAATGATGAAGGTCGTGATCTGTTTAGAGGAAGTGGAGTGTCTGTACATCCGGAAAACCTTGTAAAATTACGTGAATTTTCTTCATTTTCTAGTGTTTCCGTACATAAACCGTAAGGAATGCAGCCAGAGGCATGGTATTCCGACGATAGGCATCGATATAAATCTAATGATGAAGGTCCTGATTCGTTTTGAGCAAGTGGAGTGCCTGTAAATGTGGGAATCCTTGTAAAATTACGCGACTTTCCTTCATTTTCAACTGTGTTCGTGCATAAACCGTAACTAAGCGGCCAAAGGCCTAGTATTCCGACGTAGAGCATCGATATAAATCGAATGATGAAGGTCGTGATCTGTTTAGAGCAAGTGGAGTGTCTGTACATCCGGAAAACCTTGTAAAATTACGTGAATTTTCTTCATTTTCTAGTGTTTCCGTGCGTAAATCGTAAGGAATGCAGCCAAAGGCATGGTATTCCGACGATAGGCATCGATATAAATCTAATGATAAGGTTCTGATTCGTTTTGAGCAAGTAGAGTACCTGTAAATGTGGGAATCCTTGTTAAATTACGCAACTTTCCTTCATTTTCGACTGTTTTCGTGCATAAACCGTAACTAAGCGGACAAAGGCCTAGTATTCCGACGTAGAGCATCGATATAAATCGAAGGATGATGGTCCCAATCCGTTTAGAGCAAATGGAGTGTCTGTACATCCGGAAAACCTTGTAAAATTACGTGAATTTTCTTCATTTTCTAGTATTTCCGTGCGTAAACCGTAAGGAAATCTGCGACAGGCATAGTATTCTGACATAAAGCATCGAGATACATCGAATGATGATGGGCATGATCCGTTTAGAACAAGTGGGGATGTTGTAAATAGGGGAAATCCTTGTAAAATTACGTGACTTTCCTTCTTTTTCGAGTGTTTCCGTGCGTAAACCGTAACGAATGCAGCCAAAGGCATGGTATTCCGACGATAGGCATCGATATAAATCGAATGATAAGGTCCTGATTCGTTTTGAGCAAGTGGAGTACCTGTAAATGTGGGAATCCTTGTAAAATTACGCGACATTCCTTCATTTCCGACTGTGTTCGTGCATAAACCGTAACTAAGCGGCCAAAGGCCTATTATTCCGACGTAGAGCATCGATATAAATCGAATGATGAAGGTCATGATCTGTTTAGAGCAAATGGAGTGTCTGTTCATCCGGAAAACCTTGTAAAATTACGTGAAATTTCTTCATTTTCTAGTGTTTCCGTGCGTAAACCGTAAGGAATGCAGCCAAAGGCATGGTATTCCGACGATAGGCATCGATATAAATCGAATGATAAGGTCCTGATTCGTTTTGAGCAAGTGGAGTGCCTGTAAATGTGGGAATCCTTGTAAAATTACGCGACTTTCCTTCATTTTCGACTGTTTTCGTGCATAAACCGTAACTAAGCGGCCAAAGGCCTAGTATTCCGACGTAGAGCATCGATATAAATCGAATGATGAAGGTCATGATCTGTTTAGAGCAAGTGGAGTGGCTATAAATGCGGAAAACCTTGTAAAATTACACGCCTCTTCCCTTATTTTATTGTATTTCCGTGCGTAAACCGTAAGGAAATCTACCAAAGGCATAGTATTCCGACATAAAGCATCGAGATTCATCGAATGATGATGGGCATGATCCGTTTGGAGCAAGTGGAGAGGTTGTAAATAGAGGAAATCCTTGACAAATTACGTGACTTTCCTTCATTTTCGAGTGTTTCCGTACATAAACCGTAAGGAATGCAGCCAAAGGCATGGTATTCCGACGATAGGCATCGATATAAATCGAATGATGAAGGTCCTGATTCGTTTTGAGCAAGAGGAGTGCCTGTAAATGTGGGAATCCTTGTAAAATTACGCGACTTTCCTTCATTTTCAACTGTGTTCGTGCATAAACCGTAACTAAGCGGCCAAAGGCCTAGTATTCCGAGGTAGAGCATCGATATAAATCGAATGATGAAGGTCGTGATCTGTTTAGAGCAAGTGGAGTGTCTGTACATCCGGAAAACCTTGTAAAATTACGTGAATTTTCTTCATTTTCTAGTGTTTCCGTGCGTAAATCGTAAGGAATGCAGCCAAAGGCATGGTATTCCGACGATAGGCATCGATATAAATCTAATGATAAGGTTCTGATTCGTTTTGAGCAAGTAGAGTACCTGTAAATGTGGGAATCCTTGTTAAATTACGCAACTTTCCTTCATTTTCGACTGTTTTCGTGCATAAACCGTAACTAAGCGGACAAAGGCCTAGTATTCCGACGTAGAGCATCGATATAAATCGAAGGATGATGGTCCCAATCCGTTTAGAGCAAATGGAGTGTCTGTACATCCGGAAAACCTTGTAAAATTACGTGAATTTTCTTCATTTTCTAGTATTTCCGTGCGTAAACCGTAAGGAAATCTGCGACAGGCATAGTATTCTGACATAAAGCATCGAGATACATCGAATGATGATGGGCATGATCCGTTTAGAACAAGTGGGGATGTTGTAAATAGGGGAAATCCTTGTAAAATTACGTGACTTTCCTTCTTTTTCGAGTGTTTCCGTGCGTAAACCGTAACGAATGCAGCCAAAGGCATGGTATTCCGACGATAGGCATCGATATAAATCGAATGATAAGGTCCTGATTCGTTTTGAGCAAGTGGAGTACCTGTAAATGTGGGAATCCTTGTAAAATTACGCGACATTCCTTCATTTCCGACTGTGTTCGTGCATAAACCGTAACTAAGCGGCCAAAGGCCTATTATTCCGACGTAGAGCATCGATATAAATCGAATGATGAAGGTCATGATCTGTTTAGAGCAAATGGAGTGTCTGTTCATCCGGAAAACCTTGTAAAATTACGTGAAATTTCTTCATTTTCTAGTGTTTCCGTGCGTAAACCGTAAGGAATGCAGCCAAAGGCATGGTATTCCGACGATAGGCATCGATATAAATCGAATGATAAGGTCCTGATTCGTTTTGAGCAAGTGGAGTGCCTGTAAATGTGGGAATCCTTGTAAAATTACGCGACTTTCCTTCATTTTCGACTGTTTTCGTGCATAAACCGTAACTAAGCGGCCAAAGGCCTAGTATTCCGACGTAGAGCATCGATATAAATCGAATGATGAAGGTCGTGATCTGTTTAGAGCAAGTGGAGTGTCTGTACATCCGGAAAACCTTGTAAAATTACGTGAATTTTCTTCATTTTCTAGTGTTTCCGTGCGTAAATCGTAAGGAATGCAGCCAAAGGCATGGTATTCCGACGATAGGCATCGATATAAATCTAATGATGAAGGTCCTGATTCGTTTTGAGCAAGTGGAGTGCCTGTAAATGTGGGAATCCTTGTAAAATTACGCGACTTTCCTTCATTTTCAACTGTGTTCGTGCATAAACGGTAACTAAGCGGCCAAAGGCCTAGTTTACCGGAAATAAAGAAAATCATGTAAAATTACACCCCTCTTCCCTTTTTTTGTTGTGTTTCCGTGCATAAACCGTAAGGAAAGCGGCCAAAGGCATAGTATTCCAACGTAAACCATGAACATATATCGAATGATAGAGATCATGATCCGTTTCCAGCAATTGGAGTGCCTGTAAATGCGAGAATCCTTGTAAAAATACGCGAATATCCTTCATTTTCGAGTGTTTTCGTGCATAAACCGTAAGTAAAGCGGGCAAAGGCATAGTATTCCAACGTAAAGCATGGATAAAAATCGATCGATGATGGTTATTATCCGTTTAGAACAAGTGGAGTGTCTATAAATGCGGAAAACCATGTAAAATTACACCCCTCTACCCTTATCATGTTGTGTTTCCGTGCATAAACCGTAAGGAAATCTACCAAAGGCATAGTATTCCGACATAAAGCGTCGAGATACATCGAATGATGATAGGCATGATCCGTTTAGTGCAAGTGGGGCTGTTGTAAATAGGGGAAATCGTTGTAAAATTACGTGACTATCCTTCATTTGGAATGCAGCCAAAGACATGGTATTCCGACGATAGGCATCGATATAAATCGAATGATGAAGGTCCTGATTCGTTTTGAGCAAGTGGAGTGCCTGTAAATGTGGGAATCCTTGTAAAATTACGTGAATTTTCTTCATTTTCTAGTGTTTCCGTGCGTAAACCGTAAGGAAATCTGCCAAAGACATAGCACTCTGACATAAAGCATCGAGATACATCGAATGATAAAGCTCATGATCCGTTTAGAGCAAATGGAGTGGCTGTAAATGTGGAAATCCTTTTAAAATTACGCGACTTTCCTTCATTTTCGAATGTTTCCGTAAATAAACCGTAAGGAATGCAGCCAAAGGCATGGTATTCCGACGATAGGCATCGATATAAATCGAATGATGAAGGTCCTGATTCGTTTTGAGCAAGTGGAGTGCCTGTAAATGTGGGAATCCTTGTGCAATTACGCGACTTTCCTTCATTTTCGACTGTTTTCGTGCATAAACCGTAACTAAGCGGCCAAAGGCCTAGTATTCCTACGTAGAGCATCGATATAAATCGAATGATGAAGGTCGTGATCTGTTTAGAGCAAGTGGAGTGTCTGTACATCCGGAAAACCTTGTAAAATTACGTGAATTTTGTTCATATTCTAGTGTTTCCGTGCGTAAACCATAAGGAAATCTGCCAAAGGCATAGTATTCTGACATAAAGCATCGAGATACATCGAATGATGATGGGCATCATCCGTTTAGAGCAAATGGAGTGTCTGTACATCCGGAAAACCTTGTAAAATTACGTGAATTTTCTTCATTTTCTAGTGTTTCCGTGCGTAAACCGTAACGAATGCAGCCAAAGGCATGGTATTCCGACGATAGGCATCGATATAAATCGAATGATAAGGTCCTGATTCGTTTTGAGCAAGTGGAGTACCTGTAAATGTGGGAATCCTTGTAAAATTACGCGACATTCCTTCATTTTCGACTGTGTTCGTGCATAAACCGTAACTAAGCGGCCAAAGGCCTATTATTCCTACGTAGAGCATCGATATAAATCGAATGATGAAGGTCATGATCTGTTTAGAGCAAATGGAGTGTCTGTTCATCCAGAAAACCTTGTAAAATTACGTGAAATTTCTTCATTTTCTAGTGTTTCCGTGCGTAAACCGTAAGGAAATCTGCCAAAGGCATAGTATTCTGACATAAAGCATCTAAATACATCGAATGATGATGGGCATGATCCGTTTGGAGCAAGTGGAGTGCCTGTAAATGTGGGAATCCTTGTAAAATTACGCGACTTTCCTTCATTTTCGACTGTGTTCGTGCATAAACCGTAACTAAGCGGCCAAAGGCCTAGTATTCCGACGATAGGCATCGATATAAATCTAATGATGAAGGTCCTGATTCGTTTTGAGCAAGTGGAGTGCCTGTAAATGTGGGAATCCTTGTAAAATTACGCGACTTTCCTTCATTTTCAACTGTGTTCGTGCATAAACGGTAACTAAGCGGCCAAAGGCCTAGTTTACCGGAAATAAAGAAAATCATGTAAAATTACACCCCTCTTCCCTTTTTTTGTTGTGTTTCCGTGCATAAACCGTAAGGAAAGCGGCCAAAGGCATAGTATTCCAACGTAAACCATGAACATATATCGAATGATAGAGATCATGATCCGTTTCCAGCAATTGGAGTGCCTGTAAATGCGAGAATCCTTGTAAAAATACGCGAATATCCTTCATTTTCGAGTGTTTTCGTGCATAAACCGTAAGTAAAGCGGGCAAAGGCATAGTATTCCAACGTAAAGCATGGATAAAAATCGATCGATGATGGTTATTATCCGTTTAGAACAAGTGGAGTGTCTATAAATGCGGAAAACCATGTAAAATTACACCCCTCTACCCTTATCATGTTGTGTTTCCGTGCATAAACCGTAAGGAAATCTACCAAAGGCATAGTATTCCGACATAAAGCGTCGAGATACATCGAATGATGATAGGCATGATCCGTTTAGTGCAAGTGGGGCTGTTGTAAATAGGGGAAATCGTTGTAAAATTACGTGACTATCCTTCATTTGGAATGCAGCCAAAGACATGGTATTCCGACGATAGGCATCGATATAAATCGAATGATGAAGGTCCTGATTCGTTTTGAGCAATTGGAGTGCCTGTAAATGTGGGAATCCTTGTAAAATTACGTGAATTTTCTTCATTTTCTAGTGTTTCCGTGCGTAAACCGTAAGGAAATCTGCCAAAGACATAGCACTCTGACATAAAGCATCGAGATACATCGAATGATAAAGCTCATGATCCGTTTAGAGCAAATGGAGTGGCTGTAAATGTGGAAATCCTTGTAAAATTACGCGACTTTCCTTCATTTTCGAATGTTTCCGTAAATAAACCGTAAGGAATGCAGCCAAAGGCATGGTATTCCGACGATAGGCATCGATATAAATCGAATGATGAAGGTCCTGATTCGTTTTGAGCAAGTGGAGTGCCTGTAAATGTGGGAATCCTTGTGCAATTACGCGACTTTCCTTCATTTTCGACTGTTTTCGTGCATAAACCGTAACTAAGCGGCCAAAGGCCTAGTATTCCTACGTAGAGCATCGATATAAATCGAATGATGAAGGTCGTGATCTGTTTAGAGCAAGTGGAGTGTCTGTACATCCGGAAAACCTTGTAAAATTACGTGAATTTTGTTCATTTTCTAGTGTTTCCGTGCGTAAACCATAAGGAAATCTGCCAAAGGCATAGTATTCTGACATAAAGCATCGAGATACATCGAATGATGATGGGCATCATCCGTTTAGAGCAAATGGAGTGTCTGTACATCCGGAAAACCTTGTAAAATTACGTGAATTTTCTTCATTTTCTAGTGTTTCCGTGCGTAAACCGTAACGAATGCAGCCAAAGGCATGGTATTCCGACGATAGGCATCGATATAAATCGAATGATAAGGTCCTGATTCGTTTTGAGCAAGTGGAGTACCTGTAAATGTGGGAATCCTTGTAAAATTACGCGACATTCCTTCATTTTCGACTGTGTTCGTGCATAAACCGTAACTAAGCGGCCAAAGGCCTATTATTCCTACGTAGAGCATCGATATAAATCGAATGATGAAGGTCATGATCTGTTTAGAGCAAATGGAGTGTCTGTTCATCCAGAAAACCTTGTAAAATTACGTGAAATTTCTTCATTTTCTAGTGTTTCCGTGCGTAAACCGTAAGGAAATCTGCCAAAGGCATAGTATTCTGACATAAAGCATCTAAATACATCGAATGATGATGGGCATGATCCGTTTGGAGCAAGTGGAGTGCCTGTAAATGTGGGAATCCTTGTAAAATTACGCGACTTTCCTTCATTTTCGACTGTGTTCGTGCATAAACCGTAACTAAGCGGCCAAAGGCCTAGTATTCCGACGTAGAGCATCGATATAAATCGAATGATGAAGGTCATGATCTGTTTAGAGCAAGTGGAGTGGCTATAAATGCGGAAAACCTTGTAAAATTACATGCCTCTTCCCTTATTTTATTGTGTTTCCGTGCGTAAACCGTAAGGAAATCTACCAAAGGCATAGTATTCCGACATAAAGCATCGAGATTCATCGAATGATGATGGGCATGATCCGTTTGGAGCAAGTGGGGAGGTTGTAAATAGAGGAAATCCTTGACAAATTACGTGACTTTCCTTCATTTTCGAGTGTTTCCGTACATAAACCGTAAGGAATGCAGCCAAAGGCATTGTATTCCGACGATAGGCATCGATATAAATCGAATGATGAAGGTCCTGATTCGTTTTGAGCAAGAGGAGTGCCTGTAAATGTGGGAATCCTTGTAAAATTACGCGACTTTCCTTCATTTTCAACTGTGTTCGTGCATAAACGGTAACTAAGCGGCCAAAGGCCTAGTATTCCGGAAATAAAGAAAATCATGTAAAATTACACCCCTCTTCCCTTTTTTTGTTGTGTTTCCGTGCATGAACCGTAAGGAAAGCGGCCAAAGGCATAGTATTCCAACGTAAACCATGAACATATATCGAATGATAGAGATCATGATCCGTTTCCAGCAATTGGAGTGCCTGTAAATGCGAGAATCCTTGTAAAAATACGCGAATATCCTTCATTTTCGAGTGTTTTCGTGCATAAACCGTAAGTAAAGCGGGCAAAGGCATAGTATTCCAACGTAAAGCATGGATAAAAATCGATCGATGATGGTTATTATCCGTTTAGAACAAGTGGAGTGTCTATAAATGCGGAAAACCATGTAAAATTACACCCCTCTACCCTTATCATGTTGTGTTTCCGTGCATAAACCGTAAGGAAATCTACCAAAGGCATAGTATTCCGACATAAAGCGTCGAGATACATCGAATGATGATAGGCATGATCCGTTTAGTGCAAGTGGGGCTGTTGTAAATAGGGGAAATCGTTGTAAAATTACGTGACTATCCTTCATTTGGAATGCAGCCAAAGACATGGTATTCCGACGATAGGCATCGATATAAATCGAATGATGAAGGTCCTGATTCGTTTTGAGCAATTGGAGTGCCTGTAAATGTGGGAATCCTTGTAAAATTACGTGAATTTTCTTCATTTTCTAGTGTTTCCGTGCGTAAACCGTAAGGAAATCTGCCAAAGACATAGCACTCTGACATAAAGCATCGAGATACATCGAATGATAAAGCTCATGATCCGTTTAGAGCAAATGGAGTGGCTGTAAATGTGGAAATCCTTGTAAAATTACGCGACTTTCCTTCATTTTCGAATGTTTCCGTAAATAAACCGTAAGGAATGCAGCCAAAGGCATGGTATTCCGACGATAGGCATCGATATAAATCGAATGATGAAGGTCCTGATTCGTTTTGAGCAAGTGGAGTGCCTGTAAATGTGGGAATCCTTGTGCAATTACGCGACTTTCCTTCATTTTCGACTGTTTTCGTGCATAAACCGTAACTAAGCGGCCAAAGGCCTAGTATTCCTACGTAGAGCATCGATATAAATCGAATGATGAAGGTCGTGATCTGTTTAGAGCAAGTGGAGTGTCTGTACATCCGGAAAACCTTGTAAAATTACGTGAATTTTGTTCATTTTCTAGTGTTTCCGTGCGTAAACCATAAGGAAATCTGCCAAAGGCATAGTATTCTGACATAAAGCATCGAGATACATCGAATGATGATGGGCATCATCCGTTTAGAGCAAATGGAGTGTCTGTACATCCGGAAAACCTTGTAAAATTACGTGAATTTTCTTCATTTTCTAGTGTTTCCGTGCGTAAACCGTAACGAATGCAGCCAAAGGCATGGTATTCCGACGATAGGCATCGATATAAATCGAATGATAAGGTCCTGATTCGTTTTGAGCAAGTGGAGTACCTGTAAATGTGGGAATCCTTGTAAAATTACGCGACATTCCTTCATTTTCGACTGTGTTCGTGCATAAACCGTAACTAAGCGGCCAAAGGCCTATTATTCCGACGTAGAGCATCGATATAAATCGAATGATGAAGGTCATGATCTGTTTAGAGCAAATGGAGTGTCTGTTCATCCAGAAAACCTTGTAAAATTACGTGAAATTTCTTCATTTTCTAGTGTTTCCGTGCGTAAACCGTAAGGAAATCTGCCAAAGGCATAGTATTCTGACATAAAGCATCTAAATACATCGAATGATGATGGGCATGATCCGTTTGGAGCAAGTGGAGTGCCTGTAAATGTGGGAATCCTTGTAAAATTACGCGACTTTCCTTCATTTTCGACTGTGTTCGTGCATAAACCGTAACTAAGCGGCCAAAGGCCTAGTATTCCGACGTAGAGCATCGATATAAATCGAATGATGAAGGTCATGATCTGTTTAGAGCAAGTGGAGTGGCTATAAATGCGGAAAACCTTGTAAAATTACATGCCTCTTCCCTTATTTTATTGTGTTTCCGTGCGTAAACCGTAAGGAAATCTACCAAAGGCATAGTATTCCGACATAAAGCATCGAGATTCATCGAATGATGATGGGCATGATCCGTTTGGAGCAAGTGGGGAGGTTGTAAATAGAGGAAATCCTTGACAAATTACGTGACTTTCCTTCATTTTCGAGTGTTTCCGTACATAAACCGTAAGGAATGCAGCCAAAGGCATTGTATTAAGACGATAGGCATCGATATAAATCGAATGATGAAGGTCCTGATTCGTTTTGAGCAAGAGGAGTGCCTGTAAATGTGGGAATCCTTGTAAAATTACGCGACTTTCCTTCATTTTCAACTGTGTTCGTGCATAAACGGTAACTAAGCGGCCAAAGGCCTAGTATTCCGGAAATAAAGAAAATCATGTAAAATTACACCCCTCTTCCCTTTTTTTGTTGTGTTTCCGTGCATAAACCGTAAGGAAAGCGGCCAAAGGCATAGTATTCCAACGTAAACCATGAACATATATCGAATGATAGAGATCATGATCCGTTTCCAGCAATTGGAGTGCCTGTAAATGCGAGAATCCTTGTAAAAATACGCGAATATCCTTCATTTTCGAGTGTTTTCGTGCATAAACCGTAAGTAAAGCGGGCAAAGGCATAGTATTCCAACGTAAAGCATGGATAAAAATCGATCGATGATGGTTATTATCCGTTTAGAACAAGTGGAGTGTCTATAAATGCGGAAAACCATGTAAAATTACACCCCTCTACCCTTATCATGTTGTGTTTCCGTGCATAAACCGTAAGGAAATCTACCAAAGGCATAGTATTCCGACATAAAGCGTCGAGATACATCGAATGATGATAGGCATGATCCGTTTAGTGCAAGTGGGGCTGTTGTAAATAGGGGAAATCGTTGTAAAATTACGTGACTATCCTTCATTTGGAATGCAGCCAAAGACATGGTATTCCGACGATAGGCATCGATATAAATCGAATGATGAAGGTCCTGATTCGTTTTGAGCAATTGGAGTGCCTGTAAATGTGGGAATCCTTGTAAAATTACGTGAATTTTCTTCATTTTCTAGTGTTTCCGTTCGTAAACCGTAAGGAAATCTGCCAAAGACATAGCACTCTGACATAAAGCATCGAGATACATCGAATGATAAAGCTCATGATCCGTTTAGAGCAAATGGAGTGGCTGTAAATGTGGAAATCCTTGTAAAATTACGCGACTTTCCTTCATTTTCGAATGTTTCCGTAAATAAACCGTAAGGAATGCAGCCAAAGGCATGGTATTCCGACGATAGGCATCGATATAAATCGAATGATGAAGGTCCTGATTCGTTTTGAGCAAGTGGAGTGCCTGTAAATGTGGGAATCCTTGTGCAATTACGCGACTTTCCTTCATTTTCGACTGTTTTCGTGCATAAACCGTAACTAAGCGGCCAAAGGCCTATTATTCCTACGTAGAGCATCGATATAAATCGAATGATGAAGGTCATGATCTGTTTAGAGCAAATGGAGTGTCTGTTCATCCAGAAAACCTTGTAAAATTACGTGAAATTTCTTCATTTTCTAGTGTTTCCGTGCGTAAACCGTAAGGAAATCTGCCAAAGGCATAGTATTCTGACATAAAGCATCTAAATACATCGAATGATGATGGGCATGATCCGTTTGGAGCAAGTGGAGTGCCTGTAAATGTGGGAATCCTTGTAAAATTACGCGACTTTCCTTCATTTTCGACTGTGTTCGTGCATAAACCGTAACTAAGCGGCCAAAGGCCTAGTATTCCGACGTAGAGCATCGATATAAATCGAATGATGAAGGTCATGATCTGTTTAGAGCAAGTGGAGTGGCTATAAATGCGGAAAACCTTGTAAAATTACACGCCTCTTCCCTTATTTTATTGTGTTTCCGTGCGTAAACCGTAAGGAAATCTACCAAAGGCATAGTATTCCGACATAAAGCATCGAGATTCATCGAATGATGATGGGCATGATCCGTTTGGAGCAAGTGGGGAGGTTGTAAATAGAGGAAATCCTTGACAAATTACGTGACTTTCCTTCATTTTCGAGTGTTTCCGTACATAAACCGTAAGGAATGCAGCCAAAGGCATTGTATTCCGACGATAGGCATCGATATAAATCGAATGATGAAGGTCCTGATTCGTTTTGAGCAAGAGGAGTGCCTGTAAATGTGGGAATCCTTGTAAAATTACGCGACTTTCCTTCATTTTCAACTGTGTTCGTGCATAAACGGTAACTAAGCGGCCAAAGGCCTAGTATTCCGGAAATAAAGAAAATCATGTAAAATTACACCCCTCTTCCCTTTTTTTGTTGTGTTTCCGTGCATAAACCGTAAGGAAAGCGGCCAAAGGCATAGTATTCCAACGTAAACCATGAACATATATCGAATGATAGAGATCATGATCCGTTTCCAGCAATTGGAGTGCCTGTAAATGCGAGAATCCTTGTAAAAATACGCGAATATCCTTCATTTTCGAGTGTTTTCGTGCATAAACCGTAAGTAAAGCGGGCAAAGGCATAGTATTCCAACGTAAAGCATGGATAAAAATCGATCGATGATGGTTATTATCCGTTTAGAACAAGTGGAGTGTCTATAAATGCGGAAAACCATGTAAAATTACACCCCTCTACCCTTATCATGTTGTGTTTCCGTGCATAAACCGTAAGGAAATCTACCAAAGGCATAGTATTCCGACATAAAGCGTCGAGATACATCGAATGATGATAGGCATGATCCGTTTAGTGCAAGTGGGGCTGTTGTAAATAGGGGAAATCGTTGTAAAATTACGTGACTATCCTTCATTTGGAATGCAGCCAAAGACATGGTATTCCGACGATAGGCATCGATATAAATCGAATGATGAAGGTCCTGATTCGTTTTGAGCAATTGGAGTGCCTGTAAATGTGGGAATCCTTGTAAAATTACGTGAATTTTCTTCATTTTCTAGTGTTTCCGTTCGTAAACCGTAAGGAAATCTGCCAAAGACATAGCACTCTGACATAAAGCATCGAGATACATCGAATGATAAAGCTCATGATCCGTTTAGAGCAAATGGAGTGGCTGTAAATGTGGAAATCCTTGTAAAATTACGCGACTTTCCTTCATTTTCGAATGTTTCCGTAAATAAACCGTAAGGAATGCAGCCAAAGGCATGGTATTCCGACGATAGGCACCGATATAAATCGAATGATGAAGGTCCTGATTCGTTTTGAGCAAGTGGAGTGCCTGTAAATGTGGGAATCCTTGTGCAATTACGCGACTTTCCTTCATTTTCGACTGTTTTCGTGCATAAACCGTAACTAAGCGGCCAAAGGCCTAGTATTCCGACGTAGAGCATCGATATAAATCGAATGATGAAGGTCGTGATCTATTTAGAGCAAGTGGAGTGTCTGTACATCCGGAAATCCTTGTAAAATTACGTGAATTTTCTGCATTTTCTAGTGTTTCCGTGCGTAAATCGTAAGGAATGCAGCCAAAGGCATGGTATCCCGACGATAGGCATCGATATAAATCGAATGATGAAGGTCCTGATTCGTTTTGAGCAATTGGAGTGCCTGTAAATGTGGGAATCCTTGTAAAATTACGTGAATTTTCTTCATTTTCTAGTGTTTCCGTTCGTAAACCGTAAGGAAATCTGCCAAAGACATAGCACTCTGACATAAAGCATCGAGATACATCGAATGATAAAGCTCATGATCCGTTTAGAGCAAATGGAGTGGCTGTAAATGTGGAAATCCTTGTAAAATTACGCGACTTTCCTTCATTTTCGAATGTTTCCGTAAATAAACCGTAAGGAATGCAGCCAAAGGCATGGTATTCCGACGATAGGCACCGATATAAATCGAATGATGAAGGTCCTGATTCGTTTTGAGCAAGTGGAGTGCCTGTAAATGTGGGAATCCTTGTGCAATTACGCGACTTTCCTTCATTTTCGACTGTTTTCGTGCATAAACCGTAACTAAGCGGCCAAAGGCCTAGTATTCCGACGTAGAGCATCGATATAAATCGAATGATGAAGGTCGTGATCTATTTAGAGCAAGTGGAGTGTCTGTACATCCGGAAATCCTTGTAAAATTACGTGAATTTTCTGCATTTTCTAGTGTTTCCGTGCGTAAATCGTAAGGAATGCAGCCAAAGGCATGGTATCCCGACGATAGGCATCGATATAAATCTAATGATGAAGGTCCTGATTCGTTTTGAGCAAGTGGAGTGCCTGTAAATGTGGGAATCCTTGTAAAATTACGCGACTTTCCTTCATTTTTGACTGTTTTCTTGCATAAACCGTAATTAAGCGGCCAAAGGCCTACTATTCCGACGTAGAGCGTCGATATAAATCGAATGATGAAGGTCATGATCTGTTTAGAGCAAATGGAGTGTCTGTACATCCGGAAAACCTTGTAAAATTACGTAAATTTTCTTCATTTTCTAGTGTTTCCGTACATAACCCGTAAGGAATGCAGCCAAAGGCATGGTATTCCGACGATAGGCATCGATATAAATCGAATGATAAGGTCCTGGTTCGTTTTGAGCAAGTGGAGTGCCTGTAAATGTGGGAATCCTTGTAAAATTACGCGACTTTCCTTCATTTTCGAATGTTTTCTTGCATAAACCGTAACTAAGCGGACAAAGGCCTAGTATTCCGACGTAGAGCATCGATATAAATCGAATGATGAAGGTCGTGATCTGTTTAGAGCAAGTGGAGTGTCTGTACATCCGGAAAACCTTGTAAAATTACGTGAATTTTCTTCATTTTCTAGTGTTTCCGTGCGTAAATCGTAAGGAATGCAGCCAAAGGCATGGTATTCCGACGATAGGCATCGATATAAATCTAATGATGAAGGTCCTGATTCGTTTTGAGCAAGTGGAGTGCCTGTAAATGTGGGAATCCTTGTAAAATTACGCGACATTCCTTCATTTCCGACTGTGTTCGTGCATAAACCGTAACTAAGCGGCCAAAGGCCTATTATTCCGACGTAGAGCATCGATATAAATCGAATGATGAAGGTCATGATCTGTTTAGAGCAAATGGAGTGTCTGTTCATCCGGAAAACCTTGTAAAATTACGTGAAATTTCTTCATTTTCTAGTGTTTCCGTGCGTAAACCGTAAGGAATGCAGCCAAAGGCATGGTATCCCGACGATAGGCATCGATATAAATCTAATGATGAAGGTCCTGATTCGTTTTGAACAAGTGGAGTGCCTGTAAATGTGGGAATCCTTGTAAAATTACGCGACTTTCCTTCATTTTCGACTGTTTTCTTGCATAAACCGTAATTAAGCGGCCAAAGGCCTACTATTCCGACGTAGAGCGTCGATATAAATCGAATGATGAAGGTCATGATCTGTTTAGAGCAAATGGAGTGTCTGTACATCCGGAAAACCTTGTAAAATTACGTGAATTTTCTGCATTTTCTAGTGTTTCCGTGCGTAAATCGTAAGGAATGCAGCCAAAGGCATGGTATCCCGACGATAGGCATCGATATAAATCTAATGATGAAGGTCCTGATTCGTTTTGAGCAAGTGGAGTGCCTGTAAATGTGGGAATCCTTGTAAAATTACGCGACTTTCCTTCATTTTCGACTGTTTTCTTGCATAAACCGTAATTAAGCGGCCAAAGGCCTAGTATTCCGACGTAGAGCATCGATATAAATCAAATGATGAAGGTCGTGATCTGTTTAGAGCAAGTGGAGTGTCTGTACATCCGGAAAACCTTGTAAAATTACGTGAATTTTCTTCATTTTCTAGTGTTTCCGTGCGTAAATCGTAAGGAATGCAGCCAAAGGCATGGTATTCCGACGATAGGCATCGATATAAATCTAATGATAAGGTTCTGATTCGTTTTGAGCAAGTAGAGTACCTGTAAATGTGGGAATCCTTGTTAAATTACGCAACTTTCCTTCATTTTCGACTGTTTTCGTGCATAAACCGTAACTAAGCGGACAAAGGCCTAGTATTCCGACGTAGAGCATCGATATAAATCGAAGGATGATGGTCCCAATCCGTTTAGAGCAAATGGAGTGTCTGTACATCCGGAAAACCTTGTAAAATTACGTGAATTTTCTTCATTTTCTAGTATTTCCGTGCGTAAACCGTAAGGAAATCTGCCAAAGGCATAGTATTCTGACATAAAGCATCGAGATACATCGAATGATGATGGGCATGATCCGTTTAGAACAAGTGGGGATGTTGTAAATAGGGGAAATCCTTGTAAAATTACGTGACTTTCCTTCATTTTCGAGTGTTTCCGTGCGTAAACCGTAAGGAAATCGGCCAAAGACATAGCACTCTGACATAAAGCATCGAGATACATCGAATGATAAAGCTCATGATCCGTTTAGAGCAAATGGAGTGGCTGTAAATGTGGAAATCCTTGTAAAATTACGCGACTTTCCTTCATTTTCGAATGTTTCCGTAAATAAACCGTAAGGAATGCAGCCAAAGGCATGGTATTCCGACGAGAGGCATCGATATAAATCGAATGATGAAGGTCCTGATTCGTTTTGAGCAAGTGGAGTGCCTGTAAATGTGGGAATCCTTGTGCAATTACGCGACTTTCCTTCATTTTCGACTGTTTTCGTGCATAAACCGTAACTAAGCGGCCAAAGGCCTAGTATTCCGACGTAGAGCATCGATATAAATCGAATGATGAAGGTCGTGATCTGTTTAGAGCAAGTGGAGTGTCTGTACATCCGGAAAACCTTGTAAAATTACGTGAATTTTCTGCATTTTCTAGTGTTTCCGTGCGTAAATCGTAAGGAATGCAGCCAAAGGCATGGTATTCCGACGATAGGCATCGATATAAATCTAATGATGAAGGTCCTGATTCGTTTTGAGCAAGTGGAGTGCCTGTAAATGTGGGAATCCTTGTAAAATTACGCGACTTTCCTTCATTTTCGACTGTTTTCATGCATAAACCGTAATTAAGCGGCCAAAGGCCTACTATTCCGACGTAGAGCGTCGATATAAATCGAATGATGAAGGTCATGATCTGTTTAGAGCAAATGGAGTGTCTGTACATCCGGAAAACCTTGTAAAATTACGTAAATTTTCTTCATTTTCTAGTGTTTCCGTACATAACCCGTAAGGAATGCAGCCAAAGGCATGGTATTCCGACGATAGGCATCGATATAAATCGAATGATAAGGTCCTGGTTCGTTTTGAGCAAGTGGAGTGCCTGTAAATGTGGGAATCCTTGTAAAATTACGCGACTTTCCTTCATTTTCGAATGTTTTCTTGCATAAACCGTAACTAAGCGGCCAAAGGCCTAGTATTCCGACGTAGAGCATCGATATAAATCAAATGATGAAGGTCGTGATCTGTTTAGAGCAAGTGGAGTGTCTTTACATCCGGAAAACCTTGTAAAATTACGTGAATTTTCTTCATTTTCTAGTGTTTCCGTGCGTAAATCGTAAGGAATGCAGCCAAAGGCATGGTATTCCGACGATAGGCATCGATATAAATCTAATGATAAGGTTCTGATTCGTTTTGAGCAAGTAGAGTACCTGTAAATGTGGGAATCCTTGTTAAATTACGCAACTTTCCTTCATTTTCGACTGTTTTCGTGCATAAACCGTAACTAAGCGGACAAAGGCCTAGTATTCCGACGTAGAGCATCGATATAAATCGAAGGATGATGGTCCCAATCCGTTTAGAGCAAATGGAGTGTCTGTACATCCGGAAAACCTTGTAAAATTACGTGAATTTTCTTCATTTTCTAGTATTTCCGTGCGTAAACCGTAAGGAAATCTGCCAAAGGCATAGTATTCTGACATAAAGCATCGAGATACATCGAATGATGATGGGCATGATCCGTTTAGAACAAGTGGGGATGTTGTAAATAGGGGAAATCCTTGTAAAATTACGTGACTTTCCTTCATTTTCGAGTGTTTCCGTGCGTAAACCGTAACGAATGCAGCCAAAGGCATGGTATTCCGACGATACGCATCGATATAAATCGAATGATAAGGTCCTGATTCGTTTTGAGCAAGTGGAGTACCTGTAAATGTGGGAATCCTTGTAAAATTACGCGACATTCCTTCATTTCCGACTGTGTTCGTGCATAAACCGTAACTAAGCGGCCAAAGGCCTATTATTCCGACGTAGAGCATCGATATAAATTGAATGATGAAGGTCATGATCTGTTTAGAGCAAATGGAGTGTCTGTTCATCCGGAAAACCTTGTAAAATTACGTGAAATTTCTTCATTTTCTAGTGTTTCCGTGCGTAAACCGTAAGGAATGCAGCCAAAGGCATGGTATTCCGACGATAGGCATCGATATAAATCGAATGATGTAGGTCCTGATTCGTTTTGAGCAAGTGGAGTGCCTGTAAATGTGGGAATCCTTGTAAAATTACGTGACTTTCCTTCATTTTCGACTGTTTTCGTGCAGAAACCGTAACAAAGCGGCCAAAGGCCTAGTATTCCGACGTAGAGCATCGATATAAATCGAATGATGAAGGTCATGATCTGCTTAGAGCAAATGGAGTGGCTATAAATGCGGAAAACCTTGTAAAATTACACGCCTCTTCCCTTATTTTATTGTGTTTCCGTGCGTAAACCGTAAGGAAATCTACCAAAGGCATAGTATTCCGACATAAAGCATCGAGATTCATCGAATGATGATGGGCATGATCCGTTTGGAGCAAGTGGAGAGGTTGTAAATAGAGGAAATCCTTGACAAATTACGTGACTTTCCTTCATTTTCGAGTGTTTCCGTACATAAACCGTAAGGAATGCAGCCAAAGGCATGGTATTCCGACGATAGGCATCGATATAAATCGAATGATGAAGGTCCTGATTCGTTTTGAGCAAGAGGAGTGCCTGTAAATGTGGGAATCCTTGTAAAATTACGCGACTTTCCTTCATTTTCAACTGTGTTCGTGCATAAACCGTAACTAAGCGGCCAAAGGCCTAGTATTCCGACGTAGAGCATCGATATAAATCGAATGATGAAGGTCGTGATCTGTTTAGAGCAAGTGGAGTGTCTGTACATCCGGAAAACCTTGTAAAATTACGTGAATTTTCTTCATTTTCTAGTATTTCCGTGCGTAAACCGTAAGGAAATCTGCCAAAGGCATAGTATTCTGACATAAAGCATCGAGATACATCGAATGATGATGGGCATGATCCGTTTAGAACAAGTGGGGATGTTGTAAATAGGGGAAATCCTTGTAAAATTACGTGACTTTCCTTCATTTTCGAGTGTTTCCGTGCGTAAACCGTAACGAATGCAGCCAAAGGCATGGTATTCCGACGATACGCATCGATATAAATCGAATGATAAGGTCCTGATTCGTTTTGAGCAAGTGGAGTACCTGTGAATGTGGGAATCCTTGTAAAATTACGCGACATTCCTTCATTTCCGACTGTGTTCGTGCATAAACCGTAACTAAGCGGCCAAAGGCCTATTATTCCGACGTAGAGCATCGATATAAATCGAATGATGAAGGTCATGATCTGTTTAGAGCAAATGGAGTGTCTGTTCATCCGGAAAACCTTGTAAAATTACGTGAAATTTCTTCATTTTCTAGTGTTTCCGTGCGTAAACCGTAAGGAATGCAGCCAAAGGCATGGTATTCCGACGATAGGCATCGATATAAATCGAATGATAAGGTCCTGATTCGTTTTGAGCAAGTGGAGTGCCTGTAAATGTGGGAATCCTTGTAAAATTACGCGACTTTCCTTCATTTTCGACTGTTTTCGTGCATAAACCGTAACTAAGCGGCCAAAGGCCTAGTATTCCGACGTAGAGCATCGATATAAATCGAATGATGAAGGTCATGATCTGTTTAGAGCAAGTGGAGTGGCTATAAATGCGGAAAACCTTGTAAAATTACACGCCTCTTCCCTTATTTTATTGTATTTCCGTGCGTAAACCGTAAGGAAATCTACCAAAGGCATAGTATTCCGACATAAAGCATCGAGATTCATCGAATGATGATGGGCATGATCCGTTTGGAGCAAGTGGAGAGGTTGTAAATAGAGGAAATCCTTGACAAATTACGTGACTTTCCTTCATTTTCGAGTGTTTCCGTACATAAACCGTAAGGAATGCAGCCAAAGGCATGGTATTCCGACGATAGGCATCGATATAAATCGAATGATGAAGGTCCTGATTCGTTTTGAGCAAGAGGAGTGCCTGTAAATGTGGGAATCCTTGTAAAATTACGCGACTTTCCTTCATTTTCAACTGTGTTCGTGCATAAACCGTAACTAAGCGGCCAAAGGCCTAGTATTCCGACGTAGAGCATCGATATAAATCGAATGATGAAGGTCGTGATCTGTTTAGAGCAAGTGGAGTGTCTGTACATCCGGAAAACCTTGTAAAATTACGTGAATTTTCTTCATTTTCTAGTGTTTCTGTGCGTAAATCGTAAGGAATGCAGCCAAAGGCATGGTATTCCGACGATAGGCATCGATATAAATCTAATGATGAAGGTCCTGATTCGTTTTGAGCAAGTGGAGTGCCTGTAAATGTGGGAATCCTTGTAAAATTACGCGACTTTCCTTCATTTTCGACTGTTTTCTTGCATAAACCGTAATTAAGCGGCCAAAGGCCTACTATTCCGACGTAGAGCATCGATATAAATAGAATGATGAAGGTCATGATCTGTTTAGAGCAAATGGAGTGTCTGTACATCCGGAAAACCTTGTAAAATTACGTAAATTTTCTTCATTTTCTAGTGTTTCCGTACATAAACCGTAAGGAATGCAGCCAAAGGCATGGTATTCCGACGATAGGCATCGATATAAATCGAATGATAAGGTCCTGGTTCGTTTTGAGCAAGTGGAGTGCCTGTAAATGTGGGAATCCTTGTAAAATTACGCGACTTTCCTTCATTTTCGACTGTTTTCGTGCATAAACCGTAACTAAGCGGCCAAAGGCCTAGTATTCCGACGTAGAGCATCGATATAAATCGAATGATGAAGGTCGTGATCTGTTTAGAGCAAGTGGAGTGTCTGTACATCCGGAAAACCTTGTAAAATTACGTGAATTTTGTTCATTTTCTAGTGTTTCCGTGCGTAAACCGTAAGGAAATCTGCCAAAGGCATAGTATTCTGACATAAAGCATCGAGATACATCGAATGATGATGGGCATCATCCGTTTAGAGCAAATGGAGTGTCTGTACATCCGGAAAACCTTGTAAAATTACGTGAATTTTCTTCATTTTCTAGTGTTTCCGTGCGTAAACCGTAACGAATGCAGCCAAAGGCATGGTATTCCGACGATAGGCATCGATATAAATCGAATGATAAGGTCCTGATTCGTTTTGAGCAAGTGGAGTACCTGTAAATGTGGGAATCCTTGTAAAATTACGCGACATTCCTTCATTTTCGACTGTGGTCGTGCATAAACCGTAACTAAGCGGCCAAAGGCCTATTATTCCGACGTAGAGCATCGATATAAATCGAATGATGAAGGTCATGATCTGTTTAGAGCAAATGGAGTGTCTGTTCATCCAGAAAACCTTGTAAAATTACGTGAAATTTCTTCATTTTCTAGTGTTTCCGTGCGTAAACCGTAAGGGAATCTGCCAAAGGCATAGTATTCTGACATAAAGCATCTAAATACATCGAATGATGATGGGCATGATCAGTTTGGAGCAAGTGGAGTGCCTGTAAATGTGGGAATCCTTGTAAAATTACGCGACTTTCCTTCATTTTCGACTGTTTTCTTGCATAAACCGTAATTAAGCGGCCAAAGGCCTACTATTCCGACGTAGAGCATCGATATAAATCGAATGGTGAAGGTCATGATCTGTTTAGAGCAAATGGAGTGTCTGTACATCCGGAAAACCTTGTAAAATTACGTAAATTTTCTTCATTTTCTAGTGTTTCCGTACATAAACCGTAAGGAATGCAGCCAAAGGCATGGTATTCCGACGATAGGCATCGATATAAATCGAATGATAAGGTCCTGATTCGTTTTGAGCAAGTGGAGTACCTGTAAATGTGGGAATCCTTGTAAAATTACGCGACATTCCTTCATTTCCGACTGTGTTCGTGCATAAACCGTAACTAAGCGGCCAAAGGCCTATTATTCCGACGTAGAGCATCGATATAAATCGAATGCTGAAGGTCATGATCTGTTTAGAGCAAATGGAGTGTCTGTTCATCCGGAAAACCTTGTAAAATTACGTGAAATTTCTTCATTTTCTAGTGTTTCCGTGCGTAAACCGTAAGGAATGCAGCCAAAGGCATGGTATTCCGACGATAGGCATCGATATAAATCGAATGATGAAGGTCCTGATTCGTTTTGAGCAAGTGGAGTGCCTGTAAATGTGGGAATCCTTGTAAAATTACGTGACTTTCCTTCATTTTCGACTGTTTTCGTGCAGAAACCGTAACAAAGCGGCCAAAGGCCTAGTATTCCGACGTAGAGCATCGATATAAATCGAATGATGAAGGTCATGATCTGCTTAGAGCAAATGGAGTGTCTGTACATCCGGAAAACCTTGTTAAATTACGCGACTTTCCTTCATTTTCGAGTGTTTCCGTAAATAAACAGTAAGGAATGCAGCCAAAGGCATGGTATTCCGACGATAGGCATCGATATAAATCGAATGATAAGGTCCTGATTCGTTTTGAGCAAGTGGAGTGCCTGTAAATGTGGGAATCCTTGTAAAATTACGCGACTTTCCTTCATTTTCGACTGTTTTCGTGCATAAACCGTAACTAAGCGGCCAAAGGCCTAGTATTCCGACGTAGAGCATCGATATAAATCGAATGATGAAGGTTATGATCTGTTTAGAGCAAGTGGAGTGGCTATAAATGCGGAAAACCTTGTAAAATTACACGCCTCTTCCCTTATTTTATTGTGTTTCCGTGCGTAAACCGTAAGGAAATCTACCAAAGGCATAGTATTCCGACATAAAGCATCGAGATTCATCGAATGATGATGGGCATGATCCGTTTGGAGCAAGTGGGGAGGTTGTAAATAGAGGAAATCCTTGACAAATTACGTGACTTTCCTTCATTTTCGAGTATTTCCGTACATAAACCGTAAGGAATGCAGCCAAAGGCATGGTATTCCGACGATAGGCATCGATATAAATCGAATGATAAGGTCCTGGTTCGTTTTGAGCAAGTGGAGTGTCTGTAAATGTGGGAATCCTTGTAAAATTACGCGACTTTCCTTCATTTTCAACTGTGTTCGTGCATAAACGGTAACTAAGCGGCCAAAGGCCTATTATTCCAACGTAGAGCATCGATATAAATCGAATGCTGAAGGTCATGATCTGTTTAGAGCAAATGGAGTGTCTGTTCATCCGGAAAACCTTGTAAAATTACGTGAAATTTCTTCATTTTCTAGTGTTTCCGTGCGTAAACCGTAAGGAATGCAGCCAAAGGCATGGTATTCCGACGATAGGCATCGATATAAATCGAATGATGAAGGTCCTGATTCGTTTTGAGCAAGTGGAGTGCCTGTAAATGTGGGAATCCTTGTAAAATTACGTGACTTTCCTTCATTTTCGACTGTGTTCGTGCAGAAACCGTAACAAAGCGGCCAAAGGCCTAGTATTCCGACGTAGAGCATCGATATAAATCGAATGATGAAGGTCAGGATCTGTTTAGAGCAAATGGAGTGTCTGTTCATCCGGAAAACCTTGTAAAATTACGTGAAATTTCTTCATTCTCTAGTGTTTCCGTGCGTAAACCGTAAGAAATGCAGCCAAAGGCATGGTATTCCGACGATAGGCATCGATATAAATCGAATGATAAGGTCCTGGTTCGTTTTGAGCAAGTGGAGTGTCTGTAAATGTGGGAATCCTTGTAAAATTACGCGACTTTCCTTCATTTTCAACTGTGTTCGTGCATAAACGGTAACTAAGCGGCCAAAGGCCTATTATTCCAACGTAGAGCATCGATATAAATCGAATGCTGAAGGTCATGATCTGTTTAGAGCAAATGGAGTGTCTGTTCATCCGGAAAACCTTGTAAAATTACGTGAAATTTCTTCATTTTCTATTGTTTCCGTGCGTAAACCGTAAGGAAAGCGGCCAAAGGCATAGTATTCCAACGTAAGCCATGAACATATATCGAATGATAGCGATCATGATCCGTTTCCAGCAATTGGAGTGCCTGTAAATGCGAGAATCCATGTAAAAATACGCGAATATCCTTCATTTTCGAGTGTTTTCGTGCATAAACCGTAAGTAAAGCGGGCAAAGGCATAGTATTCCAACGTAAAGCATGGATAAAAATCGATCGATGATGGTTATGATCCGTTTAGACCAAGTGGAGTGTCTATAAATGCGGAAAACCATGTAAAATTACACCCCTCTTCCCTTATCATGTTGTGTTTCCGTGCATAAACCGTAAGGAAATCTACCAAAGGCATAGTATTCCGACATAAAGCGTCGAGATACATCGAATGATGATAGGCATGATCCGTTTAGTGCAAGTGGGGCTGTTGTAAATAGGGGAAATCCTTGTAAAATTACGTGACTATCCTTCATTTGGAATGCAGCCAAAGACATGGTATTCCGACGATAGGCATTGATATAAATCGAATGATGAAGGTCCTGATTCGTTTTGAGCAATTGGAGTGCCTGTAAATGTGGGAATCCTTGTAAAATTACGTGAATTTTCTTCATTTTCTAGTGTTTCCGTGCGTAAACCGTAAGGAAATCTGCCAAAGACATAGCACTCTGACATAAAGCATCGAGATACATCGAATGATAAAGCTCATGATCCGTTTAGAGCAAATGGAGTGGCTGTAAATGTGGAAATCCTTGTGCAATTACGCGACTTTCCTTCATTTTCGAATGTTTCCGTAAATAAACCGTAACTAAGCGGCCAAAGGCCTAGTATTCCGACGTAGAGCATCGATATAAATCGAATGATGAAGGTCGTGATCTGTTTAGAGCAAGTGGAGTGTCTGTACATCCGGAAAACCTTGTAAAATTACGTGAATTTTCTGCATTTTCTAGTGTTTCCGTGCGTAAATCGTAAGGAATGCAGCCAAAGGCATGGTATTCCGACGATAGGCATCGATATAAATCTAATGATGAAGGTCCTGATTCGTTTTGAGCAAGTGGAGTGCCTGTAAATGTGGGAATCTTTGTAAAATTACGCGACTTTCCTTCATTTTCGACTGTTTTCTTGCATAAACCGTAATTAAGCGGCCAAAGGCCTACTATTCCGACGTAGAGCATCGATATAAATCGAATGATGAAGGTCATGATCTGTTTAGAGCAAATGGAGTGTCTGTACATCCGGAAAACCTTGTAAAATTACGTAAATTTTCTTCATTTTCTAGTGTTTCCGTACATAAACCGTAAGGAATGCAGCCAAAGGCATGGTATTCCGACGATAGGCATCGATATAAATCGAATGATAAGGTCCTGATTCGTTTTGAGCAAGTGGAGTACCTGTAAATGTGGGAATCCTTGTAAAATTACGCGACATTCCTTCATTTCCGACTGTGTTCGTGCATAAACCGTAACTAAGCGGCCAAAGGCCTATTATTCCGACGTAGAGCATCGATATAAATCGAATGCTGAAGGTCATGATCTGTTTAGAGCAAGTGGAGTGGCTATAAATGCGGAAAACCTTGTAAAATTACACGCCTCTTCCCTTATTTTATTGTGTTTCCGTGCGTAAACCGTAAGGAAATCTACCAAAGGCATAGTATTCCGACATAAAGCATCGAGATTCATCGAATGATGATGGGCATGATCCGTTTGGAGCAAGTGGGGAGGTTGTAAATAGAGGAAATCCTTGACAAATTACGTGACTTTCCTTCATTTTCGAGTATTTCCGTACATAAACCGTAAGGAATGCAGCCAAAGGCATGGTATTCCGACGATAGGCATCGATATAAATCGAATGATGAAGGTCCTGATTCGTTTTGAGCAAGAGGAGTGCCTGTATATGTGGGAATCCTTGTAAAATTACGCGACTTTCCTTCATTTTCAACTGTGTTCGTGCATAAACGGTAACTAAGCGGCCAAAGGCCTATTATTCCAACGTAGAGCATCGATATAAATCGAATGCTGAAGGTCATGATCTGTTTAGAGCAAATGGAGTGTCTGTTCATCCGGAAAACCTTGTAAAATTACGTGAAATTTCTTCATTTTCTAGTGTTTCCGTGCGTAAACCGTAAGGAAAGCGGCCAAAGGCATAGTATTCCAACGTAAGCCATGAACATATATCGAATGATAGAGATCATGATCCGTTTCCAGCAATTGGAGTGCCTGTAAATGCGAGAATCCATGTAAAAATACGCGAATATCCTTCATTTTCGAGTGTTTTCGTGCATAAACCGTAAGTAAAGCGGGCAAAGGCATAGTATTCCAACGTAAAGCATGGATAAAAATCGATCGATGATGGTTATGATCCGTTTAGACCAAGTGGAGTGTCTATAAATGCGGAAAACCATGTAAAATTACACCCCTCTTCCCTTATCATGTTGTGTTTCCGTGCATAAACCGTAAGGAAATCTACCAAAGGCATAGTATTCCGACATAAAGCGTCGAGATACATCGAATGATGATAGGCATGATCCGTTTAGTGCAAGTGGGGCTGTTGTAAATAGGGGAAATCCTTGTAAAATTACGTGACTATCCTTCATTTGGAATGCAGCCAAAGACATGGTATTCCGACGATAGGCATTGATATAAATCGAATGATGAAGGTCCTGATTCGTTTTGAGCAATTGGAGTGCCTGTAAATGTGGGAATCCTTGTAAAATTACGTGAATTTTCTTCATTTTCTAGTGTTTCCGTGCGTAAACCGTAAGGAAATCTGCCAAAGACATAGCACTCTGACATAAAGCATCGAGATACATCGAATGATAAAGCTCATGATCCGTTTAGAGCAAATGGAGTGGCTGTAAATGTGGAAATCCTTGTGCAATTACGCGACTTTCCTTCATTTTCGAATGTTTCCGTAAATAAACCGTAACTAAGCGGCCAAAGGCCTAGTATTCCGACGTAGAGCATCGATATAAATCGAATGATGAAGGTCGTGATCTGTTTAGAGCAAGTGGAGTGTCTGTACATCCGGAAAACCTTGTAAAATTACGTGAATTTTCTGCATTTTCTAGTGTTTCCGTGCGTAAATCGTAAGGAATGCAGCCAAAGGCATGGTATTCCGACGATAGGCATCGATATAAATCTAATGATGAAGGTCCTGATTCGTTTTGAGCAAGTGGAGTGCCTGTAAATGTGGGAATCTTTGTAAAATTACGCGACTTTCCTTCATTTTCGACTGTTTTCTTGCATAAACCGTAATTAAGCGGCCAAAGGCCTACTATTCCGACGTAGAGCATCGATATAAATCGAATGATGAAGGTCATGATCTGTTTAGAGCAAATGGAGTGTCTGTACATCCGGAAAACCTTGTAAAATTACGTAAATTTTCTTCATTTTCTAGTGTTTCCGTACATAAACCGTAAGGAATGCAGCCAAAGACATGGTATTCCGACGATAGGCATCGATATAAATCGAATGATGAAGGTCCTGATTCGTTTTCAGCAAGTGGAGTGCCTGTAAATGTGGGAATCCTTGTAAAATTACGTGAATTTTCTTCATTTTCTAGTGTTTCCGTGCGTAAACCGTAAGGAAATCTGCCAAAGGCATAGTATTCCGACATAAAGCGTCGAGATACATCGAATGATGATGGGCATGATCCGTTTAGAGCAAGTGGGGATGATGTAAATAGGGGAAATCCTTGGAAAATTACGTGACTTTCCTTCATTTTCGAGTGTTTCCGTGCGTAAACCGTAAGGAATGCAGCCAAAGGCATGGTATTCCGACGATAGGCATCGATATAAATCGAATGATGAAGGTCCTGATTCGTTTTGAGCAAGTGGAGTGCCTGTAAATGTGGGAATCCTTGTAAAATTACGTGACTTTCCTTCATTTTCGACTGTTTTCGTGCATACACCGTAACTAAGCGGACAAAGGCCTAGTATTCCGTCGTAGAGCATCGATATAAATCGAATGATGAAGGTCGTGATCTGTTTAGAGCAAGTGGAGTGTCTGTACATCCGGAAAACCTTGTAAAATTACGTGAATTTTCTTCATTTTCTATTGTTTCCGTGCGTAAACCGTAAGGAAAGCGGCCAAAGGCATAGTATTCCAACGTAAGCCATGAACATATATCGAATGATAGAGATCATGATCCGTTTCCAGCAATTGGAGTGCCTGTAAATGCGAGAATCCATGTAAAAATACGCGAATATCCTTCATTTTCGAGTGTTTTCGTGCATAAACCGTAAGTAAAGCGGGCAAAGGCATAGTATTCCAACGTAAAGCATGGATAAAAATCGATCGATGATGGTTATGATCCGTTTAGACCAAGTGGAGTGTCTATAAATGCGGAAAACCATGTAAAATTACACCCCTCTTCCCTTATCATGTTGTGTTTCCGTGCATAAACCGTAAGGAAATCTACCAAAGGCATAGTATTCCGACATAAAGCGTCGAGATACATCGAATGATGATAGGCATGATCCGTTTAGTGCAAGTGGGGCTGTTGTAAATAGGGGAAATCCTTGTAAAATTACGTGACTATCCTTCATTTGGAATGCAGCCAAAGACATGGTATTCCGACGATAGGCATTGATATAAATCGAATGATGAAGGTCCTGATTCGTTTTGAGCAATTGGAGTGCCTGTAAATGTGGGAATCCTTGTAAAATTACGTGAATTTTCTTCATTTTCTAGTGTTTCCGTGCGTAAACCGTAAGGAAATCTGCCAAAGACATAGCACTCTGACATAAAGCATCGAGATACATCGAATGATAAAGCTCATGATCCGTTTAGAGCAAATGGAGTGGCTGTAAATGTGGAAATCCTTGTGCAATTACGCGACTTTCCTTCATTTTCGAATGTTTCCGTAAATAAACCGTAACTAAGCGGCCAAAGGCCTAGTATTCCGACGTAGAGCATCGATATAAATCGAATGATGAAGGTCGTGATCTGTTTAGAGCAAGTGGAGTGTCTGTACATCCGGAAAACCTTGTAAAATTACGTGAATTTTCTGCATTTTCTAGTGTTTCCGTGCGTAAATCGTAAGGAATGCAGCCAAAGGCATGGTATTCCGACGATAGGCATCGATATAAATCTAATGATGAAGGTCCTGATTCGTTTTGAGCAAGTGGAGTGCCTGTAAATGTGGGAATCCTTGTAAAATTACGCGACTTTCCTTCATTTTCGACTGTTTTCTTGCATAAACCGTAATTAAGCGGCCAAAGGCCTACTATTCCGACGTAGAGCATCGATATAAATCGAATGATGAAGGTCATGATCTGTTTAGAGCAAATGGAGTGTCTGTACATCCGGAAAACCTTGTAAAATTACGTAAATTTTCTTCATTTTCTAGTGTTTCCGTACATAAACCGTAAGGAATGCAGCCAAAGGCATGGTATTCCGACGATAGGCATCGATATAAATCGAATGATAAGGTCCTGATTCGTTTTGAGCAAGTGGAGTACCTGTAAATGTGGGAATCCTTGTAAAATTACGCGACATTCCTTCATTTCCGACTGTGTTCGTGCATAAACCGTAACTAAGCGGCCAAAGGCCTATTATTCCGACGTAGAGCATCGATATAAATCGAATGCTGAAGGTCATGATCTGTTTAGAGCAAGTGGAGTGGCTATAAATGCGGAAAACCTTGTAAAATTACACGCCTCTTCCCTTATTTTATTGTGTTTCCGTGCGTAAACCGTAAGGAAATCTACCAAAGGCATAGTATTCCGACATAAAGCATCGAGATTCATCGAATGATGATGGGCATGATCCGTTTGGAGCAAGTGGGGAGGTTGTAAATAGAGGAAATCCTTGACAAATTACGTGACTTTCCTTCATTTTCGAGTATTTCCGTACATAAACCGTAAGGAATGCAGCCAAAGGCATGGTATTCCGACGATAGGCATCGATATAAATCGAATGATGAAGGTCCTGATTCGTTTTGAGCAAGAGGAGTGCCTGTATATGTGGGAATCCTTGTAAAATTACGCGACTTTCCTTCATTTTCGAATGTTTTCTTGCATAAACCATAACTAAGCGGCCAAAGGCCTAGTATTCCGACGTAGAGCATCGATATAAATCAAATGATGAAGGTCGTGATCTGTTTAGAGCAAATGGAGTGTCTGTTCATCCGGAAAACCTTGTAAAATTACGTGAAATTTCTTCATTTTCTAGTGTTTCCGTGCGTAAACCGTAAGGAAAGCGGCCAAAGGCATAGTATTCCAACGTAAGCCATGAACATATATCGAATGATAGAGATCATGATCCGTTTCCAGCAATTGGAGTGCCTGTAAATGCGAGAATCCATGTAAAAATACGCGAATATCCTTCATTTTCGAGTGTTTTCGTGCATAAACCGTAAGTAAAGCGGGCAAAGGCATAGTATTCCAACGTAAAGCATGGATAAAAATCGATCGATGATGGTTATGATCCGTTTAGACCAAGTGGAGTGTCTATAAATGCGGAAAACCATGTAAAATTACACCCCTCTTCCCTTATCATGTTGTGTTTCCGTGCATAAACCGTAAGGAAATCTACCAAAGGCATAGTATTCCGACATAAAGCGTCGAGATACATCGAATGATGATAGGCATGATCCGTTTAGTGCAAGTGGGGCTGTTGTAAATAGGGGAAATCCTTGTAAAATTACGTGACTATCCTTCATTTGGAATGCAGCCAAAGACATGGTATTCCGACGATAGGCATCGATATAAATCGAATGATGAAGGTCCTGATTCGTTTTCAGCAAGTGGAGTGCCTGTAAATGTGGGAATCCTTGTAAAATTACGTGAATTTTCTTCATTTTCTAGTGTTTCCGTGCGTAAACCGTAAGGAAATCTGCCAAAGGCATAGTATTCCGACATAAAGCGTCGAGATACATCGAATGATGATGGGCATGATCCGTTTAGAGCAAGTGGGGATGATGTAAATAGGGGAAATCCTTGTAAAATTACGTGACTTTCCTTCATTTTCGAGTGTTTCCGTGCGTAAACCGTAAGGAATGCAGCCAAAGGCATGGTATTCCGACGATAGGCATCGATATAAATCGAATGATGAAGGTCCTGATTCGTTTTGAGCAAGTGGAGTGCCTGTAAATGTGGGAATCCTTGTAAAATTACGTGACTTTCCTTCATTTTCGACTGTTTTCGTGCATAAACCGTAACTAAGCGGACAAAGGCCTAGTATTCCGTCGTAGAGCATCGATATAAATCGAATGATGAAGGTCGTGATCTGTTTAGAGCAAGTGGAGTGTCTGTACATCCGGAAAACCTTGTAAAATTACGTGAATTTTCTTCATTTTCTAGTGTTTCCGTGCGTAAATCGTAAGGAATGCAGCCAAAGGCATGGTATCCCGACGATAGGCATCGATATAAATCTAATGATGAAGGTCCTGATTCGTTTTGAGCAAGTGGAGTGCCTGTAAATGTGGGAATCCTTGTAAAATTACGCGACTTTCCTTCATTTTCGACTGTTTTCTTGCATAAACCGTAATTAAGCGGCCAAAGGCCTACTATTCCGACGTAGAGCGTCGATATAAATCGAATGATGAAGGTCATGATCTGTTTAGAGCAAATGGAGTGTCTGTACATCCGGAAAACCTTGTAAAATTACGTAAATTTTCTTCATTTTCTAGTGTTTCCGTACATAACCCGTAAGGAATGCAGCCAAAGGCATGGTATTCCGACGATAGGCATCGATATAAATCGAATGATAAGGTCCTGGTTCGTTTTGAGCAAGTGGAGTGCCTGTAAATGTGGGAATCCTTGTAAAATTACGCGACTTTCCTTCATTTTCGAATGTTTTCTTGCATAAACCGTAACTAAGCGGCCAAAGGCCTAGTATTCCGACGTAGAGCATCGATATAAATCAAATGATGAAGGTCGTGATCTGTTTAGAGCAAGTGGAGTGTCTGTACATCCGGAAAACCTTGTAAAATTACGTGAATTTTCTTCATTTTCTAGTGTTTCCGTGCGTAAATCGTAAGGAATGCAGCCAAAGGCATGGTATTCCGACGATAGGCATCGATATAAATCGAATGATAAGGTTCTGATTCGTTTTGAGCAAGTAGAGTACCTGTAAATGTGGGAATCCTTGTTAAATTACGCAACTTTCCTTCATTTTCGACTGTTTTCGTGCATAAACCGTAACTAAGCGGCCAAAGGCCTAGTATTCCGACGTAGAGCATCGATATAAATCGAAGGATGATTTTCCCAATCCGTTTAGAGCAAATGGAGTGTCTGTACATCCGGAAAACCTTGTAAAATTACGTGAATTTTCTTCATTTTCTAGTATTTCCGTGCGTAAACCGTAAGGAAATCTGCCAAAGGCATAGTATTCTGACATAAAGCATCGAGATACATCGAATGATGATGGGCATGATCCGTTTAGAACAAGTGGGGATGTTGTAAATAGGGGAAATCCTTGTAAAATTACGTGACTTTCCTTCATTTTCGAGTGTTTCCGTGCGTAAACCGTAAGGAAATCGGCCAAAGACATAGCACTCTGACATAAAGCATCGAGATACATCGAATGATAAAGCTCATGATCCGTTTAGAGCAAATGGAGTGGCTGTAAATGTGGAAATCCTTGTAAAATTACGCGACTTTCCTTCATTTTCGAATGTTTCCGTAAATAAACCGAAAGGAATGCAGCCAAAGGCATGGTATTCCGACGATAGGCATCGATATAAATCGAATGATGAAGGTCCTGATTCGTTTTGAGCAAGTGGAGTGCCTGTAAATGTGGGAATCCTTGTGCAATTACGCGACTTTCCTTCATTTTCGACTGTTTTCTTGCATAAACCGTAACTAAGCGGCCAAAGGCCTAGTATTCCGACGTAGAGCATCGATATAAATCGAATGATGAAGGTCGTGATCTGTTTAGAGCAAGTGGAGTGTCTGTACATCCGGAAAACCTTGTAAAATTACGTGAATTTTCTGCATTTTCTAGTGTTTCCGTGCGTAAATCGTAAGGAATGCAGCCAAAGGCATGGTATTCCGACGATAGGCATCGATATAAATCTAATGATGAAGGTCCTGATTCGTTTTGAGCAAGTGGAGTGCCTGTAAATGTGGGAATCCTTGTAAAATTACGCGACTTTCCTTCATTTTCGAATGTTTTCTTGCATAAACCGTAACTAAGCGGCCAAAGGCCTAGTATTCCGACGTAGAGCATCGATATAAATCAAATGATGAAGGTCGTGATCTGTTTAGAGCAAGTGGAGTGTCTGTACATCCGGAAAACCTTGTAAAATTACGTGAATTTTCTTCATTTTCTAGTGTTTCCGTGCGTAAATCGTAAGGAATGCAGCCAAAGGCATGGTATTCCGACGATAGGCATCGATATAAATCTAATGATAAGGTTCTGATTCGTTTTGAGCAAGTAGAGTACCTGTAAATGTGGGAATCCTTGTTAAATTACGCAACTTTCCTTCATTTTCGACTGTTTTCGTGCATAAACCGTAACTAAGCGGACAAAGGCCTAGTATTCCGACGTAGAGCATCGATATAAATCGAAGGATGATGGTCCCAATCCGTTTAGAGCAAATGGAGTGTCTGTACATCCGGAAAACCTTGTAAAATTACGTGAATTTTCTTCATTTTCTAGTATTTCCGTGCGTAAACCGTAAGGAAATCTGCCAAAGGCATAGTATTCTGACATAAAGCATCGAGATACATCGAATGATGATGGGCATGATCCGTTTAGAACAAGTGGGGATGTTGTAAATAGGGGAAATCCTTGTAAAATTACGTGACTTTCCTTCATTTTCGAGTGTTTCCGTGCGTAAACCGTAAGGAATGCAGCCAAAGGCATGGTATTCCGACGATAGGCATCGATATAAATCGAATGATGAAGGTCCTGATTCGTTTTGAGCAAGTGGAGTGCCTGTAAATGTGGGAATCCTTGTAAAATTACGCGACTTTCCTTCATTTTCGACTGTTTTCTTGCATAAACCGTAATTAAGCGGCCAAAGGCCTACTATTCCGACGTAGAGCGTCGATATAAATCGAATGATGAAGGTCATGATCTGTTTAGAGCAAATGGAGTGTCTGTACATCCGGAAAACCTTGTAAAATTACGTAAATTTTCTTCATTTTCTAGTGTTTCCGTACATAACCCGTAAGGAATGCAGCCAAAGGCATGGTATTCCGACGATAGGCATCGATATAAATCGAATGATAAGGTCCTGGTTCGTTTTGAGCAAGTGGAGTGCCTGTAAATGTGGGAATCCTTGTAAAATTACGCGACTTTCCTTCATTTTCGAATGTTTTCTTGCATAAACCGTAACTAAGCGGCCAAAGGCCTAGTATTCCGACGTAGAGCATCGATATAAATCAAATGATGAAGGTCGTGATCTGTTTAGAGCAAGTGGAGTGTCTGTACATCCGGAAAACCTTGTAAAATTACGTGAATTTTCTTCATTTTCTAGTGTTTCCGTGCGTAAATCGTAAGGAATGCAGCCAAAGGCATGGTATTCCGACGATAGGCATCGATATAAATCTAATGATAAGGTTCTGATTCGTTTTGAGCAAGTAGAGTACCTGTAAATGTGGGAATCCTTGTTAAATTACGCAACTTTCCTTCATTTTCGACTGTTTTCGTGCATAAACCGTAACTAAGCGGACAAAGGCCTAGTATTCCGACGTAGAGCATCGATATAAATCGAAGGATGATGGTCCCAATCCGTTTAGAGCAAATGGAGTGTCTGTACATCCGGAAAACCTTGTAAAATTACGTGAATTTTCTTCATTTTCTAGTATTTCCGTGCGTAAACCGTAAGGAAATCTGCCAAAGGCATAGTATTCTGACATAAAGCATCGAGATACATCGAATGATGATGGGCATGATCCGTTTAGAGCAAGTGGGGATGTTGTAAATAGGGGAAATCCTTGTAAAATTACGTGACTTTCCTTCATTTTCGAGTGTTTCCGTGCGTAAACCGTAAGGAAATCTGCCAAAGACATAGCACTCTGACATAAAGCATCGAGATACATCGAATGATAAAGCTCATGATCCGTTAAGAGCAAATGGAGTGGCTGTAAATGTGGAAATCCTTGTAAAATTACGCGACTTTCCTTCATTTTCGAATGTTTCCGTAAATAAACCGAAAGGAATGCAGCCAAAGGCATGGTATTCCGACGATAGGCATCGATATAAATCGAATGATGAAGGTCCTGATTCGTTTTGAGCAAGTGGAGTGCCTGTAAATGTGGGAATCCTTGTGCAATTACGCGACTTTCCTTCATTTTCGACTGTTTTCGTGCATAAACCGTAACTAAGCGGCCAAAGGCCTAGTATTCCGACGTAGAGCATCGATATAAATCGAATGATGAAGGTCGTGATCTGTTTAGAGCAAGTGGAGTGTCTGTACATCCGGAAAACCTTGTAAAATTACGTGAATTTTCTGCATTTTCTAGTGTTTCCGTGCGTAAATCGTAAGGAATGCAGCCAAAGGCATGGTATTCCGACGATAGGCATCGATATAAATCTAATGATGAAGGTCCTGATTCGTTTTGAGCAAGTGGAGTGCCTGTAAATGTGGGAATCCTTGTAAAATTACGCGACTTTCCTTCATTTTCGAATGTTTTCTTGCATAAACCGTAACGAATGCAGCCAAAGGCATGGTATTCCGACGATAGGCATCGATATAAATCGAATGATAAGGTCCTGATTCGTTTTGAGCAAGTGGAGTACCTGTAAATGTGGGAATCCTTGTAAAATTACGCGACATTCCTTCATTTTCGACTGTGGTCGTGCATAAACCGTAACTAAGCGGCCAAAGGCCTATTATTCCGACGTAGAGCATCGATATAAATCGAATGATGAAGGTCATGATCTGTTTAGAGCAAATGGAGTGTCTGTTCATCCAGAAAACCTTGTAAAATTACGTGAAATTTCTTCATTTTCTAGTGTTTCCGTGCGTAAACCGTAAGGAAATCTGCCAAAGGCATAGTATTCTGACATAAAGCATCTAAATACATCGAATGATGATGGGCATGATCAGTTTGGAGCAAGTGGAGTGCCTGTAAATGTGGGAATCCTTGTAAAATTACGCGACTTTCCTTCATTTTCGACTGTTTTCTTGCATAAACCGTAATTAAGCGGCCAAAGGCCTACTATTCCGACGTAGAGCGTCGATATAAATCGAATGATGAAGGTCATGATCTGTTTAGAGCAAATGGAGTGTCTGTACATCCGGAAAACCTTGTAAAATTACGTAAATTTTCTTCATTTTCTAGTGTTTCCGTACATAACCCGTAAGGAATGCAGCCAAAGGCATGGTATTCCGACGATAGGCATCGATATAAATCGAATGATGAATGTCCTGGTTCGTTTTGAGCAAGTGGAGTGCCTGTAAATGTGGGAATCCTTGTAAAATTACGCGACTTTCCTTCATTTTCGAATGTTTTCTTGCATAAACCATAACTAAGCGGCCAAAGGCCTAGTATTCCGACGTAGAGCATCGATATAAATCAAATGATGAAGGTCGTGATCTGTTTAGAGCAAATGGAGTGTCTGTTCATCCGGAAAACCTTGTAAAATTACGTGAAATTTCTTCATTTTCTAGTGTTTCCGTGCGTAAACCGTAAGGAAAGCGGCCAAAGGCATAGTATTCCAACGTAAGCCATGAACATATATCGAATGATAGAGATCATGATCCGTTTCCAGCAATTGGAGTGCCTGTAAATGCGAGAATCCATGTAAAAATACGCGAATATCCTTCATTTTCGAGTGTTTTCGTGCATAAACCGTAAGTAAAGCGGGCAAAGGCATAGTATTCCAACGTAAAGCATGGATAAAAATCGATCGATGATGGTTATGATCCGTTTAGACCAAGTGGAGTGTCTATAAATGCGGAAAACCATGTAAAATTACACCCCTCTTCCCTTATCATGTTGTGTTTCCGTGCATAAACCGTAAGGAAATCTACCAAAGGCATAGTATTCCGACATAAAGCGTCGAGATACATCGAATGATGATAGGCATGATCCGTTTAGTGCAAGTGGGGCTGTTGTAAATAGGGGAAATCCTTGTAAAATTACGTGACTATCCTTCATTTGGAATGCAGCCAAAGACATGGTATTCCGACGATAGGCATCGATATAAATCGAATGATGAAGGTCCTGATTCGTTTTCAGCAAGTGGAGTGCCTGTAAATGTGGGAATCCTTGTAAAATTACGTGAATTTTCTTCATTTTCTAGTGTTTCCGTGCGTAAACCGTAAGGAAATCTGCCAAAGGCATAGTATTCCGACATAAAGCGTCGAGATACATCGAATGATGATGGGCATGATCCGTTTAGAGCAAGTGGGGATGATGTAAATAGGGGAAATCCTTGTAAAATTACGTGACTTTCCTTCATTTTCGAGTGTTTCCGTGCGTAAACCGTAAGGAATGCAGCCAAAGGCATGGTATTCCGACGATAGGCATCGATATAAATCGAATGATGAAGGTCCTGATTCGTTTTGAGCAAGTGGAGTGCCTGTAAATGTGGGAATCCTTGTAAAATTACGTGACTTTCCTTCATTTTCGACTGTTTTCGTGCATAAACCGTAACTAAGCGGACAAAGGCCTAGTATTCCGTCGTAGAGCATCGATATAAATCGAATGATGAAGGTCGTGATCTGTTTAGAGCAAGTGGAGTGTCTGTACATCCGGAAAACCTTGTAAAATTACGTGAATTTTCTTCATTTTCTAGTGTTTCCGTGCGTAAATCGTAAGGAATGCAGCCAAAGGCATGGTATCCCGACGATAGGCATCGATATAAATCTAATGATGAAGGTCTTGATTCGTTTTGAGCAAGTGGAGTGCCTGTAAATGTGGGAATCCTTGTAAAATTACGCGACTTTCCTTCATTTTCGACTGTTTTCTTGCATAAACCGTAATTAAGCGGCCAAAGGCCTACTATTCCGACGTAGAGCGTCGATATAAATCGAATGATGAAGGTCATGATCTGTTTAGAGCAAATGGAGTGTCTGTACATCCGGAAAACCTTGTAAAATTACGTAAATTTTCTTCATTTTCTAGTGTTTCCGTACATAACCCGTAAGGAATGCAGCCAAAGGCATGGTATTCCGACGATAGGCATCGATATAAATCGAATGATAAGGTCCTGGTTCGTTTTGAGCAAGTGGAGTGCCTGTAAATGTGGGAATCCTTGTAAAATTACGCGACTTTCCTTCATTTTCGAATGTTTTCTTGCATAAACCATAACTAAGCGGCCAAAGGCCTAGTATTCCGACGTAGAGCATCGATATAAATCAAATGATGAAGGTCGTGATCTGTTTAGAGCAAGTGGAGTGTCTGTACATCCGGAAAACCTTGTAAAATTACGTGAATTTTCTTCATTTTCTAGTGTTTCCGTGCGTAAATCGTAAGGAATGCAGCCAAAGGCATGGTATTCCGACGATAGGCATCGATATAAATCTAATGATAAGGTTCTGATTCGTTTTGAGCAAGTAGAGTACCTGTAAATGTGGGAATCCTTGTTAAATTACGCAACTTTCCTTCATTTTCGACTGTTTTCGTGCATAAACCGTAACTAAGCGGACAAAGGCCTAGTATTCCGACGTAGAGCATCGATATAAATCGAAGGATGATGGTCCCAATCCGTTTAGAGCAAATGGAGTGTCTGTACATCCGGAAAACCTTGTAAAATTACGTGAATTTTCTTCATTTTCTAGTATTTCCGTGCGTAAACCGTAAGGAAATCTGCCAAAGGCATAGTATTCTGACATAAAGCATCGAGATACATCGAATGATGATGGGCATGATCCGTTTAGAGCAAGTGGGGATGTTGTAAATAGGGGAAATCCTTGTAAAATTACGTGACTTTCCTTCATTTTCGAGTGTTTCCGTGCGTAAACCGTAAGGAAATCGGCCAAAGACATAGCACTCTGACATAAAGCATCGAGATACATCGAATGATAAAGCTCATGATCCGTTTAGAGCAAATGGAGTGGCTGTAAATGTGGAAATCCTTGTAAAATTACGCGACTTTCCTTCATTTTCGAATGTTTCCGTAAATAAACCGAAAGGAATGCAGCCAAAGGCATGGTATTCCGACGATAGGCATCGATATAAATCGAATGATGAAGGTCCTGATTCGTTTTGAGCAAGTGGAGTGCCTGTAAATGTGGGAATCCTTGTACAATTACGCGACTTTCCTTCATTTTCGACTGTTTTCGTGCATAAACCGTAACTAAGCGGCCAAAGGCCTAGTATTCCGACGTAGAGCATCGATATAAATCGAATGATGAAGGTCGTGATCTGTTTAGAGCAAGTGGAGTGTCTGTACATCCGGAAAACCTTGTAAAATTACGTGAATTTTCTGCATTTTCTAGTGTTTCCGTGCGTAAATCGTAAGGAATGCAGCCAAAGGCATGGTATTCCGACGATAGGCATCGATATAAATCTAATGATGAAGGTCCTGATTCGTTTTGAGCAAGTGGAGTGCCTGTAAATGTGGGAATCCTTGTAAAATTACGCGACTTTCCTTCATTTTCGAATGTTTTCTTGCATAAACCGTAACTAAGCGGCCAAAGGCCTAGTATTCCGACGTAGAGCATCGATATAAATCAAATGATGAAGGTCGTGATCTGTTTAGAGCAAGTGGAGTGTCTGTACATCCGGAAAACCTTGTAAAATTACGTGAATTTTCTTCATTTTCTAGTGTTTCCGTGCGTAAATCGTAAGGAATGCAGCCAAAGGCATGGTATTCCGACGATAGGCATCGATATAAATCTAATGATAAGGTTCTGATTCGTTTTGAGCAAGTAGAGTACCTGTAAATGTGGGAATCCTTGTTAAATTACGCAACTTTCCTTCATTTTCGACTGTTTTCGTGCATAAACCGTAACTAAGCGGACAAAGGCCTAGTATTCCGACGTAGAGCATCGATATAAATCGAAGGATGATGGTCCCAATCCGTTTAGAGCAAATGGAGTGTCTGTACATCCGGAAAACCTTGTAAAATTACGTGAATTTTCTTCATTTTCTAGTATTTCCGTGCGTAAACCGTAAGGAAATCTGCCAAAGGCATAGTATTCTGACATAAAGCATCGAGATGCATCGAATGATGATGGGCATCATCCGTTTAGAGCAAATGGAGTGTCTGTACATCCGGAAAACCTTGTAAAATTACGTGAATTTTCTTCATTTTCTAGTGTTTCCGTGCGTAAACCGTAACGAATGCAGCCAAAGGCATGGTATTCCGACGATAGGCATCGATATAAATCGAATGATAAGGTCCTGATTCGTTTTGAGCAAGTGGAGTACCTGTAAATGTGGGAATCCTTGTAAAATTACGCGACATTCCTTCATTTTCGACTGTGGTCGTGCATAAACCGTAACTAAGCGGCCAAAGGCCTATTATTCCGACGTAGAGCATCGATATAAATCGAATGATGAAGGTCATGATCTGTTTAGAGCAAATGGAGTGTCTGTTCATCCAGAAAACCTTGTAAAATTACGTGAAATTTCTTCATTTTCTAGTGTTTCCGTGCGTAAACCGTAAGGAAATCTGCCAAAGGCATAGTATTCTGACATAAAGCATCTAAATACATCGAATGATGATGGGCATGATCAGTTTGGAGCAAGTGGAGTGCCTGTAAATGTGGGAATCCTTGTAAAATTACGCGACTTTCCTTCATTTTCGACTGTGTTCGTGCATAAACCGTAACTAAGCGGCCAAAGGCCTAGTATTCCGACGTAGAGCATCGATATAAATCGAATGATGAAGGTCATGATCTGTTTAGAGCAAGTGGAGTGGCTATAAATGCGGAAAAACTTGTAAAATTACACGCCTCTTCCCTTATTTTATTGTGTTTCCGTGCGTAAACCTTAAGGAAATCTACCAAAGGCATAGTATTCCGACATAAAGCATCGAGATTCATCGAATGATGATGGGCATGATCCGTTTGGAGCAAGTGGGGAGGTTGTAAATAGAGGAAATCCTTGACAAATTACGTGACTTTCCTTCATTTTCGAGTGTTTCCGTACATAAACCGTAAGGAATGCAGCCAAAGGCATTGTATTCCGACGATAGGCATCGATATAAATCGAATGATGAAGGTCCTGATTCGTTTTGAGCAAGAGGAGTGCCTGTAAATGTGGGAATCCTTGTAAAATTACGCGACTTTCCTTCATTTTCAACTGTGTTCGTGCATAAACGGTAACTAAACGGCCAAAGGCCTAGTATTCCGGAAATAAAGAAAATCATGTAAAATTACACCCCTCTTCCCTTTTTTTGTTGTGTTTCCGTGCATAAACCGTAAGGAAAGCGGCCAAAGGCATAGTATTCCAACGTAAACCATGAACATATTTCGAATGATAGAGATCATGATCCGTTTCCAGCAATTGGAGTGCCTGTAAATGCGAGAATCCTTGTAAAAATACGCGAATATCCATCATTTTCGAGTGTTTCCGTGCGTAAGCCGTAAGGAAATCGGCCAAAGACATAGCACTCTGACATAAAGCATCGAGATACATCGAATGATAAAGCTCATGATCCGTTTAGAGCAAATGGAGTGGCTGTAAATGTGGAAATCCTTGTAAAATTACGCGACTTTCCTTCATTTTCGAATGTTTCCGTAAATAAACCGAAAGGAATGCAGCCAAAGGCATGGTATTCCGACGATAGGCATCGATATAAATCGAATGATGAAGGTCCTGATTCGTTTTGAGCAAGTGGAGTGCCTGTAAATGTGGGAATCCTTGTGCAATTACGCGACTTTCCTTCATTTTCGACTGTTTTCGTGCATAAACCGTAACTAAGCGGCCAAAGGCCTAGTATTCCGACGTAGAGCATCGATATAAATCGAATGATGAAGGTCGTGATCTGTTTAGAGCAAGTGGAGTGTCTGTACATCCGGAAAACCTTGTAAAATTACGTGAATTTTCTGCATTTTCTAGTGTTTCCGTGCGTAAACCGTAAGGAAATCTGCCAAAGGCATAGTATTCTGACATAAAGCATCGAGATACATCGAATGATGATGGGCATCATCCGTTTAGAGCAAATGGAGTGTCTGTACATCCGGAAAACCTTGTAAAATTACGTGAATTTTCTTCATTTTCTAGTGTTTCCGTGCGTAAACCGTAACGAATGCAGCCAAAGGCATGGTATTCCGACGATAGGCATCGATATAAATCGAATGATAAGGTCCTGATTCGTTTTGAGCAAGTGGAGTACCTGTAAATGTGGGAATCCTTGTAAAATTACGCGACATTCCTTCATTTTCGACTGTGTTCGTGCATAAACCGTAACTAAGCGGCCAAAGGCCTATTATTCCGACGTAGAGCATCGATATAAATCGAATGATGAAGGTCATGATCTGTTTAGAGCAAATGGAGTGTCTGTTCATCCAGAAAACCTTGTAAAATTACGTGAAATTTCTTCATTTTCTAGTGTTTCCGTGCGTAAACCGTAAGGAAATCTGCCAAAGGCATAGTATTCTGACATAAAGCATCTAAATACATCGAATGATGATGGGCATGATCAGTTTGGAGCAAGTGGAGTGCCTGTAAATGTGGGAATCCTTGTAAAATTACGCGACTTTCCTTCATTTTCGACTGTGTTCGTGCATAAACCGTAACTAAGCGGCCAAAGGCCTAGTATTCCGACGTAGAGCATCGATATAAATCGAATGATGAAGGTCATGATCTGTTTAGAGCAAGTGGAGTGGCTATAAATGCGGAAAACCTTGTAAAATTACACGCCTCTTCCCTTATTTTATTGTGTTTCCGTGCGTAAACCTTAAGGAAATCTACCAAAGGCATAGTATTCCGACATAAAGCATCGAGATTCATCGAATGATGATGGGCATGATCCGTTTGGAGCAAGTGGGGAGGTTGTAAATAGAGGAAATCCTTGACAAATTACGTGACTTTCCTTCATTTTCGAGTGTTTCCGTACATAAACCGTAAGGAATGCAGCCAAAGGCATTGTATTCCGACGATAGGCATCGATATAAATCGAATGATGAAGGTCCTGATTCGTTATGAGCAAGAGGAGTGCCTGTAAATGTGGGAATCCTTGTAAAATTACGCGACTTTCCTTCATTTTCAACTGTGTTCGTGCATAAACGGTAACTAAACGGCCAAAGGCCTAGTATTCCGGAAATAAAGAAAATCATGTAAAATTACACCCCTCTTCCCTTTTTTTGTTGTGTTTCCGTGCATAAACCGTAAGGAAAGCGGCCAAAGGCATAGTATTCCAAAGTAAACCATGAACATATATCGAATGATAGAGATCATGATCCGTTTCCAGCAATTGGAGTGCCTGTAAATGCGAGAATCCTTGTAAAAATACGCGAATATCCTTCTTTTTCGAGTGTTTTCGTGCATAAACCGTAAGTAAAGCGGGCAAAGGCATAGTATTCCAACGTAAAGCATGGATAAAAATCGATCGATGATGGTTATTATCCGTTTAGAACAAGTGGAGTGTCTATAAATGCGGAAAACCATGTAAAATTACACCCCTCTACCCTCATCATGTTGTGTTTCCGTGCATAAACCGTAAGGAAATCTACCAAAGGCATAGTATTCCGACATAAAGCGTCGAGATACATCGAATGATGATAGGCATGATCCGTTTAGTGCAAGTGGGGCTGTTGTAAATAGGGGAAATCGTTGTAAAATTACGTGACTATCCTTCATTTGGAATGCAGCCAAAGACATGGTATTCCGACGATAGGCATCGATATAAATCGAATGATGAAGGTCCTGATTCGTTTTGAGCAATTGGAGTGCCTGTAAATGTGGGAATCCTTGTAAAATTACGTGAATTTTCTTCATTTTCTAGTGTTTCCGTGCGTAAATCGTAAGGAATGCAGCCAAAGGCATGGTATCCCGACGATAGGCATCGATATAAATCTAATGATGAAGGTCCTGATTCGTTTTGAGCAAGTGGAGTGCCTGTAAATGTGGGAATCCTTGTAAAATTACGCGACTTTCCTTCATTTTCGACTGTTTTCTTGCATAAACCGTAATTAAGCGGCCAAAGGCCTACTATTCCGACGTAGAGCGTCGATATAAATCGAATGATGAAGGTCATGATCTGTTTAGAGCAAATGGAGTGTCTGTACATCCGGAAAACCTTGTAAAATTACGTAAATTTTCTTCATTTTCTAGTGTTTCCGTACATAACCCGTAAGGAATGCAGCCAAAGGCATGGTATTCCGACGATAGGCATCGATATAAATCGAATGATAAGGTCCTGGTTCGTTTTGAGCAAGTGGAGTGCCTGTAAATGTGGGAATCCTTGTAAAATTACGCGACTTTCCTTCATTTTCGAATGTTTTCTTGCATAAACCGTAACTAAGCGGCCAAAGGCCTAGTATTCCGACGTAGAGCATCGATATAAATCAAATGATGAAGGTCGTGATCTGTTTAGAGCAAGTGGAGTGTCTGTACATCCGGAAAACCTTGTAAAATTACGTGAATTTTCTTCATTTTCTAGTGTTTCCGTGCGTAAATCGTAAGGAATGCAGCCAAAGGCATGGTATTCCGACGATAGGCATCGATATAAATCTAATGATAAGGTTCTGATTCGTTTTGAGCAAGTAGAGTACCTGTAAATGTGGGAATCCTTGTTAAATTACGCAACTTTCCTTCATTTTCGACTGTTTTCGTGCATAAACCGTAACTAAGCGGACAAAGGCCTAGTATTCCGACGTAGAGCATCGATATAAATCGAAGGATGATGGTCCCAATCCGTTTAGAGCAAATGGAGTGTCTGTACATCCGGAAAACCTTGTAAAATTACGTGAATTTTCTTCATTTTCTAGTGTTTCCGTGCGTAAACCGTAAGGAAATCTGCCAAAGGCATAGTATTCTGACATAAAGCATCGAGATACATCGAATGATGATGGGCATGATCCGTTTAGAGCAAGTGGGGATGTTGTAAATAGGGGAAATCCTTGTAAAATTACGTGACTTTCCTTCATTTTCGAGTGTTTCCGTGCGTAAACCGTAAGGAAATCTGCCAAAGACATAGCACTCTGACATAAAGCATCGAGATACATCGAATGATAAAGCTCATGATCCGTTTAGAGCAAATGGAGTGGCTGTAAATGTGGAAATCCTTGTAAAATTACGCGACTTTCCTTCATTTTCGAATGTTTCCGTAAATAAACCGAAAGGAATGCAGCCAAAGGCATGGTATTCCGACGATAGGCATCGATATAAATCGAATGATGAAGGTCCTGATTCGTTTTGAGCAAGTGGAGTGCCTGTAAATGTGGGAATCCTTGTGCAATTACGCGACTTTCCTTCATTTTCGACTGTTTTCGTGCATAAACCGTAACTAAGCGGCCAAAGGCCTAGTATTCCGACGTAGAGCATCGATATAAATCGAATGATGAAGGTCGTGATCTGTTTAGAGCAAGTGGAGTGTCTGTACATCCGGAAAACCTTGTAAAATTACGTGAATTTTCTGCATTTTCTAGTGTTTCCGTGCGTAAATCGTAAGGAATGCAGCCAAAGGCATGGTATTCCGACGATAGGCATCGATATAAATCTAATGATGAAGGTCCTGATTCGTTTTGAGCAAGTGGAGTGCCTGTAAATGTGGGAATCCTTGTAAAATTACGCGACTTTCCTTCATTTTCGAATGTTTTCTTGCATAAACCGTAACTAAGCGGCCAAAGGCCTAGTATTCCGACGTAGAGCATCGATATAAATCAAATGATGAAGGTCGTGATCTGTTTAGAGCAAGTGGAGTGTCTGTACATCCGGAAAACCTTGTAAAATTACGTGAATTTTCTTCATTTTCTAGTGTTTCCGTGCGTAAATCGTAAGGAATGCAGCCAAAGGCATGGTATTCCGACGATAGGCATCGATATAAATCTAATGATAAGGTTCTGATTCGTTTTGAGCAAGTAGAGTACCTGTAAATGTGGGAATCCTTGTTAAATTACGCAACTTTCCTTCATTTTCGACTGTTTTCGTGCATAAACCGTAACTAAGCGGACAAAGGCCTAGTATTCCGACGTAGAGCATCGATATAAATCGAAGGATGATGGTCCCAATCCGTTTAGAGCAAATGGAGTGTCTGTACATCCGGAAAACCTTGTAAAATTACGTGAATTTTCTTCATTTTCTAGTATTTCCGTGCGTAAACCGTAAGGAAATCTGCCAAAGGCATAGTATTCTGACATAAAGCATCGAGATACATCGAATGATGATGGGCATGATCCGTTTAGAACAAGTGGGGATGTTGTAAATAGGGGAAATCCTTGTAAAATTACGTGACTTTCCTTCATTTTCGAGTGTTTCCGTGCGTAAACCGTAAGGAATGCAGCCAAAGGCATGGTATTCCGACGATAGGCATCGATATAAATCGAATGATGAAGGTCCTGATTCGTTTTGAGCAAGTGGAGTGCCTGTAAATGTGGGAATCCTTGTGCAATTACGCGACTTTCCTTCATTTTCGACTGTTTTCGTGCATAAACCGTAACTAAGCGGCCAAAGGCCTAGTATTCCGACGTAGAGCATCGATATAAATCGAATGATGAAGGTCGTGATCTGTTTAGAGCAAGTGGAGTGTCTGTACATCCGGAAAACCTTGTAAAATTACGTGAATTTTCTGCATTTTCTAGTGTTTCCGTGCGTAAACCGTAAGGAAATCTGCCAAAGGCATAGTATTCTGACATAAAGCATCGAGATACATCGAATGATGATGGGCATCATCCGTTTAGAGCAAATGGAGTGTCTGTACATCCGGAAAACCTTGTAAAATTACGTGAATTTTCTTCATTTTCTAGTGTTTCCGTGCGTAAACCGTAACGAATGCAGCCAAAGGCATGGTATTCCGACGATAGGCATCGATATAAATCGAATGATAAGGTCCTGATTCGTTTTGAGCAAGTGGAGTACCTGTAAATGTGGGAATCCTTGTAAAATTACGCGACATTCCTTCATTTTCGACTGTGGTCGTGCATAAACCGTAACTAAGCGGCCAAAGGCCTATTATTCCGACGTAGAGCATCGATATAAATCGAATGATGAAGGTCATGATCTGTTTAGAGCAAATGGAGTGTCTGTTCATCCAGAAAACCTTGTAAAATTACGTGAAATTTCTTCATTTTCTAGTGTTTCCGTGCGTAAACCGTAAGGAAATCTGCCAAAGGCATAGTATTCTGACATAAAGCATCTAAATACATCGAATGATGATGGGCATGATCAGTTTGGAGCAAGTGGAGTGCCTGTAAATGTGGGAATCCTTGTAAAATTACGCGACTTTCCTTCATTTTCGACTGTGTTCGTGCATAAACCGTAACTAAGCGGCCAAAGGCCTAGTATTCCGACGTAGAGCATCGATATAAATCGAATGATGAAGGTCATGATCTGTTTAGAGCAAGTGGAGTGGCTATAAATGCGGAAAAACTTGTAAAATTACACGCCTCTTCCCTTATTTTATTGTGTTTCCGTGCGTAAACCTTAAGGAAATCTACCAAAGGCATAGTATTCCGACATAAAGCATCGAGATTCATCGAATGATGATGGGCATGATCCGTTTGGAGCAAGTGGGGAGGTTGTAAATAGAGGAAATCCTTGACAAATTACGTGACTTTCCTTCATTTTCGAGTGTTTCCGTACATAAACCGTAAGGAATGCAGCCAAAGGCATTGTATTCCGACGATAGGCATCGATATAAATCGAATGATGAAGGTCCTGATTCGTTTTGAGCAAGAGGAGTGCCTGTAAATGTGGGAATCCTTGTAAAATTACGCGACTTTCCTTCATTTTCAACTGTGTTCGTGCATAAACGGTAACTAAACGGCCAAAGGCCTAGTATTCCGGAAATAAAGAAAATCATGTAAAATTACACCCCTCTTCCCTTTTTTTGTTGTGTTTCCGTGCATAAACCGTAAGGAAAGCGGCCAAAGGCATAGTATTCCAACGTAAACCATGAACATATATCGAATGATAGAGATCATGATCCGTTTCCAGCAATTGGAGTGCCTGTAAATGCGAGAATCCTTGTAAAAATACGCGAATATCCATCATTTTCGAGTGTTTCCGTGCGTAAGCCGTAAGGAAATCGGCCAAAGACATAGCACTCTGACATAAAGCATCGAGATACATCGAATGATAAAGCTCATGATCCGTTTAGAGCAAATGGAGTGGCTGTAAATGTGGAAATCCTTGTAAAATTACGCGACTTTCCTTCATTTTCGAATGTTTCCGTAAATAAACCGAAAGGAATGCAGCCAAAGGCATGGTATTCCGACGATAGGCATCGATATAAATCGAATGATGAAGGTCCTGATTCGTTTTGAGCAAGTGGAGTGCCTGTAAATGTGGGAATCCTTGTGCAATTACGCGACTTTCCTTCATTTTCGACTGTTTTCGTGCATAAACCGTAACTAAGCGGCCAAAGGCCTAGTATTCCGACGTAGAGCATCGATATAAATCGAATGATGAAGGTCGTGATCTGTTTAGAGCAAGTGGAGTGTCTGTACATCCGGAAAACCTTGTAAAATTACGTGAATTTTCTGCATTTTCTAGTGTTTCCGTGCGTAAACCGTAAGGAAATCTGCCAAAGGCATAGTATTCTGACATAAAGCATCGAGATACATCGAATGATGATGGGCATCATCCGTTTAGAGCAAATGGAGTGTCTGTACATCCGGAAAACCTTGTAAAATTACGTGAATTTTCTTCATTTTCTAGTGTTTCCGTGCGTAAACCGTAACGAATGCAGCCAAAGGCATGGTATTCCGACGATAGGCATCGATATAAATCGAATGATAAGGTCCTGATTCGTTTTGAGCAAGTGGAGTACCTGTAAATGTGGGAATCCTTGTAAAATTACGCGACATTCCTTCATTTTCGACTGTGTTCGTGCATAAACCGTAACTAAGCGGCCAAAGGCCTATTATTCCGACGTAGAGCATCGATATAAATCGAATGATGAAGGTCATGATCTGTTTAGAGCAAATGGAGTGTCTGTTCATCCAGAAAACCTTGTAAAATTACGTGAAATTTCTTCATTTTCTAGTGTTTCCGTGCGTAAACCGTAAGGAAATCTGCCAAAGGCATAGTATTCTGACATAAAGCATCTAAATACATCGAATGATGATGGGCATGATCAGTTTGGAGCAAGTGGAGTGCCTGTAAATGTGGGAATCCTTGTAAAATTACGCGACTTTCCTTCATTTTCGACTGTGTTCGTGCATAAACCGTAACTAAGCGGCCAAAGGCCTAGTATTCCGACGTAGAGCATCGATATAAATCGAATGATGAAGGTCATGATCTGTTTAGAGCAAGTGGAGTGGCTATAAATGCGGAAAACCTTGTAAAATTACACGCCTCTTCCCTTATTTTATTGTGTTTCCGTGCGTAAACCGTAAGGAAATCTACCAAAGGCATAGTATTCCGACATAAAGCATCGAGATTCATCGAATGATGATGGGCATGATCCGTTTGGAGCAAGTGGGGAGGTTGTAAATAGAGGAAATCCTTGACAAATTACGTGACTTTCCTTCATTTTCGAGTGTTTCCGTACATAAACCGTAAGGAATGCAGCCAAAGGCATTGTATTCCGACGATAGGCATCGATATAAATCGAATGATGAAGGTCCTGATTCGTTATGAGCAAGAGGAGTGCCTGTAAATGTGGGAATCCTTGTAAAATTACGCGACTTTCCTTCATTTTCAACTGTGTTCGTGCATAAACGGTAACTAAACGGCCAAAGGCCTAGTATTCCGGAAATAAAGAAAATCATGTAAAATTACACCCCTCTTCCCTTTTTTTGTTGTGTTTCCGTGCATAAACCGTAAGGAAAGCGGCCAAAGGCATAGTATTCCAAAGTAAACCATGAACATATATCGAATGATAGAGATCATGATCCGTTTCCAGCAATTGGAGTGCCTGTAAATGCGAGAATCCTTGTAAAAATACGCGAATATCCTTCTTTTTCGAGTGTTTTCGTGCATAAACCGTAAGTAAAGCGGGCAAAGGCATAGTATTCCAACGTAAAGCATGGATAAAAATCGATCGATGATGGTTATTATCCGTTTAGAACAAGTGGAGTGTCTATAAATGCGGAAAACCATGTAAAATTACACCCCTCTACCCTCATCATGTTGTGTTTCCGTGCATAAACCGTAAGGAAATCTACCAAAGGCATAGTATTCCGACATAAAGCGTCGAGATACATCGAATGATGATAGGCATGATCCGTTTAGTGCAAGTGGGGCTGTTGTAAATAGGGGAAATCGTTGTAAAATTACGTGACTATCCTTCATTTGGAATGCAGCCAAAGACATGGTATTCCGACGATAGGCATCGATATAAATCGAATGATGAAGGTCCTGATTCGTTTTGAGCAAGTGGAGTGCCTGTAAATGTGGGAATCCTTGTAAAATTACGTGAATTTTCTTCATTTTCTAGTGTTTCCGTGCGTAAACCGTAAGGAAATCTGCCAAAGACATAGCACTCTGACATAAAGCATCGAGATACATCGAATGATAAAGCTCATGATCCGTTTAGAGCAAATGGAGTGGCTGTAAATGTGGAAATCCTTGTAAAATTACGCGACTTTCCTTCATTTTCGAATGTTTCCGTAAATAAACCGTAAGGAATGCAGCCAAAGGCATGGTATTCCGACGATAGGCATCGATATAAATCGAATGATGAAGGTCCTGATTCGTTTTGAGCAAGTGGAGTGCCTGTAAATGTGGGAATCCTTGTGCAATTACGCGACTTTCCTTCATTTTCGACTGTTTTCGTGCATAAACCGTAACTAAGCGGCCAAAGGCCTAGTATTCCGACGTAGAGCATCGATATAAATCGAATGATGAAGGTCGTGATCTGTTTAGAGCAAGTGGAGTGTCTGTACATCCGGAAAACCTTGTAAAATTACGTGAATTTTCTGCATTTTCTAGTGTTTCCGTGCGTAAATCGTAAGGAATGCAGCCAAAGGCATGGTATTCCGACGATAGGCATCGATATAAATCTAATGATGAAGGTCCTGATTCGTTTTGAGCAAGTGGAGTGCCTGTAAATGTGGGAATCCTTGTAAAATTACGCGACTTTCCTTCATTTTCGACTGTTTTCTTGCATAAACCGTAATTAAGCGGCCAAAGGCCTACTATTCCGACGTAGAGCATCGATATAAATCGAATGATGAAGGTCATGATCTGTTTAGAGCAAATGGAGTGTCTGTACATCCGGAAAACCTTGTAAAATTACGTAAATTTTCTTCATTTTCTAGTGTTTCCGTACATAAACCGTAAGGAATGCAGCCAAAGGCATGGTATTCCGACGATAGGCATCGATATAAATCGAATGATAAGGTCCTGATTCGTTTTGAGCAAGTGGAGTACCTGTAAATGTGGGAATCCTTGTAAAATTACGCGACATTCCTTCATTTCCGACTGTGTTCGTGCATAAACCGTAACTAAGCGGCCAAAGGCCTATTATTCCGACGTAGAGCATCGATATAAATCGAATGCTGAAGGTCATGATCTGTTTAGAGCAAATGGAGTGTCTGTTCATCCGGAAAACCTTGTAAAATTACGTGAAATTTCTTCATTTTCTAGTGTTTCCGTGCGTAAACCGTAAGGAATGCAGCCAAAGGCATGGTATTCCGACGATAGGCATCGATATAAATCGAATGATGAAGGTCCTGATTCGTTTTGAGCAAGTGGAGTGCCTGTAAATGTGGGAATCCTTGTAAAATTACGTGACTTTCCTTCATTTTCGACTGTTTTCGTGCAGAAACCGTAACAAAGCGGCCAAAGGCCTAGTATTCCGACGTAGAGCATCGATATAAATCGAATGATGAAGGTCATGATCTGCTTAGAGCAAATGGAGTGTCTGTACATCCGGAAAACCTTGTTAAATTACGCGACTTTCCTTCATTTTCGAGTGTTTCCGTAAATAAACCGTAAGGAATGCAGCCAAAGGCATGGTATTCCGACGATAGGCATCGATATAAATCGAATGATAAGGTCCTGATTCGTTTTGAGCAAGTGGAGTGCCTGTAAATGTGGGAATCCTTGTAAAATTACGCGACTTTCCTTCATTTTCGACTGTTTTCGTGCATAAACCGTAACTAAGCGGCCAAAGGCCTAGTATTCCGACGTAGAGCATCGATATAAATCGAATGATGAAGGTTATGATCTGTTTAGAGCAAGTGGAGTGGCTATAAATGCGGAAAACCTTGTAAAATTACACGCCTCTTCCCTTATTTTATTGTGTTTCCGTGCGTAAACCGTAAGGAAATCTACCAAAGGCATAGTATTCCGACATAAAGCATCGAGATTCATCGAATGATGATGGGCATGATCCGTTTGGAGCAAGTGGGGAGGTTGTAAATAGAGGAAATCCTTGACAAATTACGTGACTTTCCTTCATTTTCGAGTATTTCCGTACATAAACCGTAAGGAATGCAGCCAAAGGCATGGTATTCCGACGATAGGCATCGATATAAATCGAATGATGAAGGTCCTGATTCGTTTTGAGCAAGAGGAGTGCCTGTATATGTGGGAATCCTTGTAAAATTACGCGACTTTCCTTCATTTTCAACTGTGTTCGTGCATAAACGGTAACTAAGCGGCCAAAGGCCTATTATTCCAACGTAGAGCATCGATATAAATCGAATGCTGAAGGTCATGATCTGTTTAGAGCAAATGGAGTGTCTGTTCATCCGGAAAACCTTGTAAAATTACGTGAAATTTCTTCATTTTCTAGTGTTTCCGTGCGTAAACCGTAAGGAAATCTGCCAAAGGCATAGTAGTCCGACATAAAGCGTCGAGATACATCGAATGATGATGGGCATGATCCGTTTAGAGCAAGTGGGGATGATGTAAATAGGGGAAATCCTTGGAAAATTACGTGACTTTCCTTCATTTTCGAGTGTTTCCGTGCGTAAACCGTAAGGAATGCAGCCAAAGGCATGGTATTCCGACGATAGGCATCGATATAAATCGAATGATGAAGGTCGTGATCTGTTTAGAGCAAGTGGAGTGTCTGTACATCCGGAAAACCTTGTAAAATTACGTGAATTTTCTTCATTTTCTAGTGTTTCCGTGCGTAAATCGTAAGGAATGCAGCCAAAGGCATGGTATTCCGACGATAGGCATCGATATAAATCGAATGATAAGGTCCTGGTTCGTTTTGAGCAAGTGGAGTGCCTGTAAATGTGGGAATCCTTGTAAAATTACGCGACTTTCCTTCATTTTCGACTGTTTTCGTGCATAAACCGTAACTAAGCGGACAAAGGCCTAGTATTCCGACGTAGAGCATCGATATAAATCGAAGGATGATGGTCCCAATCCGTTTAGAGCAAATGGAGTGTCTGTACATCCGGAAAACCTTGTAAAATTACGTGAATTTTCTTCATTTTCTAGTATTTCCGTGCGTAAACCGTAAGGAAATCTGCCAAAGGCATAGTATTCTGACATAAAGCATCGAGATACATCGAATGATGATGGGCATGATCCGTTTAGAACAAGTGGGGATGTTGTAAATAGGGGAAATCCTTGTAAAATTACGTGACTTTCCTTCATTTTCGAGTGTTTCCGTGCGTAAACCGTAAGGAAATCGGCCAAAGACATAGCACTCTGACATAAAGCATCGAGATACATCGAATGATAAAGCTCATGATCCGTTTAGAGCAAATGGAGTGGCTGTAAATGTGGAAATCCTTGTAAAATTACGCGACTTTCCTTCATTTTCGAATGTTTCCGTAAATAAACCGAAAGGAATGCAGCCAAAGGCATGGTATTCCGACGATAGGCATCGATATAAATCGAATGATGAAGGTCCTGATTCGTTTTGAGCAAGTGGAGTGCCTGTAAATGTGGGAATCCTTGTGCAATTACGCGACTTTCCTTCATTTTCGACTGTTTTCGTGCATAAACCGTAACTAAGCGGCCAAAGGCCTAGTATTCCGACGTAGAGCATCGATATAAATCGAATGATGAAGGTCGTGATCTGTTTAGAGCAAGTGGAGTGTCTGTACATCCGGAAAACCTTGTAAAATTACGTGAATTTTCTGCATTTTCTAGTGTTTCCGTGCGTAAATCGTAAGGAATGCAGCCAAAGGCATGGTATTCCGACGATAGGCATCGATATAAATCTAATGATGAAGGTCCTGATTCGTTTTGAGCAAGTGGAGTGCCTGTAAATGTGGGAATCCTTGTAAAATTACGCGACTTTCCTTCATTTTCGACTGTTTTCTTGCATAAACCGTAACTAAGCGGCCAAAGGCCTAGTATTCCGACGTAGAGCATCGATATAAATCAAATGATGAAGGTCGTGATCTGTTTAGAGCAAGTGGAGTGTCTGTACATCCGGAAAACCTTGTAAAATTACGTGAATTTTCTTCATTTTCTAGTGTTTCCGTGCGTAAATCGTAAGGAATGCAGCCAAAGGCATGGTATTCCGACGATAGGCATCGATATAAATCTAATGATAAGGTTCTGATTCGTTTTGAGCAAGTAGAGTACCTGTAAATGTGGGAATCCTTGTTAAATTACGCAACTTTCCTTCATTTTCGACTGTTTTCGTGCATAAACCGTAACTAAGCGGACAAAGGCCTAGTATTCCGACGTAGAGCATCGATATAAATCGAAGGATGATGGTCCCAATCCGTTTAGAGCAAATGGAGTGTCTGTACATCCGGAAAACCTTGTAAAATTACGTGAATTTTCTTCATTTTCTAGTATTTCCGTGCGTAAACCGTAAGGAAATCTGCCAAAGGCATAGTATTCTGACATAAAGCATCGAGATACATCGAATGATGATGGGCATGATCCGTTTAGAACAAGTGGGGATGTTGTAAATAGGGGAAATCCTTGTAAAATTACGTGACTTTCCTTCATTTTCGAGTGTTTCCGTGCGTAAACCGTAAGGAAATCGGTCAAAGACATAGCACTCTGACATAAAGCATCGAGATACATCGAATGATAAAGCTCATGATCCGTTTAGAGCAAATGGAGTGGCTGTAAATGTGGAAATCCTTGTAAAATTACGCGACTTTCCTTCATTTTCGAATGTTTCCGTAAATAAACCGAAAGGAATGCAGCCAAAGGCATGGTATTCCGACGATAGGCATCGATATAAATCGAATGATGAAGGTCCTGATTCGTTTTGAGCAAGTGGAGTGCCTGTAAATGTGGGAATCCTTGTGCAATTACGCGACTTTCCTTCATTTTCGACTGTTTTCGTGCATAAACCGTAACTAAGCGGCCAAAGGCCTAGTATTCCGACGTAGAGCATCGATATAAATCGAATGATGAAGGTCGTGATCTGTTTATAGCAAGTGGAGTGTCTGTACATCCGGAAAACCTTGTAAAATTACGTGAATTTTCTGCATTTTCTAGTGTTTCCGTGCGTAAACCGTAAGGAAATCTGCCAAAGGCATAGTATTCTGACATAAAGCATCGAGATACATCGAATGATGATGGGCATCATCCGTTTAGAGCAAATGGAGTGTCTGTACATCCGGAAAACCTTGTAAAATTACGTGAATTTTCTTCATTTTCTAGTGTTTCCGTGCGTAAACCGTAACGAATGCAGCCAAAGGCATGGTATTCCGACGATAGGCATCGATATAAATCGAATGATAAGGTCCTGATTCGTTTTGAGCAAGTGGAGTACCTGTAAATGTGGGAATCCTTGTAAAATTACGCGACATTCCTTCATTTTCGACTGTGTTCGTGCATAAACCGTAACTAAGCGGCCAAAGGCCTATTATTCCGACGTAGAGCATCGATATAAATCGAATGATGAAGGTCATGATCTGTTTAGAGCAAATGGAGTGTCTGTTCATCCAGAAAACCTTGTAAAATTACGTGAAATTTCTTCATTTTCTAGTGTTTCCGTGCGTAAACCGTAAGGAAATCTGCCAAAGGCATAGTATTCTGACATAAAGCATCTAAATACATCGAATGATGATGGGCATGATCAGTTTGGAGCAAGTGGAGTGCCTGTAAATGTGGGAATCCTTGTAAAATTACGCGACTTTCCTTCATTTTCGACTGTGTTCGTGCATAAACCGTAACTAAGCGGCCAAAGGCCTAGTATTCCGACGTAGAGCATCGATATAAATCGAATGATGAAGGTCATGATCTGTTTAGAGCAAGTGGAGTGGCTATAAATGCGGAAAACCTTGTAAAATTACACGCCTCTTCCCTTATTTTATTGTGTTTCCGTGCGTAAACCGTAAGGAAATCTACCAAAGGCATAGTATTCCGACATAAAGCATCGAGATTCATCGAATGATGATGGGCATGATCCGTTTGGAGCAAGTGGGGAGGTTGTAAATAGAGGAAATCCTTGACAAATTACGTGACTTTCCTTCATTTTCGAGTGTTTCCGTACATAAACCGTAAGGAATGCAGCCAAAGGCATTGTATTCCGACGATAGGCATCGATATAAATCGAATGATGAAGGTCCTGATTCGTTATGAGCAAGAGGAGTGCCTGTAAATGTGGGAATCCTTGTAAAATTACGCGACTTTCCTTCATTTTCAACTGTGTTCGTGCATAAACGGTAACTAAGCGGCCAAAGGCCTAGTATTCCGGAAATAAAGAAAATCATGTAAAATTACACCCCTCTTCCCTTTTTTTGTTGTGTTTCCGTGCATAAACCGTAAGGAAAGCGGCCAAAGGCATAGTATTCCAAAGTAAACCATGAACATATATCGAATGATAGAGATCATGATCCGTTTCCAGCAATTGGAGTGCCTGTAAATGCGAGAATCCTTGTAAAAATACGCGAATATCCTTCTTTTTCGAGTGTTTTCGTGCATAAACCGTAAGTAAAGCGGGCAAAGGCATAGTATTCCAACGTAAAGCATGGATAAAAATCGATCGATGATGGTTATTATCCGTTTAGAACAAGTGGAGTGTCTATAAATGCGGAAAACCATGTAAAATTACACCCCTCTACCCTCATCATGTTGTGTTTCCGTGCATAAACCGTAAGGAAATCTACCAAAGGCATAGTATTCCGACATAAAGCGTCGAGATACATCGAATGATGATAGGCATGATCCGTTTAGTGCAAGTGGGGCTGTTGTAAATAGGGGAAATCGTTGTAAAATTACGTGACTATCCTTCATTTGGAATGCAGCCAAAGACATGGTATTCCGACGATAGGCATCGATATAAATCGAATGATGAAGGTCCTGATTCGTTTTGAGCAAGTGGAGTGCCTGTAAATGTGGGAATCCTTGTAAAATTACGTGAATTTTCTTCATTTTCTAGTGTTTCCGTGCGTAAACCGTAAGGAAATCTGCCAAAGACATAGCACTCTGACATAAAGCATCGAGATACATCGAATGATAAAGCTCATGATCCGTTTAGAGCAAATGGAGTGGCTGTAAATGTGGAAATCCTTGTAAAATTACGCGACTTTCCTTCATTTTCGAATGTTTCCGTAAATAAACCGTAAGGAATGCAGCCAAAGGCATGGTATTCCGACGATAGGCATCGATATAAATCGAATGATGAAGGTCCTGATTCGTTTTGAGCAAGTGGAGTGCCTGTAAATGTGGGAATCCTTGTGCAATTACGCGACTTTCCTTCATTTTCGACTGTTTTCGTGCATAAACCGTAACTAAGCGGCCAAAGGCCTAGTATTCCGACGTAGAGCATCGATATAAATCGAATGATGAAGGTCGTGATCTGTTTAGAGCAAGTGGAGTGTCTGTACATCCGGAAAACCTTGTAAAATTACGTGAATTTTCTGCATTTTCTAGTGTTTCCGTGCGTAAATCGTAAGGAATGCAGCCAAAGGCATGGTATTCCGACGATAGGCATCGATATAAATCTAATGATGAAGGTCCTGATTCGTTTTGAGCAAGTGGAGTGCCTGTAAATGTGGGAATCCTTGTAAAATTACGCGACTTTCCTTCATTTTCGACTGTTTTCTTGCATAAACCGTAATTAAGCGGCCAAAGGCCTACTATTCCGACGTAGAGCATCGATATAAATCGAATGATGAAGGTCATGATCTGTTTAGAGCAAATGGAGTGTCTGTACATCCGGAAAACCTTGTAAAATTACGTAAATTTTCTTCATTTTCTAGTGTTTCCGTACATAAACCGTAAGGAATGCAGCCAAAGGCATGGTATTCCGACGATAGGCATCGATATAAATCGAATGATAAGGTCCTGATTCGTTTTGAGCAAGTGGAGTACCTGTAAATGTGGGAATCCTTGTAAAATTACGCGACATTCCTTCATTTCCGACTGTGTTCGTGCATAAACCGTAACTAAGCGGCCAAAGGCCTATTATTCCGACGTAGAGCATCGATATAAATCGAATGCTGAAGGTCATGATCTGTTTAGAGCAAATGGAGTGTCTGTTCATCCGGAAAACCTTGTAAAATTACGTGAAATTTCTTCATTTTCTAGTGTTTCCGTGCGTAAACCGTAAGGAATGCAGCCAAAGGCATGGTATTCCGACGATAGGCATCGATATAAATCGAATGATGAAGGTCCTGATTCGTTTTGAGCAAGTGGAGTGCCTGTAAATGTGGGAATCCTTGTAAAATTACGTGACTTTCCTTCATTTTCGACTGTTTTCGTGCAGAAACCGTAACAAAGCGGCCAAAGGCCTAGTATTCCGACGTAGAGCATCGATATAAATCGAATGATGAAGGTCATGATCTGCTTAGAGCAAATGGAGTGTCTGTACATCCGGAAAACCTTGTTAAATTACGCGACTTTCCTTCATTTTCGAGTGTTTCCGTAAATAAACCGTAAGGAATGCAGCCAAAGGCATGGTATTCCGACGATAGGCATCGATATAAATCGAATGATAAGGTCCTGATTCGTTTTGAGCAAGTGGAGTGCCTGTAAATGTGGGAATCCTTGTAAAATTACGCGACTTTCCTTCATTTTCGACTGTTTTCGTGCATAAACCGTAACTAAGCGGCCAAAGGCCTAGTATTCCGACGTAGAGCATCGATATAAATCGAATGATGAAGGTTATGATCTGTTTAGAGCAAGTGGAGTGGCTATAAATGCGGAAAACCTTGTAAAATTACACGCCTCTTCCCTTATTTTATTGTGTTTCCGTGCGTAAACCGTAAGGAAATCTACCAAAGGCATAGTATTCCGACATAAAGCATCGAGATTCATCGAATGATGATGGGCATGATCCGTTTGGAGCAAGTGGGGAGGTTGTAAATAGAGGAAATCCTTGACAAATTACGTGACTTTCCTTCATTTTCGAGTATTTCCGTACATAAACCGTAAGGAATGCAGCCAAAGGCATGGTATTCCGACGATAGGCATCGATATAAATCGAATGATGAAGGTCCTGATTCGTTTTGAGCAAGAGGAGTGCCTGTATATGTGGGAATCCTTGTAAAATTACGCGACTTTCCTTCATTTTCAACTGTGTTCGTGCATAAACGGTAACTAAGCGGCCAAAGGCCTATTATTCCAACGTAGAGCATCGATATAAATCGAATGCTGAAGGTCATGATCTGTTTAGAGCAAATGGAGTGTCTGTTCATCCGGAAAACCTTGTAAAATTACGTGAAATTTCTTCATTTTCTAGTGTTTCCGTGCGTAAACCGTAAGGAAATCTGCCAAAGGCATAGTATTCCGACATAAAGCGTCGAGATACATCGAATGATGATGGGCATGATCCGTTTAGAGCAAGTGGGGATGATGTAAATAGGGGAAATCCTTGTAAAATTACGTGACTTTCCTTCATTTTCGAGTGTTTCCGTGCGTAAACCGTAAGGAATGCAGCCAAAGGCATGGTATTCCGACGATAGGCATCGATATAAATCGAATGATGAAGGTCGTGATCTGTTTAGAGCAAGTGGAGTGTCTGTACATCCGGAAAACCTTGTAAAATTACGTGAATTTTCTTCATTTTCTAGTGTTTCCGTGCGTAAATCGTAAGGAATGCAGCCAAAGGCATGGTATTCCGACGATAGGCATCGATATAAATCGAATGATAAGGTCCTGGTTCGTTTTGAGCAAGTGGAGTGCCTGTAAATGTGGGAATCCTTGTAAAATTACGCGACTTTCCTTCATTTTCGACTGTTTTCGTGCATAAACCGTAACTAAGCGGACAAAGGCCTAGTATTCCGACGTAGAGCATCGATATAAATCGAAGGATGAAGGTCCCAATCCGTTTAGAGCAAATGGAGTGTCTGTACATCCGGAAAACCTTGTAAAATTACGTGAATTTTCTTCATTTTCTAGTATTTCCGTGCGTAAACCGTAAGGAAATCTGCCAAAGGCATAGTATTCTGACATAAAGCATCGAGATACATCGAATGATGATGGGCATGATCCGTTTAGAGCAAGTGGGGATGTTGTAAATAGGGGAAATCCTTGTAAAATTACGTGACTTTCCTTCATTTTCGAGTGTTTCCGTGCGTAAACCGTAAGGAAATCGGCCAAAGACATAGCACTCTGACATAAAGCATCGAGATACATCGAATGATAAAGCTCATGATCCGTTTAGAGCAAATGGAGTGGCTGTAAATGTGGAAATCCTTGTAAAATTACGCGACTTTCCTTCATTTTCGAATGTTTCCGTAAATAAACCGAAAGGAATGCAGCCAAAGGCATGGTATTCCGACGATAGGCATCGATATAAATCGAATGATGAAGGTCCTGATTCGTTTTGAGCAAGTGGAGTGCCTGTAAATGTGGGAATCCTTGTACAATTACGCGACTTTCCTTCATTTTCGACTGTTTTCGTGCATAAACCGTAACTAAGCGGCCAAAGGCCTAGTATTCCGACGTAGAGCATCGATATAAATCGAATGATGAAGGTCGTGATCTGTTTAGAGCAAGTGGAGTGTCTGTACATCCGGAAAACCTTGTAAAATTACGTGAATTTTCTGCATTTTCTAGTGTTTCCGTGCGTAAATCGTAAGGAATGCAGCCAAAGGCATGGTATTCCGACGATAGGCATCGATATAAATCTAATGATGAAGGTCCTGATTCGTTTTGAGCAAGTGGAGTGCCTGTAAATGTGGGAATCCTTGTAAAATTACGCGACTTTCCTTCATTTTCGAATGTTTTCTTGCATAAACCGTAACTAAGCGGCCAAAGGCCTAGTATTCCGACGTAGAGCATCGATATAAATCAAATGATGAAGGTCGTGATCTGTTTAGAGCAAGTGGAGTGTCTGTACATCCGGAAAACCTTGTAAAATTACGTGAATTTTCTTCATTTTCTAGTGTTTCCGTGCGTAAATCGTAAGGAATGCAGCCAAAGGCATGGTATTCCGACGATAGGCATCGATATAAATCGAATGATAAGGTCCTGGTTCGTTTTGAGCAAGTAGAGTACCTGTAAATGTGGGAATCCTTGTTAAATTACGCAACTTTCCTTCATTTTCGACTGTTTTCGTGCATAAACCGTAACTAAGCGGACAAAGGCCTAGTATTCCGACGTAGAGCATCGATATAAATCGAAGGATGAAGGTCCCAATCCGTTTAGAGCAAATGAAGTGTCTGTACATCCGGAAAACCTTGTAAAATTACGTGAATTTTCTTCATTTTCTAGTATTTCCGTGCGTAAACCGTAAGGAAATCTGCCAAAGGCATAGTATTCTGACATAAAGCATCGAGATACATCGAATGATGATGGGCATGATCCGTTTGGAGCAAGTGGGGATGTTGTAAATAGGGGAAATCCTTGTAAAATTACGTGACTTTCCTTCATTTTCGAGTGTTTCCGTGCGTAAACCGTAAGGAAATCGGTCAAAGACATAGCACTCTGACATAAAGCATCGAGATACATCGAATGATAAAGCTCATGATCCGTTTAGAGCAAATGGAGTGGCTGTAAATGTGGAAATCCTTGTAAAATTACGCGACTTTCCTTCATTTTCGAATGTTTCCGTAAATAAACCGAAAGGAATGCAGCCAAAGGCATGGTATTCCGACGATAGGCATCGATATAAATCGAATGATGAAGGTCCTGATTCGTTTTGAGCAAGTGGAGTGCCTGTAAATGTGGGAATCCTTGTGCAATTACGCGACTTTCCTTCATTTTCGACTGTTTTCGTGCATAAACCGTAACTAAGCGGCCAAAGGCCTAGTATTCCGACGTAGAGCATCGATATAAATCGAATGATGAAGGTCGTGATCTGTTTATAGCAAGTGGAGTGTCTGTACATCCGGAAAACCTTGTAAAATTACGTGAATTTTCTTCATTTTCTAGTGTTTCCGTGCGTAAACCGTAAGGAAATCTGCCAAAGGCATAGTATTCTGACATAAAGCATCGAGATACATCGAATGATGATGGGCATCATCCGTTTAGAGCAAATGGAGTGTCTGTACATCCGGAAAACCTTGTAAAATTACGTGAATTTTCTTCATTTTCTAGTGTTTCCGTGCGTAAACCGTAACGAATGCAGCCAAAGGCATGGTATTCCGACGATAGGCATCGATATAAATCGAATGATAAGGTCCTGATTCGTTTTGAGCAAGTGGAGTACCTGTAAATGTGGGAATCCTTGTAAAATTACGCGACATTCCTTCATTTTCGACTGTGTTCGTGCATAAACCGTAACTAAGCGGCCAAAGGCCTATTATTCCGACGTAGAGCATCGATATAAATCGAATGATGAAGGTCATGATCTGTTTAGAGCAAATGGAGTGTCTGTTCATCCAGAAAACCTTGTAAAATTACGTGAATTTTCTTCATTTTCTAGTGTTTCCGTGCGTAAACCGTAAGGAAATCTGCCAAAGGCATAGTATTCTGACATAAAGCATCGAGATACATCGAATGATGATGGGCATGATCAGTTTGGAGCAAGTGGAGTGCCTGTAAATGTGGGAATCCTTGTAAAATTACGCGACTTTCCTTCATTTTCGACTGTGTTCGTGCATAAACCGTAACTAAGCGGCCAAAGGCCTAGTATTCCGACGTAGAGCATCGATATAAATCGAATGATGAAGGTCATGATCTGTTTAGAGCAAGTGGAGTGGCTATAAATGCGGAAAACCTTGTAAAATTACACGCCTCTTCCCTTATTTTATTGTGTTTCCGTGCGTAAACCGTAAGGAAATCTACCAAAGGCATAGTATTCCGACATAAAGCATCGAGATTCATCGAATGATGATGGGCATGATCCGTTTGGAGCAAGTGGGGAGGTTGTAAATAGAGGAAATCCTTGACAAATTACGTGACTTTCCTTCATTTTCGAGTGTTTCCGTACATAAACCGTAAGGAATGCAGCCAAAGGCATGGTATTCCGACGATAGGCATCGATATAAATCGAATGATGAAGGTCCTGATTCGTTTTGAGCAAGAGGAGTGCCTGTAAATGTGGGAATCCTTGTAAAATTACGCGACTTTCCTTCATTTTCAACTGTGTTCGTGCATAAACGGTAACTAAACGGCCAAAGGCCTAGTATTCCGGAAATAAAGAAAATCATGTAAAATTACACCCCTCTTCCCTTTTTTTGTTGTGTTTCCGTGCATAAACCGTAAGGAAAGCGGCCAAAGGCATAGTATTCCAACGTAAACCATGAACATATATCGAATGATAGAGATCATGATCCGTTTCCAGCAATTGGAGTGCCTGTAAATGCGAGAATCCTTGTAAAAATACGCGAATATCCTTCATTTTCGAGTGTTTTCGTGCATAAACCGTAAGTAAAGCGGGCAAAGGCATAGTATTCCAACGTAAAGCATGGATAAAAATCGATCGATGATGGTTATTATCCGTTTAGACCAAGTGGAGTGTCTATAAATGCGGAAAACCATGTAAAATTACACCCCTCTACCCTTATCATGTTGTGTTTCCGTGCATAAACCGTAAGGAAATCTACCAAAGGCATAGTATTCCGACATAAAGCGTCGAGATACATCGAATGATGATAGGCATGATCCGTTTAGTGCAAGTGGGGCTGTTGTAAATAGGGGAAATCCTTGTAAAATTACGTGACTATCCTTCATTTGGAATGCAGCCAAAGACATGGTATTCCGACGATAGGCATCGATATAAATCGAATGATGAAGGTCCTGATTCGTTTTGAGCAAGTGGAGTGCCTGTAAATGTGGGAATCCTTGTAAAATTACGTGAATTTTCTTCATTTTCTAGTGTTTCCGTGCGTAAACCGTAAGGAAATCTGCCAAAGACATAGCACTCTGACATAAAGCATCGAGATACATCGAATGATAAAGCTCATGATCCGTTTAGAGCAAATGGAGTGGCTGTAAATGTGGAAATCCTTGTAAAATTACGCGACTTTCCTTCATTTTCGAATGTTTCCGTAAATAAACCGTAAGGAATGCAGCCAAAGGCATGGTATTCCGACGATAGGCATCGATATAAATCGAATGATGAAGGTCCTGATTCGTTTTGAGCAAGTGGAGTGCCTGTAAATGTGGGAATCCTTGTGCAATTACGCGACTTTCCTTCATTTTCGACTGTTTTCGTGCATAAACCGTAACTAAGCGGCCAAAGGCCTAGTATTCCGACGTAGAGCATCGATATAAATCGAATGATGAAGGTCGTGATCTGTTTAGAGCAAGTGGAGTGTCTGTACATCCGGAAAACCTTGTAAAATTACGTGAATTTTCTGCATTTTCTAGTGTTTCCGTGCGTAAATCGTAAGGAATGCAGCCAAAGGCATGGTATTCCGACGATAGGCATCGATATAAATCTAATGATGAAGGTCCTGATTCGTTTTGAGCAAGTGGAGTGCCTGTAAATGTGGGAATCCTTGTAAAATTACGCGACTATCCTTCATTTTCGACTGTTTTCTTGCATAAACCGTAATTAAGCGGCCAAAGGCCTACTATTCCGACGTAGAGCATCGATATAAATCGAATGATGAAGGTCATGATCTGTTTAGAGCAAATGGAGTGTCTGTACATCCGGAAAACCTTGTAAAATTACGTAAATTTTCTTCATTTTCTAGTGTTTCCGTACATAAACCGTAAGGAATGCAGCCAAAGGCATGGTATTCCGACGATAGGCATCGATATAAATCGAATGATAAGGTCCTGATTCGTTTTGAGCAAGTGGAGTACCTGTAAATGTGGGAATCCTTGTAAAATTACGCGACATTCCTTCATTTCCGACTGTGTTCGTGCATAAACCGTAACTAAGCGGCCAAAGGCCTATTATTCCGACGTAGAGCATCGATATAAATCGAATGATGAAGGTCATGATCTGTTTAGAGCAAATGGAGTGTCTGTTCATCCGGAAAACCTTGTAAAATTACGTGAAATTTCTTCATTTTCTAGTGTTTCCGTGCGTAAACCGTAAGGAATGCAGCCAAAGGCATGGTATTCCGACGATAGGCATCGATATAAATCGAATGATGAAGGTCCTGATTCGTTTTGAGCAAGTGGAGTGCCTGTAAATGTGGGAATCCTTGTAAAATTACGTGACTTTCCTTCATTTTCGACTGTTTTCGTGCAGAAACCGTAACAAAGCGGCCAAAGGCCTAGTATTCCGACGTAGAGCATCGATATAAATCGAATGATGAAGGTCATGATCTGCTTAGAGCAAATGGAGTGTCTGTACATCCGGAAAACCTTGTAAAATTACGCGACTTTCCTTCATTTTCGAGTGTTTCCGTAAATAAACCGTAAGGAATGCAGCCAAAGGCATGGTATTCCGACGATAGGCATCGATATAAATCGAATGATAAGGTCCTGATTCGTTTTGAGCAAGTGGAGTGCCTGTAAATGTGGGAATCCTTGTAAAATTACGCGACTTTCCTTCATTTTCGACTGTTTTCGTGCATAAACCGTAACTAAGCGGCCAAAGGCCTAGTATTCCGACGTAGAGCATCGATATAAATCGAATGATGAAGGTTATGATCTGTTTAGAGCAAGTGGAGTGGCTATAAATGCGGAAAACCTTGTAAAATTACACGCCTCTTCCCTTATTTTATTGTGTTTCCGTGCGTAAACCGTAAGGAAATCTACCAAAGGCATAGTATTCCGACATAAAGCATCGAGATTCATCGAATGATGATGGGCATGATCCGTTTGGAGCAAGTGGGGAGGTTGTAAATAGAGGAAATCCTTGACAAATTACGTGACTTTCCTTCATTTTCGAGTATTTCCGTACATAAACCGTAAGGAATGCAGCCAAAGGCATGGTATTCCGACGATAGGCATCGATATAAATCGAATGATGAAGGTCCTGATTCGTTTTGAGCAAGAGGAGTGCCTGTATATGTGGGAATCCTTGTAAAATTACGCGACTTTCCTTCATTTTCAACTGTGTTCGTGCATAAACGGTAACTAAGCGGCCAAAGGCCTATTATTCCAACGTAGAGCATCGATATAAATCGAATGCTGAAGGTCATGATCTGTTTAGAGCAAATGGAGTGTCTGTTCATCCGGAAAACCTTGTAAAATTACGTGAAATTTCTTCATTTTCTAGTGTTTCCGTGCGTAAACCGTAAGGAAAGCGGCCAAAGGCATAGTATTCAAACGTAAGCCATGAACATATATCGAATGATAGAGATCATGATCCGTTTCCAGCAATTGGAGTGCCTGTAAATGCGAGAATCCTTGTAAAAATACGCGAATATCCTTCATTTTCGAGTGTTTTCGTGCATAAACCGTAAGTAAAGCGGGCAAAGGCATAGTATTCCAACGTAAAGCATGGATAAAAATCGATCGATGATGGTTATGATCCGTTTAGACCAAGTGGAGTGTCTATAAATGCGGAAAACCATGTAAAATTACACCCCTCTTCCCTTATCATGTTGTGTTTCCGTGCATAAACCGTAAGGAAATCTACCAAAGGCATAGTATTCCGACATAAAGCGTCGAGATACATCGAATGATGATAGGCATGATCCGTTTAGTGCAAGTGGGGCTGTTGTAAATAGGGGAAATCCTTGTCAAATTACGTGACTATCCTTCATTTGGAATGCAGCCAAAGACATGGTATTCCGACGATAGGCATCGATATAAATCGAATGATGAAGGTCCTGATTCGTTTTCAGCAAGTGGAGTGCCTGTAAATGTGGGAATCCTTGTAAAATTACGTGAATTTTCTTCATTTTCTAGTGTTTCCGTGCGTAAACCGTAAGGAAATCTGCCAAAGGCATAGTATTCCGACATAAAGCGTCGATATACATCGAATGATGATGGGCATGATCCGTTTAGAGCAAGTGGGGATGATGTAAATAGGGGAAATCCTTGTAAAATTACGTGACTTTCCTTCATTTTCGAGTGTTTCCGTGCGTAAACCGTAAGGAATGCAGCCAAAGGCATGGTATTCCGACGATAGGCATCGATATAAATCGAATGATGAAGGTCCTGATTCGTTTTGAGCAAGTGGAGTGCCTGTAAATGTGGGAATCCTTGTAAAATTACGTGACTTTCCTTCATTTTCGACTGTTTTCGTGCATAAACCGTAACTAAGCGGACAAAGGCCTAGTATTCCGTCGTAGAGCATCGATATAAATCGAATGATGAAGGTCGTGATCTGTTTAGAGCAAGTGGAGTGTCTGTACATCCGGAAACCTTGTAAAATTACGTGAATTTTCTTCATTTTCTAGTGTTTCCGTGCGTAAACCGTAAGGAAATCTGCCAAAGGCATAGTATTCTGACATAAAGTATCGAGATACATCGAATGATGATGGGCATCATCCGTTTAGAGCAAATGGAGTGGCTGTAAATGTGGCAATCCTTGTAAAATTAAGCGACTTTCCTTCATTTTCGAGTGTTTCCGTAGATAAACCGTAAGGAATGCAGCCAAAGGCATGTTATTCCGACGATAGGCATCGATATAAATCGAATGATGAAGGTCCTGATTCGTTTTGAGCAAGTGGAGTGCCTGTAAATGTGGGAATCCTTGTAAAATTACGCGACTTTCCTTCATTTTCGACTGTTTTCGTGCATAAACCGTAACTAAGCGGCCAAAGGCCTATTATTCCGACGTAGAGCATCGATATAAATCGAATGATGAAGGTCATGATCTGTTTAGAGCAAATGGAGTGTCTGTTCATCCGGAAAACCTTGTAAAATTACGTGAAATTTCTTCATTTTCTAGTTTTTCCGTGCGTAAACCGTAAGGAAATCTGCCAAAGGCATAGTATTCTGACATAAAGCATCGAGATACATCGAATGATGATGGGCATCATCCGTTTAGAGCAAATGGAGTGGCTGTAAATGTGGCAATCCTTGTAAAATTACGCGACTTTCCTTCATTTTCGACTGTTTTCTTGCATAAACCGTAATTAAGCGGCCAAAGGCCTACTATTCCGACGTAGAGCATCGACATAAATCGAATGATGAAGGTCATGATCTGTTTAGAGCAAATGGAGTGTCTGTACATCCGGAAAACCTTGTAAAATTACGTAAATTTTCTTCATTTTCTAGTGCTTCCGTACATAAACCGTAAGGAATGCAGCCAAAGGCATGGTATTCCGACGATAGGCATCGATATAAATCGAATGATGAAGGTCCTGATTCGTCTTGAGCAAGTGGAGTGCCTGTAAATGTGGGAATCCTTGTAAAATTACGCGACTTTCCTTCATTTTCGACTGTTTTCGTGCAGAAACCGTAGCTAAGCGGCCAAAGGCCTATTATTCCGACGTAGAGCATCGATATAAATCGAATGATGAAGGTCATGATCTGTTTAGAGCAAATGGAGTGTCTGTTCATCCGGAAAACCTTGTAAAATTACGTGAAATTTCTTCATTTTCTAGTGTTTCCGTGCGTAAACCGTAAGGAATGCAGCCAAAGGCATGGTATTCCGACGATAGGCATCGATATAAATCGAATGATGAAGGTCCTGATTCGTTTTGAGCAAGTGGAGTGCCTGTAAATGTGGGAATCCTTGTAAAATTACGTGACTTTCCTTCATTTTCGACTGTTTTCGTGCATAAACCGTAACTAAGCGGACAAAGGCCTAGTATTCCGTCGTAGAGCATCGATATAAATCGAATGATGAAGGTCGTGATCTGTTTAGAGCAAGTGGAGTGTCTGTACATCCGGAAAACCTTGTAAAATTACGTGAATTTTCTTCATTTTCTAGTGTTTCCGTGCGTAAACCGTAAGGAAATCTGCCAAAGGCATAGTATTCTGACATAAAGCATCGAGATACATCGAATGATGATGGGCATCATCCGTTTAGAGCAAATGGAGTGGCTGTAAATGTGGCAATCCTTGTAAAATTAAGCGACTTTCCTTCATTTTCGAGTGTTTCCGTAGATAAACCGTAAGGAATGCAGCCAAAGGCATGTTATTCTGACGATAGGCATCGATATAAATCGAATGATGAATGTCCTGATCCGTTTTGAGCAAGTGGAGTGCCTGTAAATGTGGGAATCCTTGTAAAATTACGCGACTTTCCTTCATTTTCGACTGTTTTCGTGCATAAACCGTAATTAAGCGGCCAAAGGCCTACTATTCCGACGTAGAGCATCGATATAAATCGAATGATGAAGGTCATGATCTGTTTAGAGCAAATGGAGTGTCTGTACATCCGGAAAACCTTGTAAAATTACGTGAATTTTCTTCATTTTATAGTGCTTCCGTGCGTAAACCGTAAGGAAATCTGCCGAAGGCATAGTATTCTGACATAAAGCATCGAGATACATCGAATGATGATGGGCATCATCCGTTTAGAGCAAATGGAGTGGCTGTAAATGTGGCAATCCTTGTAAAATTAAGCGACTTTCCTTCATTTTCGAGTGTTTCCGTAGATAAACCGTAAGGATGCAGCCAAAGGCATGTTATTCCGACGATAGGCATCGATATAAATCGAATGATGAAGGTCCTGATTCGTTTTGAGCAAGTGGAGTGCCTGTAAATGTGGGAATCCTTGTAAAATTACGCGACTTTCCTTCATTTTCGACTGTTTTCGTGCATAAACCGTAACTAAGCGGCCAAAGGCCTATTATTCCGACGTAGAGCATCGATATAAATCGAATGATGAAGGTCATGATCTGTTTAGAGCAAATGGAGTGTCTGTTCATCCGGAAAACCTTGTAAAATTACGTGAAATTTCTTCATTTTCTAGTTTTTCCGTGCGTAAACCGTAAGGAAATCTGCCAAAGGCATAGTATTCTGACATAAAGCATCGAGATACATCGAATGATGATGGGCATCATCCGTTTAGAGCAAATGGAGTGGCTGTAAATGTGGCAATCCTTGTAAAATTACGCGACTTTCCTTCATTTTCGACTGTTTTCTTGCATAAACCGTAATTAAGCGGCCAAAGGCCTACTATTCCGACGTAGAGCATCGACATAAATCGAATGATGAAGGTCATGATCTGTTTAGAGCAAATGGAGTGTCTGTACATCCGGAAAACCTTGTAAAATTACGTAAATTTTCTTCATTTTCTAGTGCTTCCGTACATAAACCGTAAGGAATGCAGCCAAAGGCATGGTATTCCGACGATAGGCATCGATATAAATCGAATGATGAAGGTCCTGATTCGTTTTGAGCAAGTGGAGTGCCTGTAAATGTGGGAATCCTTGTAAAATTACGTGACTTTCCTTCATTTTCGACTGTTTTCGTGCATAAACCGTAACTAAGCGGACAAAGGCCTAGTATTCCGACGTAGAGCATCGATATAAATCGAATGATGAAGGTCGTGATCTGTTTAGAGGAAATGGAGTGTCTGTACATCCGGAAAACATTGTAAAATTACGTGAATTTTCTTCATTTTCTAGTGTTTCCGTGCGTAAACCGTAAGGAAATCTGCCAAAGGCATAGTATTCTGACATAAAGCATCGATATACATCGAATGATGATGGGCATCATCCGTTTAGAGCAAATGGAGTGGCCGTAAATGTGGCAATCCTTGTAAAATTACGCGACTTTCCTTCATTTTCGACTGTTTTCTTGCATAAACCGTAATTAAGCGGCCAAAGGCCTACTATTCCGACGTAGAGCATCGACATAAATCGAATGATGAAGGTCATGATCTGTTTAGAGCAAATGGAGTGTCTGTACATCCGGAAAACCTTGTAAAATTACGTGAAATTTCTTCATTCTCTAGTGTTTCCGTGCGTAAACCGTAAGGAATGCAGCCAAAGGCATGGTATTCCGACGATAGGCATCGATATAAATCGAATGATGAAGGTCCTGATTCGTTTTGAGCAAGTGGAGTGCCTGTAAATGTGGGAATCCTTGTAAAATTACGTGACTTTCCTTCATTTTCGACAGTTTTCGTGCATAAACCGTAACTAAGCGGACAAAGGCCTAGTATTCCGTCGTAGAGCATCGATATAAATCGAATGATGAAGGTCGTGATCTGTTTAGAGCAAGTGGAGTGTCTGTACATCCGGAAAACCTTGTAAAATTACGTGAATTTTCTTCATTTTCTAGTGTTTCCGTGCGTAAACCGTAAGGAAATCTGCCAAAGGCATAGTATTCTGACATAAAGCATCGAGATACATCGAATGATGAAGGTCCTGATTCGTTTTGAGCAAGTGGAGTGCCTGTAAATGTGGGAATCCTTGTAAAATTACGCGACTTTCCTTCATTTTCGACTGTTTTCGTGCATAAACCGTAACTAAGCGGCCAAAGGCCTAGTATTCCGACGTAGAGCATCGATATACATCGAATGATGAAGGTCGTGATCTGTTTAGAGCAAGTGGAGTGTCTGTACATCCGGAAAACCTTGTAAAATTACGCGACTTTCCTTCATTTTCGACTGTTTTCGTGCATAAACCGTAACTAAGCGGCCAAAGGCCTAGTATTCCGACGTAGAGCATCGATATAAATCGAATGATGAAGGTCATGATCTGTTTAGAGCAAATGGAGTGTCTGTTCATCCGGAAAACCTTGTAAAATTACGTGAAATTTCTTCATTCTCTAGTGTTTCCGTGCGTAAACCGTAAGGAATGCAGCCAAAGGCATGGTATTCCGACGATAGGCATCGATATAAATCGAATGATGAAGGTCCTGATTCGTTTTGAGCAAGTGGAGTGCCTGTAAATGTGGGAATCCTTGTAAAATTACGTGACTTTCCTTCATTTTCGACAGTTTTCGTGCATAAACCGTAACTAAGCGGACAAAGGCCTAGTATTCCGTCGTAGAGCATCGATATAAATCGAATGATGAAGGTCGTGATCTGTTTAGAGCAAGTGGAGTGTCTGTACATCCGGAAAACCTTGTAAAATTACGTGAATTTTCTTCATTTTCTAGTGTTTCCGTGCGTAAACCGTAAGGAAATCTGCCAAAGGCATAGTATTCTGACATAAAGCATCGAGATACATCGAATGATGATGGGCATCATCCGTTTAGAGCAAATGGAGTGGCTGTAAATGTGGCAATCCTTGTAAAATTAAGCGACTTTCCTTCAATTTCGAGTGTTTCCGTAGATAAACCGTAAGGAATGCAGCCAAAGGCATGTTATTCCGACGATAGGCATCGATATAAATCGAATGATGAATGTCCTGATCCGTTTTGAGCAAGTGGAGTGCCTGTAAATGTGGGAATCCTTGTAAAATTACGCGACTTTCCTTCATTTTCGACTGTTTTCGTGCATAAACCGTAATTAAGCGGCCAAAGGCCTACTATTCCGACGTAGAGCATCGATATAAATCGAATGATGAAGGTCGTGATCTGTTTAGAGGAAATGGAGTGTCTGTACATCCGGAAAACATTGTAAAATTACGTGAATTTTCTTCATTTTCTAGTGTTTCCGTGCGTAAACCGTAAGGAAATCTGCCAAAGGCATAGTATTCTGACATAAAGCATCGATATACATCGAATGATGATGGGCATCATCCGTTTAGAGCAAATGGAGTGGCCGTAAATGTGGCAATCCTTGTAAAATTACGCGACTTTCCTTCATTTTCGACTGTTTTCTTGCATAAACCGTAATTAAGCGGCCAAAGGCCTACTATTCCGACGTAGAGCATCGACATAAATCGAATGAAGAAGGTCATGATCTGTTTAGAGCAAATGCAGTGTCTGTACATCCGGAAAACCTTGTAAAATTACGTAAATTTTCTTCATTTTCTAGTGCTTCCGTACATAAACCGTAAGGAATGCAGCCAAAGGCATGGTATTCCGACGATAGGCATCGATATAAATCGAATGATAAGGTCCTGGTTCGTTTTGAGCAAGTGGAGTGCCTGTAAATGTGGGAATCCTTGTAAAATTACGCGACTTTCCTTCATTTTCGACTGTTTTCGTGCATAAACCGTAACTAAGCGGCCAAAAGCCTAGTATTCCGACGTAGAGCATCGATATAAATCGAATGATGAAGGTCATGATCTGTTTAGAGCAAGTGGAGTGGCTATAAATGCGGAAAACCTTGTAAAATTACACGCCTCTTCCCTTATTTTATTGTGTTTCCGTGCGTAAACCGTAAGGAAATCTGCCAAAGGCATAGTATTCTGACATAAAGCATCGAGATACATCGAATGATGATGGGCATCATCCGTTTAGAGCAAATGGAGTGGCTGTAAATGTGGCAATCCTTGTAAAATTAAGCGACTTTCCTTCAATTTCGAGTGTTTCCGTAGATAAACCGTAAGGAATGCAGCCAAAGGCATGTTATTCCGACGATAGGCATCGATATAAATCGAATGATGAATGTCCTGATCCGTTTTGAGCAAGTGGAGTGCCTGTAAATGTGGGAATCCTTGTAAAATTACGCGACTTTCCTTCATTTTCGACTGTTTTCGTGCATAAACCGTAATTAAGCGGCCAAAGGCCTACTATTCCGACGTAGAGCATCGATATAAATCGAATGATGAAGGTCGTGATCTGTTTAGAGGAAATGGAGTGTCTGTACATCCGGAAAACATTGTAAAATTACGTGAATTTTCTTCATTTTCTAGTGTTTCCGTGCGTAAACCGTAAGGAAGTCTGCCAAAGGCATAGTATTCTGACATAAAGCATCGATATACATCGAATGATGATGGGCATCATCCGTTTAGAGAAAATGGAGTGGCCGTAAATGTGGCAATCCTTGTAAAATTACGCGACTTTCCTTCATTTTCGACTGTTTTCTTGCATAAACCGTAATTAAGCGGCCAAAGGCCTACTATTCCGACGTAGAGCATCGACATAAATCGAATGATGAAGGTCATGATCTGTTTAGAGCAAATGCAGTGTCTGTACATCCGGAAAACCTTGTAAAATTACGTAAATTTTCTTCATTTTCTAGTGCTTCCGTACATAAACCGTAAGGAATGCAGCCAAAGGCATGGTATTCCGACGATAGGCATCGATATAAATCGAATGATAAGGTCCTGGTTCGTTTTGAGCAAGTGGAGTGCCTGTAAATGTGGGAATCCTTGTAAAATTACGCGACTTTCCTTCATTTTCGACTGTTTTCGTGCATAAACCGTAACTAAGCGGCCAAAAGTCTAGTATTCCGACGTAGAGCATCGATATAAATCGATTGATGAAGGTCATGATCTGTTTAGAGCAAGTGGAGTGGCTATAAATGCGGAAAACCTTGTAAAATTACACGCCTCTTCCCTTATTTTATTGTGTTTCCGTGCGTAAACCGTAAGGAAATCTACCAAAGGCATAGTATTCTGACATAAAGTATCGAGATTCATCGAATGATGATGGGCATGATCCATTTGGAGCAAGTGGGGAGGTTGTAAATAGAGGAAATCCTTGACAAATTACGTGACTTTCCTTCATTTTCGAGTGTTTCCGTGCGTAAACCGTAAGGAATGCAGCCAAAGGCATGGTATTCCGACGATTGGCATCGATATAAATCGAATGATAAGGTCCTGATTCGTTTTGAGCAAGTGGAGTACCTGTAAATGTGGGAATCCTTGTTAAATTACGCAACTTTCCTTCATTTTCGACTGTTTTCGTGCATAAACCGTAACTAAGCGGACAATGGCCTAGTATTCCGACGTAGAGCATCGATATAAATCGAAGGATGAAGGTCCCAATCCGTTTAGAGCAAATGCAGTGTCTGTACATCCGGAAAACCTTGTAAAATTACGTAAATTTTCTAGATTTTCTAGTGCTTCCGTACATAAACCGTAAGGAATGCAGCCAGAGGCATGGTATTCCGACGATAGGCATCGATATAAATCGAATGATGAAGGTCGTGATCTGTTTAGAGCAAGTGGAGTGTCTGTACATCCGGAAAACCTTGTAAAATTACGTGAATTTTCTTCAGTTTCTAGTGTTTCCGTGCGTAAACCGTAAGGAAATCTGCCAAAGGCATAGTATTCTGACATAAAGCATCGAGATACATCGAATGATGATGGGCATCATCCGTTTAGAGCAAATGGAGTGGCTGTAAATGTGGCAATCCTTGTAAAATTAAGCGACTTTCCTTCAATTTCGAGTGTTTCCGTAGATAAACCGTAAGGAATGCAGCCAAAGGCATGTTATTCCGACGATAGGCATCGATATAAATCGAATGATGAATGTCCTGATCCGTTTTGAGCAAGTGGAGTGCCTGTAAATGTGGGAATCCTTGTAAAATTACGCGACTTTCCTTCATTTTCGACTGTTTTCGTGCATAAACCGTAATTAAGCGGCCAAAGGCCTACTATTCCGACGTAGAGCATCGATATAAATCGAATGATGAAGGTCGTGATCTGTTTAGAGGAAATGGAGTGTCTGTACATCCGGAAAACATTGTAAAATTACGTGAATTTTCTTCATTTTCTAGTGTTTCCGTGCGTAAACCGTAAGGAAGTCTGCCAAAGGCATAGTATTCTGACATAAAGCATCGATATACATCGAATGATGATGGGCATCATCCGTTTAGAGCAAATGGAGTGGCCGTAAATGTGGCAATCCTTGTAAAATTACGCGACTTTCCTTCATTTTCGACTGTTTTCTTGCATAAACCGTAATTAAGCGGCCAAAGGCCTACTATTCCGACGTAGAGCATCGACATAAATCGAATGAAGAAGGTCATGATCTGTTTAGAGCAAATGCAGTGTCTGTACATCCGGAAAACCTTGTAAAATTACGTAAATTTTCTTCATTTTCTAGTGCTTCCGTACATAAACCGTAAGGAATGCAGCCAAAGGCATGGTATTCCGACGATAGGCATCGATATAAATCGAATGATAAGGTCCTGGTTCGTTTTGAGCAAGTGGAGTGCCTGTAAATGTGGGAATCCTTGTAAAATTACGCGACTTTCCTTCATTTTCGACTGTTTTCGTGCATAAACCGTAACTAAGCGGCCAAAAGCCTAGTATTCCGACGTAGAGCATCGATATAAATCGAATGATGAAGGTCATGATCTGTTTAGAGCAAGTGGAGTGGCTATAAATGCGGAAAACCTTGTAAAATTACACGCCTCTTCCCTTATTTTATTGTGTTTCCGTGCGTAAACCGTAAGGAAATCTGCCAAAGGCATAGTATTCTGACATAAAGCATCGAGATACATCGAATGATGATGGGCATCATCCGTTTAGAGCAAATGGAGTGGCTGTAAATGTGGCAATCCTTGTAAAATTAAGCGACTTTCCTTCAACTTCGAGTGTTTCCGTAGATAAACCGTAAGGAATGCAGCCAAAGGCATGTTATTCCGACGATAGGCATCGATATAAATCGAATGATGAATGTCCTGATCCGTTTTGAGCAAGTGGAGTGCCTGTAAATGTGGGAATCCTTGTAAAATTACGCGACTTTCCTTCATTTTCGACTGTTTTCGTGCATAAACCGTAATTAAGCGGCCAAAGGCCTACTATTCCGACGTAGAGCATCGATATAAATCGAATGATGAAGGTCGTGATCTGTTTAGAGGAAATGGAGTGTCTGTACATCCGGAAAACATTGTAAAATTACGTGAATTTTCTTCATTTTCTAGTGTTTCCGTGCGTAAACCGTAAGGAAGTCTGCCAAAGGCATAGTATTCTGACATAAAGCATCGATATACATCGAATGATGATGGGCATCATCCGTTTAGAGAAAATGGAGTGGCCGTAAATGTGGCAATCCTTGTAAAATTACGCGACTTTCCTTCATTTTCGACTGTTTTCTTGCATAAACCGTAATTAAGCGGCCAAAGGCCTACTATTCCGACGTAGAGCATCGACATAAATCGAATGATGAAGGTCATGATCTGTTTAGAGCAAATGGAGTGTCTGTACATCCGGAAAACCTTGTAAAATTACGTAAATTTTCTTCATTTTCTAGTGCTTCCGTACATAAACCGTAAGGAATGCAGCCAAAGGCATGGTATTCCGACGATAGGCATCGATATAAATCGAATGATAAGGTCCTGGTTCGTTTTGAGCAAGTGGAGTGCCTGTAAATGTGGGAATCCTTGTAAAATTACGCGACTTTCCTTCATTTTCGACTGTTTTCGTGCATAAACCGTAACTAAGCGGCCAAAAGCCTAGTATTCCGACGTAGAGCATCGATATAAATCGAATGATGAAGGTCATGATCTGTTTAGAGCAAGTGGAGTGGCTATAAATGCGGAAAACCTTGTAAAATTACACGCCTCTTCCCTTATTTTATTGTGTTTCCGTGCGTAAACCGTAAGGAAATCTACCAAAGGCATAGTATTCTGACATAAAGTATCGAGATTCATCGAATGATGATGGGCATGATCCGTTTGGAGCAAGTGGGGAGGTTGTAAATAGAGGAAATCCTTGACAAATTACGTGACTTTCCTTCATTTTCGAGTGTTTCCGTGCGTAAACCGTAAGGAATGCAGCCAAAGGCATGGTATTCCGACGATTGGCATCGATATAAATCGAATGATAAGGTCCTGATTCGTTTTGAGCAAGTGGAGTACCTGTAAATGTGGGAATCCTTGTTAAATTACGCAACTTTCCTTCATTTTCGACTGTTTTCGTGCATAAACCGTAACTAAGCGGACAATGGCCTAGTATTCCGACGTAGAGCATCGATATAAATCGAAGGATGAAGGTCCCAATCCGTTTAGAGCAAATGCAGTGTCTGTACATCCGGAAAACCTTGTAAAATTACGTAAATTTTCTAGATTTTCTAGTGCTTCCGTACATAAACCGTAAGGAATGCAGCCAGAGGCATGGTATTCCGACGATAGGCATCGATATAAATCGAATGATGAAGGTCCTGATTCGTTTTGAGCAAGAGGAGTGCCTGTAAATGTGGGAATCCTTGTAAAATTAAGCGACTTTCCTTCATTTTCAACTGTGTTCGTGCATAAACGGTAATTAAGCGACCAAAGGCCTAGTATTCCGGAAATAAAGAAAATCATGTAAAATTACACCCCTCTTCCCTTTTTTTGTTGTGTTTCCGTGCATAAACCGTAAGGAAAGCGGCCAAAGGCATAGTATTCCAACGTAAACCATGAACATATATCGAATGATAGAGATCATGATCCGTTTCCAGCAATTGGAGTGCCTGTAAATGCGAGAATCCTTGTAAAAATACGCGAATATCCTTCATTTTCGAGTGTTTTCGTGCATAAACCGTGAGTAAAGCGGGCAAAGGCATAGTATTCCAACGTAAAGCATGGATAAAAATCGATCGATGATGGTTATGATCCGTTTAGACCAAGTGGAGTGGCTATAAATGCGGAAAACCTTGTAAAATTACACTCCTCTTCCCTTATTTTATTGTGTTTCCGTGCGTAAACCGTAAGGAAATCTACCAAAGGCATAGTATTCCGACATAAAGCGTCGAGATACATCGAATGATGATGGGCATGATCCGTTTAGAGCAAGTGGGGATGATGTAAATAGGGGAAATCCTTGTAAAATTACGTGACTTTCCTTCATTTTCGAGTGTTTCCGTGCGTAAACCGTAAGGAATGCAGCCAAAGGCATGGTATTCCGACGATTGGCATCGATATAAATCGAATGATAAGGTCCTGATTCGTTTTGAGCAAGTGGAGTACCTGTAAATGTGGGAATCCTTGTTAAAATACGCAACTTTCCTTCATTTTCGACTGTTTTCGTGCATAAACCGTAACTAAGCGGACAAAGGCCTAGTATTCCGACGTAGAGCATCGATATAAATCGAAGGATGAAGGTCCCAATCCGTTTAGAGCAAATGGAGTGTCTGTACATCCGGAAAACCTTGTAAAATTACGTGAATTTTCTTCATATTCTAGTATTTCCGTGCGTAAACCGTAAGGAAATCTGCCAAAGGCATAGTATTCTGACATAAAGCATCGATATAAATCGAATGATGAAGGTCCTGATTCGTTTTGAGCAAGTGGAGTGCCTGTAAATGTGGGAATCCTTGTAAAATTACGCGACTTTCCTTCATTTTCGACTGTTTTCGTGCATAAACCGTAACTAAGCGGCCAAAGGCCTAGTATTCCGACGTAGAGCATCGATATACATCGAATGATGAAGGTCGTGATCTGTTTAGAGCAAGTGGAGTGTCTGTACATCCGGAAAACCTTGTAAAATTACGTGATTTTTCTTCATTTTCTAGTGTTTCCGTGCGTAAACCGTAAGGAAATCTGCCAAAGGCATAGTATTCTGACATAAAGCATCGAGATACATCGAATGATGATACGCATCATCCGTTTAGAGCAAATGGAGTGGCTGTAAATGTGGCAATCCTTGTAAAATTAAGCGACTTTCCTTCATTTTCGAGTGTTTCCGTAGACAAACCGTAAGGAATGCAGCCAAAGGCATGTTATTCCGACGATAGGCATCGATATAAATCGAATGATGAAGGTCATGATCTGTTTAGAGCAAATGGAGTGTCTGTACATCCGGAAAACCTTGTAAAATTACGTGAATTTTCTTCATTTTCTAGTGTTTCCGTGCGTAAACCGTAACGAATGCAGCCAAAGGCATGGTATTCCGACGATAGGCATCGATATAAATCGAATGATAAGGTCCTGATTCGTTTTGAGCAAGTGGAGTGCCTGTAAATGTGGGAATCCTTGTAAAATTACGCGACTTTCCTTCATTTTCGACTGTTTTCGTGCAGAAACCGTAACAAAGCGGCCAAAGGCCTAGTATTCCGTCGTAGAGCATCGATATAAATCGAATGATGAAGGTCGTGATCTGTTTAGAGCAAGTGGAGTGTCTGTACATCCGGAAAACCTTGTAAAATTACGTGAATTTTCTTCATTTTCTAGTGTTTCCGTGCGTAAACCGTAAGGAAATCTGCCAAAGGCATAGTATTCTGACATAAAGCATCGAGATTCATCGAATGATGAAGGTCATGATCTGTTTAGAGCAAGTGGAGTGGCTATAAATGCGGAAAACCTTGTAAAATTACACGCCTCTTCCCTTATTTTATTGTGTTTCCGTGCGTAAACCGTAAGGAAATCTACCAAAGGCATAGTATTCTGACATAAAGTATCGAGATTCATCGAATGATGATGGGCATGATCCGTTTGGAGCAAGTGGGGAGGTTGTAAATAGAGGAAATCCTTGACAAATTACGTGACTTTCCTTCATTTTCGAGTGTTTCCGTGCGTAAACCGTAAGGAATGCAGCCAAAGGCATGGTATTCCGACGATTGGCATCGATATAAATCGAATGATAAGGTCCTGATTCGTTTTGAGCAAGTGGAGTACCTGTAAATGTGGGAATCCTTGTTAAATTACGCAACTTTCCTTCATTTTCGACTGTTTTCGTGCATAAACCGTAACTAAGCGGACAAAGGCCTAGTATTCCGACGTAGAGCATCGATATAAATCGAAGGATGAAGGTCCCAATCCGTTTAGAGCAAATGCAGTGTCTGTACATCCGGAAAACCTTGTAAAATTACGTAAATTTTCTTCATTTTCTAGTGCTTCCGTACATAAACCGTAAGGAATGCAGCCAGAGGCATGGTATTCCGACGATAGGCATCGATATAAATCGAATGATGAAGGTCCTGATTCGTTTTGAGCAAGAGGAGTGCCTGTAAATGTGGGAATCCTTGTAAAATTAAGCGACTTTCCTTCATTTTCAACTGTGTTCGTGCATAAACGGTAATTAAGCGACCAAAGGCCTAGTATTCCGGAAATGAAGAAAATCATGTAAAATTACACCCCTCTTCCCTTTTTTTGTTGTGTTTCCGTGCATAAACCGTAAGGAAAGCGGCCAAAGGCATAGTATTCCAACGTAAACCATGAACATATATCGAACGATAGAGATCATGATCCGTTTCCAGCAATTGGAGTGCCTGTAAATGCGAGAATCCTTGTAAAAATACGCGAATATCCTTCATTTTCGAGTGTTTTCGTGCATAAACCGTGAGTAAAGCGGGCAAAGGCATAGTATTCCAACGTAAAGCATGGATAAAAATCGATCGATGATGGTTATGATCCGTTTAGACCAAGTGGAGTGGCTATAAATGCGGAAAACCTTGTAAAATTACACTCCTCTTCCCTTATTTTATTGTGTTTCCGTGCGTAAACCGTAAGGAAATCTTCCAAAGGCATAGTATTCCGACATAAAGCGTCGAGATACATCGAATGATGATGGGCATGATCCGTTTAGAGCAAGTGGGGATGATGTAAATAGGGGAAATCCTTGTAAAATTACGTGACTTTCCTTCATTTTCGAGTGTTTCCGTGCGTAAACCGTAAGGAATGCAGCCAAAGGCATGGTATTCCGACGATTGGCATCGATATAAATCGAATGATGAAGGTCCTGATTCGTTTTGAGCAAGAGGAGTGCCTGTAAATGTGGGAATCCTTGTAAAATTAAGCGACTTTCCTTCATTTTCAACTGTGTTCGTGCATAAACGGTAATTAAGCGACCAAAGGCCTAGTATTCCGGAAATAAAGAAAATCATGTAAAATTACACCCCTCTTCCCTTTTTTTGTTGTGTTTCCGTGCATAAACCGTAAGGAAAGCGGCCAAAGGCATAGTATTCCAACGTAAACCATGAACATATATCGAATGATAGAGATCATGATCCGTTTCCAGCAATTGGAGTGCCTGTAAATGCGAGAATCCTTGTAAAAATACGCGAATATCCTTCATTTTCGAGTGTTTTCGTGCATAAACCGTGAGTAAAGCGGGCAAAGGCATAGTATTCCAACGTAAAGCATGGATAAAAATCGATCGATGATGGTTATGATCCGTTTAGACCAAGTGGAGTGGCTATAAATGCGGAAAACCTTGTAAAATTACACTCCTCTTCCCTTATTTTATTGTGTTTCCGTGCGTAAACCGTAAGGAAATCTACCAAAGGCATAGTATTCCGACATAAAGCGTCGAGATACATCGAATGATGATGGGCATGATCCGTTTAGAGCAAGTGGGGATGATGTAAATAGGGGAAATCCTTGTAAAATTACGTGACTTTCCTTCATTTTCGAGTGTTTCCGTGCGTAAACCGTAAGGAATGCAGCCAAAGGCATGGTATTCCGACGATTGGCATCGATATAAATCGAATGATAAGGTCCTGATTCGTTATGAGCAAGTGGAGTACCTGTAAATGTGGGAATCCTTGTTAAAATACGCAACTTTCCATCATTTTCGACTGTTTTCGTGCATAAACCGTAACTAAGCGGACAAAGGCCTAGTATTCCGACGTAGAGCATCGATATAAATCGAAGGATGAAGGTCCCAATCCGTTTAGAGCAAATGGAGTGTCTGTACATCCGGAAAACCTTGTAAAATTACGTGAATTTTCTTCATATTCTAGTATTTCCGTGCGTAAACCGTAAGGAAATCTGCCAAAGGCATAGTATTCTGACATAAAGCATCGATATAAATCGAATGATGAAGGTCCTGATTCGTTTTTAGCAAGTGGAGTGCCTGTAAATGTGGGAATCCTTGTAAAATTACGCGACTTTCCTTCATTTTCGACTGTTTTCGTGCATAAACCGTAACTAAGCGGCCAAAGGCCTAGTATTCCGACGTAGAGCATCGATATACATCGAATGATGAAGGTCGTGATCTGTTTAGAGCAAGTGGAGTGTCTGTACATCCGGAAAACCTTGTAAAATTACGTGATTTTTCTTCATTTTCTAGTGTTTCCGTGCGTAAACCGTAAGGAAATCTGCCAAAGGCATAGTATTCTGACATAAAGCATCGAGATACATCGAATGATGATACGCATCATCCGTTTAGAGCAAATGGAGTGGCTGTAAATGTGGCAATCCTTGTAAAATTAAGCGACTTTCCTTCATTTTCGAGTGTTTCCGTAGACAAACCGTAAGGAATGCAGCCAAAGGCATGTTATTCCGACGATAGGCATCGATATAAATCGAATGATGAAGGTCATGATCTGTTTAGAGCAAATGGAGTGTCTGTACATCCGGAAAACCTTGTAAAATTACGTGAATTTTCTTCATTTTCTAGTGTTTCCGTGCGTAAACCGTAACGAATGCAGCCAAAGGCATGGTATTCCGACGATAGGCATCGATATAAATCGAATGATAAGGTCCTGATTCGTTTTGAGCAAGTGGAGTGCCTGTAAATGTGGGAATCCTTGTAAAATTACGCGACTTTCCTTCATTTTCGACTGTTTTCGTGCAGAAACCGTAACAAAGCGGCCAAAGGCCTAGTATTCCGTCGTAGAGCATCGATATAAATCGAATGATGAAGGTCGTGATCTGTTTAGAGCAAGTGGAGTGTCTGTACATCCGGAAAACCTTGTAAAATTACGTGAATTTTCTTCATTTTCTAGTGTTTCCGTGCGTAAACCGTAAGGAAATCTGCCAAAGGCATAGTATTCTGACATAAAGCATCGAGATTCATCGAATGATGAAGGTCATGATCTGTTTAGAGCAAGTGGAGTGGCTATAAATGCGGAAAACCTTGTAAAATTACACGCCTCTTCCCTTATTTTATTGTGTTTCCGTGCGTAAACCGTAAGGAAATCTACCAAAGGCATAGTATTCTGACATAAAGTATCGAGATTCATCGAATGATGATGGGCATGATCCGTTTGGAGCAAGTGGGGAGGTTGTAAATAGAGGAAATCCTTGACAAATTACGTGACTTTCCTTCATTTTCGAGTGTTTCCGTGCGTAAACCGTAAGGAATGCAGCCAAAGGCATGGTATTCCGACGATTGGCATCGATATAAATCGAATGATAAGGTCCTGATTCGTTTTGAGCAAGTGGAGTACCTGTAAATGTGGGAATCCTTGTTAAATTACGCAACTTTCCTTCATTTTCGACTGTTTTCGTGCATAAACCGTAACTAAGCGGACAAAGGCCTAGTATTCCGACGTAGAGCATCGATATAAATCGAAGGATGAAGGTCCCAATCCGTTTAGAGCAAATGCAGTGTCTGTACATCCGGAAAACCTTGTAAAATTACGTAAATTTTCTTCATTTTCTAGTGCTTCCGTACATAAACCGTAAGGAATGCAGCCAGAGGCATGGTATTCCGACGATAGGCATCGATATAAATCGAATGATGAAGGTCCTGATTCGTTTTGAGCAAGAGGAGTGCCTGTAAATGTGGGAATCCTTGTAAAATTAAGCGACTTTCCTTCATTTTCAACTGTGTTCGAGCATAAACGGTAATTAAGCGACCAAAGGCCTAGTATTCCGGAAATGAAGAAAATCATGTAAAATTACACCCCTCTTCCCTTTTTTTGTTGTGTTTCCGTGCATAAACCGTAAGGAAAGCGGCCAAAGGCATAGTATTCCAACGTAAACCATGAACATATATCGAACGATAGAGATCATGATCCGTTTCCAGCAATTGGAGTGCCTGTAAATGCGAGAATCCTTGTAAAAATACGCGAATATCCTTCATTTTCGAGTGTTTTCGTGCATAAACCGTGAGTAAAGCGGGCAAAGGCATAGTATTCCAACGTAAAGCATGGATAAAAATCGATCGATGATGGTTATGATCCGTTTAGACCAAGTCGAGTGGCTATAAATGCGGAAAACCTTGTAAAATTACACTCCTCTTCCCTTATTTTATTGTGTTTCCGTGCGTAAACCGTAAGGAAATCTACCAAAGGCATAGTATTCCGACATAAAGCGTCGAGATACATCGAATGATGATGGGCATGATCCGTTTAGAGCAAGTGGGGGATGATGTAAATAGGGGAAATCCTTGTAAAATTACGTGACTTTCCTTCATTTTCGAGTGTTTCCGTGCGTAAACCGTAAGGAATGCAGCCAAAGGCATGGTATTCCGACGATTGGCATCGATATAAATCGAATGATAAGGTCCTGATTCGTTTTGAGCAAGTGGAGTACCTGTAAATGTGGGAATCCTTGTTAAATTACGCAACTTTCCTTCATTTTCGACTGTTTTCGTGCATAAACCGTAACTAAGCGGACAAAGGCCTAGTATTCCGACGTAGAGCATAGATATAAATCGAAGGATGAAGGTCCCAATCCGTTTAGAGCAAATGGAGTGTCTGTACATCCGGAAAACCTTGTAAAATTACGTGAATGTTCTTCATTTTCTAGTATTTCCGTGCGTAAACCGTAAGGAAATCTGCCAAAGGCATAGTATTCTGACATAAAGCATCGATATAAATCGAATGATGAAGGTCCTGATTCGTTTTGAGCAAGTGGAGTGCCTGTAAATGTGGGAATCCTTGTAAAATTACGCGACTTTCCTTCATTTTCGACTGTTTTCGTGCATAAACCGTAACTAAGCGGCCAAAGGCCTAGTATTCCGACGTAGAGCATCGATATACATCGAATGATGAAGGTCGTGATCTGTTTAGAGCAAGTGGAGTGTCTGTACATCCGGAAAACCTTGTAAAATTACGTGATTTTTCTTCATTTTCTAGTGTTTCCGTGCGTAAACCGTAAGGAAATCTGCCAAAGGCATAGTATTCTGACATAAAGCATCGAGATACATCGAATGATGATGGGCATCATCCGTTTAGAGCAAATGGAGTGGCTGTAAATGTGGCAATCCTTGTAAAATTAAGCGACTTTCCTTCATTTTCGAGTGTTTCCGTAGACAAACCGTAAGGAATGCAGCCAAAGGCATGTTATTCCGACGTAGAGCATCGATATACATCGAATGATGAAGGTCGTGATCTGTTTAGAGCAAGTGGAGTGTCTGTACATCCGGAAAACCTTGTAAAATTACGTGATTTTTCTTCATTTTCTAGTGTTTCCGTGCGTAAACCGTAAGGAAATCTGCCAAAGGCATAGTATTCTGACATAAAGCATCGAGATACATCGAATGATGATGGGCATCATCCGTTTTAGAGCAAATGGAGTGGCTGTAAATGTGGCAATCCTTGTAAAATTAAGCGACTTTCCTTCATTTTCGAGTGTTTCCGTAGACAAACCGTAAGGAATGCAGCCAAAGGCATGTTATTCCGACGATAGGCATCGATATAAATCGAATGATGAAGGTCATGATCTGTTTAGAGCAAATGGAGTGTCTGTACATCCGGAAAACCTTGTAAAATTACGTGAATTTTCTTCATTTTCTAGTGTTTCCGTGCGTAAACCGTAACGAATGCAGCCAAAGGCATGGTATTCCGACGATAGGCATCGATATAAATCGAATGATAAGGTCCTGATTCGTTTTGAGCAAGTGGAGTGCCTGTAAATGTGGGAATCCTTGTAAAATTACGCGACTTTCCTTCATTTTCGACTGTTTTCGTGCAGAAACCGTAACAAAGCGGCCAAAGGCCTAGTATTCCGTCGTAGAGCATCGATATAAATCGAATGATGAAGGTCGTGATCTGTTTAGAGCAAGTGGAGTGTCTGTACATCCGGAAAACCTTGTAAAATTACGTGAATTTTCTTCATTTTCTAGTGTTTCCGTGCGTAAACCGTAAGGAAATCTGCCAAAGGCATAGTATTCTGACATAAAGCATCGAGATACATCGAATGATGATGGGCATCATCCGTTTAGAGCAAATGGAGTGGCTGTAAATGTGGCAATCCTTGTAAAATTAAGCGACTTTCCTTCATTTTCGAGTGTTTCCGTAGATAAACCGTAAGGAATGCAGCCAAAGGCATGTTATTCCGACGATAGGCATCGATATAAATCGAATGATGAAGGTCCTGATTCGTTTTGAGCAAGTGGAGTGCCTGTAAATGTGGGAATCCTTGTAAAATTACGCGACTTTCCTTCATTTTCGACTGTTTTCGTGCATAAACCGTAACTAAGCGGCCAAAGGCCTAGTATTCCGACGTAGAGCATCGATATACATCGAATGATGAAGGTCGTGATCTGTTTAGAGCAAGTGGGAGTGTCTGTACATCCGGAAAACCTTGTAAAATTACGTGATTTTTCTTCATTTTCTAGTGTTTCCGTGCGTAAACCGTAAGGAAATCTGCCAAAGGCATAGTATTCTGACATAAAGCATCGAGATACATCGAATGATGATGGGCATCATCCGTTTAGAGCAAATGGAGTGGCTGTAAATGTGGCAATCCTTGTAAAATTAAGCGACTTTCCTTCATTTTCGAGTGTTTCCGTAGACAAACCGTAAGGAATGCAGCCAAAGGCATGTTATTCCGACGATAGGCATCGATATAAATCGAATGATGAAGGTCATGATCTGTTTAGAGCAAATGGAGTGTCTGTACATCCGGAAAACCTTGTAAAATTACGTGAATTTTCTTCATTTTCTAGTGTTTCCGTGTGTAAACCGTAACGAATGCAGCCAAAGGCATGGTATTCCGACGTAGAGCATCGATATACATCGAATGATGAAGGTCGTGATCTGTTTAGAGCAAGTGGAGTGTCTGTACATCCGGAAAACCTTGTAAAATTACGTGATTTTTCTTCATTTTCTAGTGTTTCCGTGCGTAAACCGTAAGGAAATCTGCCAAAGGCATAGTATTCTGACATAAAGCATCGAGATACATCGAATGATGATGGGCATCATCCGTTTAGAGCAAATGGAGTGGCTGTAAATGTGGCAATCCTTGTAAAATTAAGCGACTTTCCTTCATTTTCGAGTGTTTCCGTAGATAAACCGTAAGGAATGCAGCCAAAGGCATGTTATTCCGACGATAGGCATCGATATAAATCGAATGATGAATGTCCTGATCCGTTTTGAGCAAGTGGAGTGCCTGTAAATGTGGGTATCCTTGTAAAATTACGCGACTTTCCTTCATTTTCGACTGTTTTCGTGCATAAACCGTAATTAAGCGGCCAAAGGCCTACTATTCCGACGTAGAGCATCGATATAAATCGAATGATGAAGGTCATGATCTGTTTAGAGCAAATGGAGTGTCTGTACATCCGGAAAACCTTGTAAAATTACGTGAATTTTCTTCATTTTATAGTGCTTCCGTGCGTAAACCGTAAGGAAATCTGCCGAAGGCATAGTATTCTGACATAAAGCATCGAGATACATAGAATGATGATGGGCATCATCCGTTTAGAGCAAATGGAGTGGCTGTAAATGTGGCAATCCTTGTAAAATTAAGCGACTTTCCTTCATTTTCGAGTGTTTCCGTAGATAAACCGTAAGGAATGCAGCCAAAGGCATGGTATTCCGACGATAGGCATCGATATAAATCGAATGATGAAGGTCCTGATTCGTTTTGAGCAAGTGGAGTGCCTGTAAATGTGGGAATCCTTGTAAAATTACGCGACTTTCCTTCATTTTCGACTGTTTTCGTGCATAAACCGTAACTAAGCGGCCAAAGGCCTATTATTCCGACGTAGAGCATCGATATAAATCGAATGATGAAGGTCATGATCTGTTTAGAGCAAATGGAGTGTCTGTTCATCCGGAAAACCTTGTAAAATTACGTGAAATTTCTTCATTTTCTAGTTTTTCCGTGCGTAAACCGTAAGGAAATCTGCCAAAGGCATAGTATTCTGACATAAAGCATCGAGATACATCGAATGATGATGGGCATCATCCGTTTAGAGCAAATGGAGTGGCTGTAAATGTGGCAATCCTTGTAAAATTACGCGACTTTCCTTCATTTTCGACTGTTTTCTTGCATAAACCGTAATTAAGCGGCCAAAGGCCTACTATTCCGACGTAGAGCATCGACATAAATCGAATGATGAAGGTCATGATCTGTTTAGAGCAAATGGAGCGTCTGTACATCCGGAAAACCTTGTAAAATTACGTGATTTTTCTTCATTTTCTAGTGTTTCCGTGCGTAAACCGTAAGGAAATCTGCCAAAGGCATAGTATTCTGACATAAAGCATCGAGATACATCGAATGATGATGGGCATCATCCGTTTAGAGCAAATGGAGTGGCTGTAAATGTGGCAATCCTTGTAAAATTAAGCGACTTTCCTTCATTTTCGAGTGTTTCCGTAGATAAACCGTAAGGAATGCAGCCAAAGGCATGTTATTCCGACGATAGGCATCGATATAAATCGAATGATGAATGTCCTGATCCGTTTTGAGCAAGTGGAGTGCCTGTAAATGTGGGTATCCTTGTAAAATTACGCGACTTTCCTTCATTTTCGACTGTTTTCTTGCATAAACCGTAATTAAGCGGACAAAGGCCTAGTATTCCGACGTAGAGCATCGATATAAATCGAATGATGAAGGTCGTGATCTGTTTAGAGGAAATGGAGTGTCTGTACATCCGGAAAACATTGTAAAATTACGTGAATTTTCTTCATTTTCTAGTGCTTCCGTACATAAACCGTAAGGAATGCAGCCAAAGGCATGGTATTCCGACGATAGGCATCGATATAAATCGAATGATGAAGGTCCTGATTCGTCTTGAGCAAGTGGAGTGCCTGTAAATGTGGGAATCCTTGTAAAATTACGCGACTTTCCTTCATTTTCGAGTGTTTCCGTGCATAAACCGTAACTAAGCGGCCAAAGGCCTATTATTCCGACGTAGAGCATCGATATAAATCGAATGATGAAGGTCATGATCTGTTTAGAGCAAATGGAGTGTCTGTTCATCCGGAAAACCTTGTAAAATTACGTGAAATTTCTTCATTTTCTAGTTTTTCCGTGCGTAAACCGTATGGAATGCAGCCAAAGGCATGGTATTCCGACGATAGGCATCGATATAAATCGAATGATGAAGGTCCTGATTCGTTTTGAGCAAGTGGTGTGCCTGTAAATGTGGGAATCCTTGTAAAATTACGTGACTTTCCTTCATTTTCGACTGTTTTCGTGCATAAACCGTAACTAAGCGGACAAAGGCCTAGTATTCCGACGTAGAGCATCGATATAAATCGAATGATGAAGGTCGTGATCTGTTTAGAGGAAATGGAGTGTCTGTACATCCGGAAAACATTGTAAAATTACTTGAATTTTCTTCATTTTCTAGTGTTTCCGTGCGTAAACCGTAAGGAAATCTGCCAAAGGCATAGTATTCTGACATAAAGCATCGATATAAATCGAATGATGAAGGTCCTGATTCGTTTTGAGCAAGTGGAGTGCCTGTAAATGTGGGAATCCTTGTAAAATTACGCGACTTTCCTTCATTTTCGACTGTTTTCGTGCATAAACCGTAACTAAGCGGCCAAAGGCCTAGTATTCCGACGTAGAGCATCGATATACATCGAATGATGAAGGTCGTGATCTGTTTAGAGCAAGTGGAGTGTCTGTAAATGCGAGAAACCTTGTAAAAATACGCGAATATCCTTCATTTTCGAGTGTTTTCGTGCATAAACCGTGAGTAAAGCGGGCAAAGGCATAGTATTCCAACGTAAAGCATGGATAAAAATCGATCGATGATGGTTATGATCCGTTTAGACCAAGTGGAGTGGCTATAAATGCGGAAAACCTTGTAAAATTATACTCCTCTTCCCTTATTTTATTGTGTTTCCGTGCGTAAACCGTAAGGAAATCTACCAAAGGCATAGTATACCGACATAAAGCGTCGAGATACATCGAATGATGATGGGCATGATCCGTTTAGAGCAAGTGGGGATGATGTAATTAGGGGAAATCCTTGTAAAATTACGTGACTTTCCTTCATTTTCGAGTGTTTCCGTGCGTAATCCGTAAGGAATGCAGCCAAAGGCATGGTATTCCGACGATTGGCATCGATATAAATCGAATGATAAGGTCCTGATTCGTTTTGAGCAAGTGGAGTACCTGTAAATGTGGGAATCCTTGTTAAATTACGCAACTTTCCTTCATTTTCGACTGTTTTCGTGCATAAACCGTAACTAAGCGGACAAAGGCCTAGTATTCCGACGTAGAGCATCGATATAAATCGAATGATGAAGGTCATGATCTGTTTAGAGCAAATGGAGTGTCTGTTCATCCGGAAAACCTTGTAAAATTACGTGAAATTTCTTCATTTTCTAGTTTTTCCGTGCGTAAACCGTATGGAATGCAGCCAAAGGCATGGTATTCCGACGATAGGCATCGATATAAATCGAATGATGAAGGTCCTGATTCGTTTTGAGCAAGTGGTGTGCCTGTAAATGTGGGAATCCTTGTAAAATTACGTGACTTTCCTTCATTTTCGACTGTTTTCGTGCATAAACCGTAACTAAGCGGACAAAGGCCTAGTATTCCGACGTAGAGCATCGATATAAATCGAATGATGAAGGTCGTGATCTGTTTAGAGGAAATGGAGTGTCTGTACATCCGGAAAACATTGTAAAATTACGTGAATTTTCTTCATTTTCTAGTGTTTCCGTGCGTAAACCGTAAGGAAATCTGCCAAAGGCATAGTATTCTGACATAAAGCATCGATATAAATCGAATGATGAAGGTCCTGATTCGTTTTGAGCAAGTGGAGTGCCTGTAAATGTGGGAATCCTTGTAAAATTACGCGACTTTCCTTCATTTTCGACTGTTTTCGTGCATAAACCGTAACTAAGCGGCCAAAGGCCTAGTATTCCGACGTAGAGCATCGATATACATCGAATGATGAAGGTCGTGATCTGTTTAGAGCAAGTGGAGTGTCTGTAAATGCGAGAAACCTTGTAAAAATACGCGAATATCCTTCATTTTCGAGTGTTTTCGTGCATAAACCGTGAGTAAAGCGGGCAAAGGCATAGTATTCCAACGTAAAGCATGGATAAAAATCGATCGATGATGGTTATGATCCGTTTAGACCAAGTGGAGTGGCTATAAATGCGGAAAACCTTGTAAAATTACACTCCTCTTCCCTTATTTTATTGTGTTTCCGTGCGTAAACCGTAAGGAAATCTACCAAAGGCATAGTATTCCGACATAAAGCGTCGAGATACATCGAATGATGATGGGCATGATCCGTTTAGAGCAAGTGGGGATGATGTAATTAGGGGAAATCCTTGTAAAATTACGTGACTTTCCTTCATTTTCGAGTGTTTCCGTGCGTAATCCGTAAGGAATGCAGCCAAAGGCATGGTATTCCGACGATTGGCATCGATATAAATCGAATGATAAGGTCCTGATTCGTTTTGAGCAAGTGGAGTACCTGTAAATGTGGGAATCCTTGTTAAATTACGCAACTTTCCTTCATTTTCGACTGTTTTCGTGCATAAACCGTAACTAAGCGGACAAAGGCCTAGTATTCCGACGTAGAGCATCGATATAAATCGAATGATGAAGGTCATGATCTGTTTAGAGCAAATGGAGTGTCTGTTCATCCGGAAAACCTTGTAAAATTACGTGAAATTTCTTCATTTTCTAGTTTTTCCGTGCGTAAACCGTATGGAATGCAGCCAAAGGCATGGTATTCCGACGATAGGCATCGATATAAATCGAATGATGAAGGTCCTGATTCGTTTTGAGCAAGTGGTGTGCCTGTAAATGTGGGAATCCTTGTAAAATTACGTGACTTTCCTTCATTTTCGACTGTTTTCGTGCATAAACCGTAACTAAGCGGACAAAGGCCTAGTATTCCGACGTAGAGCATCGATATAAATCGAATGATGAAGGTCGTGATCTGTTTAGAGGAAATGGAGTGTCTGTACATCCGGAAAACATTGTAAAATTACGTGAATTTTCTTCATTTTCTAGTGTTTCCGTGCGTAAACCGTAAGGAAATCTGCCAAAGGCATAGTATTCTGACATAAAGCATCGATATAAATCGAATGATGAAGGTCCTGATTCGTTTTGAGCAAGTGGAGTACCTGTAAATGTGGGAATCCTTGTTAAATTACGCAACTTTCCTTCATTTTCGACTGTTTTCGTGCATAAACCGTAACTAAGCGGACAAAGGCCTAGTATTCCGACGTAGAGCATCGATATAAATCGAATGATGAAGGTCATGATCTGTTTAGAGCAAATGGAGTGTCTGTTCATCCGGAAAACCTTGTAAAATTACGTGAAATTTCTTCATTTTCTAGTTTTTCCGTGCGTAAACCGTATGGAATGCAGCCAAAGGCATGGTATTCCGACGATAGGCATCGATATAAATCGAATGATAAGGTCCTGATTCGTTTTGAGCAAGTGGAGTACCTGTAAATGTGGGAATCCTTGTTAAATTACGCAACTTTCCTTCATTTTCGACTGTTTTCGTGCATAAACCGTAACTAAGCGGACAAAGGCCTAGTATTCCGACGTAGAGCATCGATATAAATCGAAGGATGAAGGTCCCAATCCGTTTAGAGCAAATGGAGTGTCTGTACATCCGGAAAACCTTGTAAAATTACGTGAATTTTCTTCATTTTCTAGTATTTCCGTGCGTAAACCGTAAGGAAATCTGCCAAAGGCATAGTATTCTGACATAAAGCATCGATATAAATCGAATGATGAAGGTCCTGATTCGTTTTGAGCAAGTGGAGTGCCTGTAAATGTGGGAATCCTTGTAAAATTACGCGACTTTCCTTCATTTTCGACTGTTTTCGTGCATAAACCGTAACTAAGCGGCCAAAGGCCTAGTATTCCGACGTAGAGCATCGATATACATCGAATGATGAAGGTCGTGATCTGTTTAGAGCAAGTGGAGTGTCTGTACATCCGGAAAACCTTGTAAAATTACGTGATTTTTCTTCATTTTCTAGTGTTTCCGTGCGTAAACCGTAAGGAAATCTGCCAAAGGCATAGTATTCTGACATAAAGCATCGAGATACATCGAATGATGATGGGCATCATCCGTTTAGAGCAAATGGAGTGGCTGTAAATGTGGCAATCCTTGTAAAATTAAGCGACTTTCCTTCATTTTCGAGTGTTTCCGTAGACAAACCGTAAGGAATGCAGCCAAAGGCATGTTATTCCGACGATAGGCATCGATATAAATCGAATGATGAAGGTCATGATCTGTTTAGAGCAAATGGAGTGTCTGTACATCCGGAAAACCTTGTAAAATTACGTGAATTTTCTTCATTTTCTAGTGTTTCCGTGCGTAAACCGTAACGAATGCAGCCAAAGGCATGGTATTCCGACGATAGGCATCGATATAAATCGAATGATAAGGTCCTGATTCGTTTTGAGCAAGTGGAGTGCCTGTAAATGTGGGAATCCTTGTAAAATTACGCGACTTTCCTTCATTATCGACTGTTTTCGTGCAGAAACCGTAACAAAGCGGCCAAAGGCCTAGTATTCCGACGTAGAGCATCGATATAAATCGAATGATGAAGGTCATGATCTGCTTAGAGCAAATGGAGTGTCTGTACATCCGGAAAACCTTGTAAAATTACGCGACTTTCCTTCATTTTCGAGTGTTTCCGTAAATAAACCGTAAGGAATGCAGCCAAAGGCATGGTATTCCGACGATAGGCATCGATATAAATCGAATGATGAAGGTCCTGATTCGTCTTGAGCAAGTGGAGTGCCTGTAAATGTGGGAATCCTTGTAAAATTACGCGACTTTCCTTCATTTTCGACTGTGTTCGTGCAGAAACCGTAGCTAAGCGGCCAAAGGCCTATTATTCCGACGTAGAGCATCGATATAAATCGAATGATGAAGGTCAGGATCTGTTTAGAGCAAATGGAGTGTCTGTTCATCCGGAAAACCTTGTAAAATTACGTGAAATTTCTTCATTCTCTAGTGTTTCCGTGCGTAAACCGTAAGAAATGCAGCCAAAGGCATGGTATTCCGACGATAGGCATCGATATAAATCGAATGATGAAGGTCCTGATCCGTTTTGAGCAAGTGGAGTGCCTGTAAATGTGGGAATCCTTGTAAAATTACGCGACTTTCCTTCATTTTCGACTGTTTTCGTGCATAAACCGTAATTAAGCGGCCAAAGGCCTACTATTCCGACGTAGAGCATCGATATAAATCGAATGATGAAGGTCGTGATCTGTTTAGAGGAAATGGAGTGTCTGTACATCCGGAAAACATTGTAAAATTACGTGAATTTTCTTCATTTTCTAGTGTTTCCGTGCGTAAACCGTAAGGAAATCTGCCAAAGGCATAGTATTCTGACATAAAGCATCGATATACATCGAATGATGATGGGCATCATCCGTTTAGAGCAAATGGAGTGGCCGTAAATGTGGCAATCCTTGTAAAATTACGCGACTTTCCTTCATTTTCGACGGTTTTCTTGCATAAACCGTAATTAAGCGGCCAAAGGCCTACTATTCCGACGTAGAGCATCGACATAAATCGAATGATGAAAGTCATGATCTGTTTAGAGCAAATGGAGTGTCTGTACATCCGGAAAACCTTGTAAAATTACGTAAATTTTCTTCATTTTCTAGTGCTTTCGTACATAAACCGTAAGGAATGCAGCCAAAGGCATGGTATTCCGACGATAGGCATCGATATAAATCGAATGATAAGGTCCTGGTTCGTTTTGAGCAAGTGGAGTGCCTGTAAATGTGGCAATCCTTGTAAAATTACGCGACTTTCCTTCATTTTCGACTGTTTTCGTGCATAAACCGTAACTAAGCGGCCAAAAGCCTAGTATTCCGACGTAGAGCATCGATATAAATCGAATGATGAAGGTCATGATCTGTTTAGAGCAAGTGGAGTGGCTATAAATGCGGAAAACCTTGTAAAATTACACGCCTCTTCCCTTATTTTATTGTGTTTCCGTGCGTAAACCGTAAGGAAATCTACCAAAGGCATAGTATTCTGACATAAAGTATCGAGATTCATCGAATGATGATGGGCATTATCCGTTTGGAGCAAGTGGGGAGGTTGTAAATAGAGGAAATCCTTGACAAATTACGTGACTTTCCTTCATTTTCGAGTGTTTCCGTACATAAACCGTAAGGAATGCAGCCAGAGGCATGGTATTCCGACGATAGGCATCGATATAAATCGAATGATGAAGGTCCTGATTCGTTTTGAGCAAGAGGAGTGCCTGTAAATGTGGGAATCCTTGTAAAATTAAGCGACTTTCCTTCATTTTCAACTGTGTTCGTGCATAAACGGTAATTAAGCGACCAAAGGCCTAGTATTCCGGAAATAAAGAAAATCATGTAAAATTACACCCCTCTTCCCTTTTTTTGTTGTGTTTCCGTGCATAAACCGTAAGGAAAGCGGCCAAAGGCATAGTATTCCAACGTAAACCATGAACATATATCCAATGATAGAGATCATGATCCGTTTCCAGCAATTGGAGTGCCTGTAAATGCGAGAATCCTTGTAAAAATACGCGAATATCCTTCATTTTCGAGTGTTTTCGTGCATAAACCGTGAGTAAAGCGGGCAAAGGCATAGTATTCCAACGTAAAGCATGGATAAAAATCGATCGATGATGGTTATGATCCGTTTAGACCAAGTGGAGTGGCTATAAATGCGGAAAACCTTGTAAAATTACACTCCACTTCCCTTATTTTATTGTGTTTCCGTGCGTAAACCGTAAGGAAATCTACCAAAGGCATAGTATTCCGACATAAAGCGTCGAGATACATCGAATGATGATGGGCATGATCCGTTTAGAGCAAGTGGGGATGATGTAAATAGGGGAAATCCTTGTAAAATTACGTGACTTTCCTTCATTTTCGAGTGTTTCCGTGCGTAAACCGTAAGGAATTCAGCCAAAGGCATGGTATTCCGACGATTGGCATCGATATAAATCGAATGATAAGGTCCTGATTCGTTTTGAGCAAGTGGAGTACCTGTAAATGTGGGAATCCTTGTTAAATTACGCAACTTTCCTTCATTTTCGACTGTTTTCGTGCATAAACCGTAACTAAGCGGACAAAGGCCTAGTATTCCGACGTAGAGCATCGATATAAATCGAAGGATGAAGGTCCCAATCCGTTTAGAGCAAATGGAGTGTCTGTACATCCGGAAAACCTTGTAAAATTACGTGAATTTTCTTCATTTTCTAGTATTTCCGTGCGTAAACCGTAAGGAAATCTGCCAAAGGCATAGTATTCTGACATAAAGCATCGATATAAATCGAATGATGAAGGTCCTGATTCGTTTTGAGCAAGTGGAGTGCCTGTAAATGTGGGAATCCTTGTAAAATTACGCGACTTTCCTTCATTTACGACTGTTTTCGTGCATAAACCGTAACTAAGCGGCCAAAAGCCTAGTATTCCGACGTAGAGCATCGATATAAATCGAATGATGAAGGTCATGATCTGTTTAGAGCAAGTGGAGTGGCTATAAATGCGGAAAACCTTGTAAAATTACACGCCTCTTCCCTTATTTTATTGTGTTTCCGTGCGTAAACCGTAAGGAAATCTGCCAAAGGCATAGTATTCTGACATAAAGCATCGATATAAATCGAATGATGAAGGTCCTGATTCGTTTTGAGCAAGTGGAGTGCCTGTAAATGTGGGAATCCTTGTAAAATTACGCGACTTTCCTTAATTTTCGACTGTTTTCGTGCATAAACCGTAACTAAGCGGCCAAAGGCCTAGTATTCCGACGTAGAGAATCGATATACATCGAATGATGAAGGTCGTGATCTGTTTAGAGCAAGTGGAGTGTCTGTACATCCGGAAAACCTTGTAAAATTACGTGATTTTTCTTCATTTTCTAGTGTTTCCGTGCGTAAACCGTAAGGAAATCTGCCAAAGGCATAGTATTCTGACATAAAGCATCGAGATACATCGAATGATGATGGGCATCATCCGTTTAGAGCAAATGGAGTGGCTGTAAATGTGGCAATCCTTGTAAAATTAAGCGACTTTCCTTCATTTTCGAGTGTTTCCGTAGACAAACCGAAAGGAATGCAGCCAAAGGCATGTTATTCCGACGATAGGCATCGATATAAATCGAATGATGAAGGTCATGATCTGTTTAGAGCAAATGGAGTGTCTGTACATCCGGAAAACCTTGTAAAATTACGTGAATTTTCTTCATTTTCTAGTGTTTCCGTGCGTAAACCGTAACGAATGCAGCCAAAGGCATGGTATTCCGACGATAGGCATCGATATAAATCGAATGATAAGGTCCTGATTCGTTTTGAGCAAGTGGAGTGCCTGTAAATTTGGGAATCCTTGTAAAATTAAGCGACTTTCCTTCATTTTCGACTGTTTTCGTGCAGAAACCGTAGCTAAGCGGCCAAAGGCCTATTATTCCGACGTAGAGCATCGATATAAATCGAATGATGAAGGTCATGATCTGTTTAGAGCAAATGGAGTGTCTGTTCATCCGGAAAACCTTGTAAAATTACGTGAAATTTCTTCATTTTCTAGTGTTTCCGTGCGTAAACCGTAAGGAATGCAGCCAAAGGCATGGTATTCCGACGATAGGCATCGATATAAATCGAATGATGAAGGTCCTGATTCGTTTTGAGCAAGTGGAGTGCCTGTAAATGTGGGAATCCTTGTAAAATTACGTGACTTTCCTTCATTTTCGACTGTTTTCGTGCATAAACCGTAACTAAGCGGACAAAGGCCTAGTATTCCGTCGTAGAGCATCGATATAAATCGAATGATGAAGGTCGTGATCTGTTTAGAGCAAGTGGAGTGTCTGTACATCCGGAAAACCTTGTAAAATTACGTGAATTTTCTTCATTTTCTAGTGTTTCCGTGCGTAAACCGTAAGGAAATCTGCCAAAGGCATAGTATTCTGACATAAAGCATCGAGATACATCGAATGATGATGGGCATCATCCGTTTAGAGCAAATGGAGTGGCTGTAAATGTGGCAATCCTTGTAAAATTAAGCGACTTTCCTTCATTTTCGAGTGTTTCCGTAGATAAACCGTAATTAAGCGGACAAAGGCCTACTATTCCGACGTAGAGCATCGACATAAATCGAATGATGAAGGTCATGATCTGTTTAGAGCAAATGGAGTGTCTGTTCATCCGGAAAACCTTGTAAAATTACGTGAAATTTCTTCATTTTCTAGTTTTTCCGTGCGTAAACCGTAAGGAAATCTGCCAAAGGCATAGTATTCTGACATAAAGCATCGAGATACATCGAATGATGATGGGCATCATCCGTTTAGAGCAAATGGAGTGGCTGTAAATGTGGCAATCCTTGTAAAATTACGCGACTTTCCTTCATTTTCGACTGTTTTCTTGCATAAACCGTAATTAAGCGGCCAAAGGCCTACTATTCCGACGTAGAGCATCGACATAAATCGAATGATGAAGGTCATGATCTGTTTAGAGCAAATGGAGCGTCTGTACATCCGGAAAACCTTGTAAAATTACGTGAAATTTCTTCATTTTCTAGTTTTTCCGTGCGTAAACCGTAAGGAAATCTGCCAAAGGCATAGTATTCTGACATAAAGCATCGAGATACATCGAATGATGATGGGCATCATCCGTTTAGAGCAAATGGAGTGGCTGTAAATGTGGCAATCCTTGTAAAATTACGCGACTTTCCTTCATTTTCGACTGTTTTCTTGCATAAACCGTAATTAAGCGGACAAAGGCCTAGTATTCCGACGTAGAGCATCGATATAAATCGAATGATGAAGGTCGTGATCTGTTTAGAGGAAATGGAGTGTCTGTACATCCGGAAAACATTGTAAAATTACGTGAATTTTCTTCATTTTCTAGTGCTTCCGTACATAAACCGTAAGGAATGCAGCCAAAGGCATGGTATTCCGACGATAGGCATCGATATAAATCGAATGATGAAGGTCCTGATTCGTCTTGAGCAAGTGGAGTGCCTGTAAATGTGGGAATCCTTGTAAAATTACGCGACTTTCCTTCATTTTCGAGTGTTTCCGTGCATAAACCGTAACTAAGCGGCCAAAGGCCTATTATTCCGACGTAGAGCATCGATATAAATCGAATGATGAAGGTCATGATCTGTTTAGAGCAAATGGAGTGTCTGTTCATCCGGAAAACCTTGTAAAATTACGTGAAATTTCTTCATTTTCTAGTTTTTCCGTGCGTAAACCGTATGGAATGCAGCCAAAGGCATGGTATTCCGACGATAGGCATCGATATAAATCGAATGATGAAGGTCCTGATTCGTTTTGAGCAAGTGGTGTGCCTGTAAATGTGGGAATCCTTGTAAAATTACGTGACTTTCCTTCATTTTCGACTGTTTTCGTGCATAAACCGTAACTAAGCGGACAAAGGCCTAGTATTCCGACGTAGAGCATCGATATAAATCGAATGATGAAGGTCGTGATCTGTTTAGAGGAAATGGAGTGTCTGTACATCCGGAAAACATTGTAAAATTACGTGAATTTTCTTCATTTTCTAGTGTTTCCGTGCGTAAACCGTAAGGAAATCTGCCAAAGGCATAGTATTCTGACATAAAGCATCGATATAAATCGAATGATGAAGGTCCTGATTCGTTTTGAGCAAGTGGAGTGCCTGTAAATGTGGGAATCCTTGTAAAATTACGCGACTTTCCTTCATTTTCGACTGTTTTCGTGCATAAACCGTAACTAAGCGGCCAAAGGCCTAGTATTCCGACGTAGAGCATCGATATACATCGAATGATGAAGGTCGTGATCTGTTTAGAGCAAGTGGAGTGTCTGTAAATGCGAGAAACCTTGTAAAAATACGCGAATATCCTTCATTTTCGAGTGTTTTCGTGCATAAACCGTGAGTAAAGCGGGCAAAGGCATAGTATTCCAACGTAAAGCATGGATAAAAATCGATCGATGATGGTTATGATCCGTTTAGACCAAGTGGAGTGGCTATAAATGCGGAAAACCTTGTAAAATTACACTCCTCTTCCCTTATTTTATTGTGTTTCCGTGCGTAAACCGTAAGGAAATCTACCAAAGGCATAGTATTCCGACATAAAGCGTCGAGATACATCGAATGATGATGGGCATGATCCGTTTAGAGCAAGTGGGGATGATGTAATTAGGGGAAATCCTTGTAAAATTACGTGACTTTCCTTCATTTTCGAGTGTTTCCGTGCGTAATCCGTAAGGAATGCAGCCAAAGGCATGGTATTCCGACGATTGGCATCGATATAAATCGAATGATAAGGTCCTGATTCGTTTTGAGCAAGTGGAGTACCTGTAAATGTGGGAATCCTTGTTAAATTACGCAACTTTCCTTCATTTTCGACTGTTTTCGTGCATAAACCGTAACTAAGCGGACAAAGGCCTAGTATTCCGACGTAGAGCATCGATATAAATCGAATGATGAAGGTCATGATCTGTTTAGAGCAAATGGAGTGTCTGTTCATCCGGAAAACCTTGTAAAATTACGTGAAATTTCTTCATTTTCTAGTTTTTCCGTGCGTAAACCGTATGGAATGCAGCCAAAGGCATGGTATTCCGACGATAGGCATCGATATAAATCGAATGATGAAGGTCCTGATTCGTTTTGAGCAAGTGGTGTGCCTGTAAATGTGGGAATCCTTGTAAAATTACGTGACTTTCCTTCATTTTCGACTGTTTTCGTGCATAAACCGTAACTAAGCGGACAAAGGCCTAGTATTCCGACGTAGAGCATCGATATAAATCGAATGATGAAGGTCGTGATCTGTTTAGAGGAAATGGAGTGTCTGTACATCCGGAAAACCTTGTAAAATTACGTGAATTTTCTTCATTTTCTAGTGTTTCCGTGCGTAAACCGTAAGGAAATCTGCCAAAGGCATAGTATTCTGACATAAAGCATCGAGATACATCGAATGATGATGGGCATCATCCGTTTAGAGCAAATGGAGTGGCTGTAAATGTGGCAATCCTTGTAAAATTAAGCGACTTTCCTTCAATTTCGAGTGTTTCCGTAGATAAACCGTAAGGAATGCAGCCAAAGGCATGTTATTCCGACGATAGGCATCGATATAAATCGAATGATGAATGTCCTGATCCGTTTTGAGCAAGTGGAGTGCCTGTAAATGTGGGAATCCTTGTAAAATTACGCGACTTTCCTTCATTTTCGACTGTTTTCGTGCATAAACCGTAATTAAGCGGCCAAAGGCCTACTATTCCGACGTAGAGCATCGATATAAATCGAATGATGAAGGTCGTGATCTGTTTAGAGGAAATGGAGTGTCTGTACATCCGGAAAACATTGTAAAATTACGTGAATTTTCTTCATTTTCTAGTGTTTCCGTGCGTAAACCGTAAGGAAATCTGCCAAAGGCATAGTATTCTGACATAAAGCATCGATATACATCGAATGATGATGGGCATCATCCGTTTAGAGCAAATGGAGTGGCCGTAAATGTGGCAATCCTTGTAAAATTACGCGACTTTCCTTCATTTTCGACTGTTTTCTTGCATAAACCGTAATTAAGCGGCCAAAGGCCTACTATTCCGACGTAGAGCATCGACATAAATCGAATGATGAAGGTCATGATCTGTTTAGAGCAAATGGAGTGTCTGTACATCCGGAAAACCTTGTAAAATTACGTAAATTTTCTTCATTTTCTAGTGCTTTCGTACATAAACCGTAAGGAATGCAGCCAAAGGCATGGTATTCCGACGATAGGCATCGATATAAATCGAATGATAAGGTCCTGGTTCGTTTTGAGCAAGTGGAGTGCCTGTAAATGTGGCAATCCTTGTAAAATTACGCGACTTTCCTTCATTTTCGACTGTTTTCGTGCATAAACCGTAACTAAGCGGCCAAAAGCCTAGTATTCCGACGTAGAGCATCGATATAAATCGAATGATGAAGGTCATGATCTGTTTAGAGCAAGTGGAGTGGCTATAAATGCGGAAAACCTTGTAAAATTACACGCCTCTTCCCTTATTTTATTGTGTTTCCGTGCGTAAACCGTAAGGAAATCTACCAAAGGCGTAGTATTCTGACATAAAGTATCGAGATTCATCGAATGATGATGGGCATTATCCGTTTGGAGCAAGTGGGGAGGTTGTAAATAGAGGAAATCCTTGACAAATTACGTGACTTTCCTTCATTTTCGAGTGTTTCCGTACATAAACCGTAAGGAATGCAGCCAGAGGCATGGTATTCCGACGATAGGCATCGATATAAATCGAATGATGAAGGTCCTGATTCGTTTTGAGCAAGAGGAGTGCCTGTAAATGTGGGAATCCTTGTAAAATTAAGCGACTTTCCTTCATTTTCAACTGTGTTCGTGCATAAACGGTAATTAAGCGACCAAAGGCCTAGTATTCCGGAAATAAAGAAAATCATGTAAAATTACACCCCTCTTCCCTTTTTTTGTTGTGTTTCCGTGCATAAACCGTAAGGAAAGCGGCCAAAGGCATAGTATTCCAACGTAAACCATGAACATATATCGAGTGATAGAGATCATGATCCGTTTCCAGCAATTGGAGTGCCTGTAAATGCGAGAATCCTTGTAAAAATACGCGAATATCCTTCATTTTCGAGTGTTTTCGTGCATAAACCGTGAGTAAAGCGGGCAAAGGCATAGTATTCCAACGTAAAGCATGGATAAAAATCGATCGATGATGGTTATGATCCGTTTAGACCAAGTGGAGTGGCTATAAATGCGGAAAACCTTGTAAAATTACACTCCTCTTCCCTTATTTTATTGTGTTTCCGTGCGTAAACCGTAAGGAAATCTACCAAAGGCATAGTATTCCGACATAAAGCGTCGAGATACATCGAATGATGATGGGCATGATCCGTTTAGAGCAAGTGGGGATGATGTAAATAGGGGAAATCCTTGTAAAATTACGTGACTTTCCTTCATTTTCGAGTGTTTCCGTGCGTAAACCGTAAGGAATGCAGCCAAAGGCATGGTATTCCGACGATTGGCATCGATATAAATCGAATGATAAGGTCCTGATTCGTTTTGAGCAAGAGGAGTACCTGTAAATGTGGGAATCCTTGTTAAATTACGCAACTTTCCTTCATTTTCGACTGTTTTCGTGCATAAACCGTAACTAAGCGGACAAAGGCCTAGTATTCCGACGTAGAGCATCGATATAAATCGAAGGATGAAGGTCCCAATCCGTTTAGAGCAAATGGAGTGTCTGTACATCCGGAAAACCTTGTAAAATTACGTGAATTTTCTTCATTTTCTAGTATTTCCGTGCGTAAACCGTAAGGAAATCTGCCAAAGGCATAGTATTCTGACATAAAGCATCGATATAAATCGAATGATGAAGGTCCTGATTCGTTTTGAGCAAGTGGAGTGCCTGTAAATGTGGGAATCCTTGTAAAATTACGCGACTTTCCTTCATTTTCGACTGTTTTCGTGCATAAACCGTAACTAAGCGGCCAAAGGCCTAGTATTCCGACGTAGAGCATCGATATAAATCGAATGATGAAGGTCATGATCTGTTTAGAGCAAGTGGAGTGGCTATAAATGCGGAAAACCTTGTAAAATTACGTGAAATTTCTTCATTTGATAGTTTTTCCGTGCGTAAACCGTAAGGAAATCTGCCAAAGGCATAGTATTCTGACATAAAGCATCGAGATACATCGAATGATGATGGGCATCATCCGTTTAGAGCAAATGGAGTGGCTGTAAATGTGGCAATCCTTGTAAAATTACGCGACTTTCCTTCATTTTCGACTGTTTTCTTGCATAAACCGTAATTAAGCGGCCAAAGGCCTACTATTCCGACGTAGAGCATCGACATAAATCGAATGATGAAGGTCATGATCTGTTTAGAGCAAATGGAGCGTCTGTACATCCGGAAAACCTTGTAAAATTACGTGAAATTTCTTCATTTTCTAGTTTTTCCGTGCGTAAACCGTAAGGAAATCTGCCAAAGGCATAGTATTCTGACATAAAGCATCGAGATACATCGAATGATGATGGGCATCATCCGTTTAGAGCAAATGGAGTGGCTGTAAATGTGGCAATCCTTGTAAAATTACGCGACTTTCCTTCATTTTCGACTGTTTTCTTGCATAAACCGTAATTAAGCGGACAAAGGCCTAGTATTCCGACGTAGAGCATCGATATAAATCGAATGATGAAGGTCGTGATCTGTTTAGAGGAAATGGAGTGTCTGTACATCCGGAAAACATTGTAAAATTACGTGAATTTTCTTCATTTTCTAGTGCTTCCGTACATAAACCGTAAGGAATGCAGCCAAAGGCATGGTATTCCGACGATAGGCATCGATATAAATCGAATGATGAAGGTCCTGATTCGTCTTGAGCAAGTGGAGTGCCTGTAAATGTGGGAATCCTTGTAAAATTACGCGACTTTCCTTCATTTTCGAGTGTTTCCGTGCATAAACCGTAACTAAGCGGCCAAAGGCCTATTATTCCGACGTAGAGCATCGATATAAATCGAATGATGAAGGTCATGATCTGTTTAGAGCAAATGGAGTGTCTGTTCATCCGGAAAACCTTGTAAAATTACGTGAAATTTCTTCATTTTCTAGTTTTTCCGTGCGTAAACCGTATGGAATGCAGCCAAAGGCATGGTATTCCGACGATAGGCATCGATATAAATCGAATGATGAAGGTCCTGATTCGTTTTGAGCAAGTGGTGTGCCTGTAAATGTGGGAATCCTTGTAAAATTACGTGACTTTCCTTCATTTTCGACTGTTTTCGTGCATAAACCGTAACTAAGCGGACAAAGGCCTAGTATTCCGACGTAGAGCATCGATATAAATCGAATGATGAAGGTCGTGATCTGTTTAGAGGAAATGGAGTGTCTGTACATCCGGAAAACATTGTAAAATTACGTGAATTTTCTTCATTTTCTAGTGTTTCCGTGCGTAAACCGTAAGGAAATCTGCCAAAGGCATAGTATTCTGACATAAAGCATCGATATAAATCGAATGATGAAGGTCCTGATTCGTTTTGAGCAAGTGGAGTGCCTGTAAATGTGGGAATCCTTGTAAAATTACGCGACTTTCCTTCATTTTCGACTGTTTTCGTGCATAAACCGTAACTAAGCGGCCAAAGGCCTAGTATTCCGACGTAGAGCATCGATATACATCGAATGATGAAGGTCGTGATCTGTTTAGAGCAAGTGGAGTGTCTGTAAATGCGAGAAACCTTGTAAAAATACGCGAATATCCTTCATTTTCGAGTGTTTTCGTGCATAAACCGTGAGTAAAGCGGGCAAAGGCATAGTATTCCAACGTAAAGCATGGATAAAAATCGATCGATGATGGTTATGATCCGTTTAGACCAAGTGGAGTGGCTATAAATGCGGAAAACCTTGTAAAATTACACTCCTCTTCCCTTATTTTATTGTGTTTCCGTGCGTAAACCGTAAGGAAATCTACCAAAGGCATAGTATTCCGACATAAAGCGTCGAGATACATCGAATGATGATGGGCATGATCCGTTTAGAGCAAGTGGGGATGATGTAATTAGCGGAAATCCTTGTAAAATTACGTGACTTTCCTTCATTTTCGAGTGTTTCCGTGCGTAATCCGTAAGGAATGCAGCCAAAGGCATGGTATTCCGACGATTGGCATCGATATAAATCGAATGATAAGGTCCTGATTCGTTTTGAGCAAGTGGAGTACCTGTAAATGTGGGAATCCTTGTTAAATTACGCAACTTTCCTTCATTTTCGACTGTTTTCGTGCATAAACCGTAACTAAGCGGACAAAGGCCTAGTATTCCGACGTAGAGCATCGATATAAATCGAATGATGAAGGTCATGATCTGTTTAGAGCAAATGGAGTGTCTGTTCATCCGGAAAACCTTGTAAAATTACGTGAAATTTCTTCATTTTCTAGTGTTTCCGTGCGTAAACCGTATGGAATGCAGCCAAAGGCATGGTATTCCGACGATAGGCATCGATATAAATCGAATGATGAAGGTCCTGATTCGTTTTGAGCAAGTGGAGTGCCTGTAAATGTGGGAATCCTTGTAAAATTACGTGACTTTCCTTCATTTTCGACTGTTTTCGTGCATAAACCGTAACTAAGCGGACAAAGGCCTAGTATTCCGACGTAGAGCATCGATATAAATCGAATGATGAAGGTCGTGATCTGTTTAGAGGAAATGGAGTGTCTGTACATCCGGAAAACATTGTAAAATAACGTGAATTTTCTTCATTTTCTAGTGTTTCCGTGCGTAAACCGTAAGGAAATCTGCCAAAGGCATAGTATTCTGACATAAAGCATCGATATAAATCGAATGATGAAGGTCCTGATTCGTTTTGAGCAAGTGGAGTGCCTGTAAATGTGGGAATCCTTGTAAAATTCCGCGACTTTCCTTCATTTTCGACTGTTTTCGTGCATAAACCGTAACTAAGCGGCCAAAGGCCTAGTATTCCGACGTAGAGCATCGATATACATCGAATGATGAAGGTCGTGATCTGTTTAGAGCAAGTGGAGTGTCTGTAAATGCGAGAAACCTTGTAAAAATACGCGAATATCCTTCATTTTCGAGTGTTTTCGTGCATAAACCGTGAGTAAAGCGGGCAAAGGCATAGTATTCCAACGTAAAGCATGGATAAAAATCGATCGATGATGGTTATGATCCGTTTAGACCAAGTGGAGTGGCTATAAATGCGGAAAACCTTGTAAAATTACACTCCTCTTCCCTTATTTTATTGTGTTTCCGTGCGTAAACCGTAAGGAAATCTACCAAAGGCATAGTATTCCGACATAAAGCGTCGAGATACATCGAATGATGATGGGCATGATCCGTTTAGAGCAAGTGGGGATGATGTAATTAGCGGAAATCCTTGTAAAATTACGTGACTTTCCTTCATTTTCGAGTGTTTCCGTGCGTAATCCGTAAGGAATGCAGCCAAAGGCATGGTATTCCGACGATTGGCATCGATATAAATCGAATGATAAGGTCCTGATTCGTTTTGAGCAAGTGGAGTACCTGTAAATGTGGGAATCCTTGTTAAATTACGCAACTTTCCTTCATTTTCGAGTGTTTCCGTGCATAAACCGTAACTAAGCGGACAAAGGCCTAGTATTCCGACGTAGAGCATCGATATAAATCGAATGATGAAGGTCATGATCTGTTTAGAGCAAATGGAGTGTCTGTTCATCCGGAAAACCTTGTAAAATTACGTGAAATTTCTTCATTTTCTAGTTTTTCCGTGCGTAAACCGTATGGAATGCAGCCAAAGGCATGGTATTCCGACGATAGGCATCGATATAAATCGAATGATGAAGGTCCTGATTCGTTTTGAGCAAGTGGTGTGCCTGTAAATGTGGGAATCCTTGTAAAATTACGTGACTTTCCTTCATTTTCGACTGTTTTCGTGCATAAACCGTAACTAAGCGGACAAAGGCCTAGTATTCCGACGTAGAGCATCGATATAAATCGAATGATGAAGGTCGTGATCTGTTTAGAGGAAATGGAGTGTCTGTACATCCGGAAAACATTGTAAAATAACGTGAATTTTCTTCATTTTCTAGTGTTTCCGTGCGTAAACCGTAAGGAAATCTGCCAAAGGCATAGTATTCTGACATAAAGCATCGATATAAATCGAATGATGAAGGTCCTGATTCGTTTTGAGCAAGTGGAGTGCCTGTAAATGTGGGAATCCTTGTAAAATTCCGCGACTTTCCTTCATTTTCGACTGTTTTCGTGCATAAACCGTAACTAAGCGGCCAAAGGCCTAGTATTCCGACGTAGAGCATCGATATACATCGAATGATGAAGGTCGTGATCTGTTTAGAGCAAGTGGAGTGTCTGTAAATGCGAGAAACCTTGTAAAAATACGCGAATATCCTTCATTTTCGAGTGTTTTCGTGCATAAACCGTGAGTAAAGCGGGCAAAGGCATAGTATTCCAACGTAAAGCATGGATAAAAATCGATCGATGATGGTTATGATCCGTTTAGACCAAGTGGAGTGGCTATAAATGCGGAAAACCTTGTAAAATTACACTCCTCTTCCCTTATTTTATTGTGTTTCCGTGCGTAAACCGTAAGGAAATCTACCAAAGGCATAGTATTCCGACATAAAGCGTCGAGATACATCGAATGATGATGGGCATGATCCGTTTAGAGCAAGTGGGGATGATGTAATTAGGGGAAATCCTTGTAAAATTACGTGACTTTCCTTCATTTTCGAGTGTTTCCGTGCGTAATCCGTAAGGAATGCAGCCAAAGGCATGGTATTCCGACGATTGGCATCGATATAAATCGAATGATAAGGTCCTGATTCGTTTTGAGCAAGTGGAGTACCTGTAAATGTGGGAATCCTTGTTAAATTACGCAACTTTTCTTCATTTTCGACTGTTTCCGTGCATAAACCGTAACTAAGCGGACAAAGGCCTAGTATTCCGACGTAGAGCATCGATATAAATCGAATGATGAAGGTCATGATCTGTTTAGAGCAAATGGAGTGTCTGTTCATCCGGAAAACCTTGTAAAATTACGTGAAATTTCTTCATTTTCTAGTTTTTCCGTGCGTAAACCGTATGGAATGCAGCCAAAGGCATGGTATTCCGACGAAAGGCATCGATATAAATCGAATGATGAAGGTCCTGATTCGTTTTGAGCAAGTGGTGTGCCTGTAAATGTGGGAATCCTTGTAAAATTACGTGACTTTCCTTCATTTTCGACTGTTTTCGTGCATAAACCGTAACTAAGCGGACAAAGGCCTAGTATTCCGACGTAGAGCATCGATATAAATCGAATGATGAAGGTCGTGATCTGTTTAGAGGAAATGGAGTGTCTGTACATCCGGAAAACATTGTAAAATTACGTGAATTTTCTTCATTTTCTAGTGTTTCCGTGCGTAAACCGTAAGGAAATCTGCCAAAGGCATAGTATTCTGACATAAAGCATCGATATAAATCGAATGATGAAGGTCCTGATTCGTTTTGAGCAAGTGGAGTGCCTGTAAATGTGGGAATCCTTGTAAAATTCCGCGACTTTCCTTCATTTTCGACTGTTTTCGTGCATAAACCGTAACTAAGCGGCCAAAGGCCTAGTATTCCGACGTAGAGCATCGATATACATCGAATGATGAAGGTCGTGATCTGTTTAGAGCAAGTGGAGTGTCTGTAAATGCGAGAAACCTTGTAAAAATACGCGAATATCCTTCATTTTCGAGTGTTTTCGTGCATAAACCGTGAGTAAAGCGGGCAAAGGCATAGTATTCCAACGTAAAGCATGGATAAAAATCGATCGATGATGGTTATGATCCGTTTAGACCAAGTGGAGTGGCTATAAATGCGGAAAACCTTGTAAAATTACACTCCTCTTCCCTTATTTTATTGTGTTTCCGTGCGTAAACCGTAAGGAAATCTACCAAAGGCATAGTATTCCGACATAAAGCGTCGAGATACATCGAATGATGATGGGCATGATCCGTTTAGAGCAAGTGGGGATGATGTAATTAGGGGAAATCCTTGTAAAATTACGTGACTTTCCTTCATTTTCGAGTGTTTCCGTGCGTAATCCGTAAGGAATGCAGCCAAAGGCATGGTATTCCGACGATTGGCATCGATATAAATCGAATGATAAGGTCCTGATTCGTTTTGAGCAAGTGGAGTACCTGTAAATGTGGGAATCCTTGTTAAATTACGCAACTTTTCTTCATTTTCGACTGTTTTCGTGCATAAACCGTAACTAAGCGGACAAAGGCCTAGTATTCCGACGTAGAGCATCGATATAAATCGAATGATGAACGTCATGATCTGTTTAGAGCAAATGGAGTGTCTGTTCATCCGGAAAACCTTGTAAAATTACGTGAAATTTCTTCATTTTCTAGTTTTTCCGTGCGTAAACCGTATGGAATGCAGCCAAAGGCATGGTATTCCGACGATAGGCATCGATATAAATCGAATGATGAAGGTCCTGATTCGTTTTGAGCAAGTGGTGTGCCTGTAAATGTGGGAATCCTTGTAAAATTACGTGACTTTCCTTCATTTTCGACTGTTTTCGTGCATAAACCGTAACTAAGCGGACAAAGTCCTAGTATTCCGACGTAGAGCATCGATATAAATCGAATGATGAAGGTCGTGATCTGTTTAGAGGAAATGGAGTGTCTGTACATCAGGGAAAACATTGTAAAATTACGTGAATTTTCTTCATTTTCTAGTGTTTCCGTGCGTAAACCGTAAGGAAATCTGCCAAAGGCATAGTATTCTGACATAAAGCATCGATATAAATCGAATGATGAAGGTCCTGATTCGTTTTGAGCAAGTGGAGTGCCTGTAAATGTGGGAATCCTTGTAAAATTACGCGACTTTCCTTCATTTTCGACTGTTTTCGTGCATAAACCGTAACTAAGCGGACAAAGGCCTAGTATTCCGACGTAGAGCATCGATATAAATCGAATGATGAAGGTCATGATCTGTTTAGAGCAAATGGAGCGTCTGTACATCCGGAAAACCTTGTAAAATTACGTGAAATTTCTTCATTTTCTAGTTTTTCCGTGCGTAAACCGTAAGGAAATCTGCCAAAGGCATAGTATTCTGACATAAAGCATCGAGATACATCGAATGATGATGGGCATCATCCGTTTAGAGCAAATGGAGTGGCTGTAAATGTGGCAATCCTTGTAAAATTACGCGACTTTCCTTCATTTTCGACTGTTTTCTTGCATAAACCGTAATTAAGCGGACAAAGGCCTAGTATTCCGACGTAGAGCATCGATATAAATCGAATGATGAAGGTCGTGATCTGTTTAGAGGAAATGGAGTGTCTGTACATCCGGAAAACATTGTAAAATTACGTGAATTTTCTTCATTTTCTAGTGCTTCCGTACATAAACCGTAAGGAATGCAGCCAAAGGCATGGTATTCCGACGATAGGCATCGATATAAATCGAATGATGAAGGTCCTGATTCGTCTTGAGCAAGTGGAGTGCCTGTAAATGTGGGAATCCTTGTAAAATTACGCGACTTTCCTTCATTTTCGAGTGTTTCCGTGCATAAACCGTAACTAAGCGGCCAAAGGCCTATTATTCCGACGTAGAGCATCGATATAAATCGAATGATGAAGGTCATGATCTGTTTAGAGCAAATGGAGTGTCTGTTCATCCGGAAAACCTTGTAAAATTACGTGAAATTTCTTCATTTTCTAGTTTTTCCGTGCGTAAACCGTATGGAATGCAGCCAAAGGCATGGTATTCCGACGATAGGCATCGATATAAATCGAATGATGAAGGTCCTGATTCGTTTTGAGCAAGTGGTGTGCCTGTAAATGTGGGAATCCTTGTAAAATTACGTGACTTTCCTTCATTTTCGACTGTTTTCGTGCATAAACCGTAACTAAGCGGACAAAGGCCTAGTATTCCGACGTAGAGCATCGATATAAATCGAATGATGAAGGTCGTGATCTGTTTAGAGGAAATGGAGTGTCTGTACATCCGGAAAACATTGTAAAATTACGTGAATTTTCTTCATTTTCTAGTGTTTCCGTGCGTAAACCGTAAGGAAATCTGCCAAAGGCATAGTATTCTGACATAAAGCATCGATATAAATCGAATGATGAAGGTCCTGATTCGTTTTGAGCAAGTGGAGTGCCTGTAAATGTGGGAATCCTTGTAAAATTACGCGACTTTCCTTCATTTTCGACTGTTTTCGTGCATAAACCGTAACTAAGCGGCCAAAGGCCTAGTATTCCGACGTAGAGCATCGATATAAATCGAATGATGAAGGTCGTGATCTGTTTAGAGCAAGTGGAGTGTCTGTAAATGCGAGAAACCTTGTAAAAATACGCGAATATCCTTCATTTTCGACTGTTTTCGTGCATAAACCGTGAGTAAAGCGGGCAAAGGCATAGTATTCCAACGTAAAGCATGGATAAAAATCGATCGATGATGGTTATGATCCGTTTAGACCAAGTGGAGTGGCTATAAATGCGGAAAACCTTGTAAAATTACACTCCTCTTCCCTTATTTTATTGTGTTTCCGTGCGTAAACCGTAAGGAAATCTACCAAAGGCATAGTATTCCGACATAAAGCGTCGAGATACATCGAATGATGATGGGCATGATCCGTTTAGAGCAAGTGGGGATGATGTAATTAGGGGAAATCCTTGTAAAATTACGTGACTTTCCTTCATTTTCGAGTGTTTCCGTGCGTAATCCGTAAGGAATGCAGCCAAAGGCATGGTATTCCGACGATTGGCATCGATATAAATCGAATGATAAGGTCCTGATTCGTTTTGAGCAAGTGGAGTACCTGTAAATGTGGGAATCCTTGTTAAATTACGCAACTTTCCTTCATTTTCGACTGTTTTCGTGCATAAACCGTAACTAAGCGGACAAAGGCCTAGTATTCCGACGTAGAGCATCGATATAAATCGAATGATGAAGGTCATGATCTGTTTAGAGCAAATGGAGTGTCTGTTCATCCGGAAAACCTTGTAAAATTACGTGAAATTTCTTCATTTTCTAGTTTTTCCGTGCGTAAACCGTATGGAATGCAGCCAAAGGCATGGTATTCCGACGATAGGCATCGATATAAATCGAATGATGAAGGTCCTGATTCGTTTTGAGCAAGTGGTGTGCCTGTAAATGTGGGAATCCTTGTAAAATTACGTGACTTTCCTTCATTTTCGACTGTTTTCGTGCATAAACCGTAACTAAGCGGACAAAGGCCTAGTATTCCGACGTAGAGCATCGATATAAATCGAATGATGAAGGTCGTGATCTGTTTAGAGGAAATGGAGTGTCTGTACATCCGGAAAACATTGTAAAATTACGTGAATTTTCTTCATTTTCTAGTGTTTCCGTGCGTAAACCGTAAGGAAATCTGCCAAAGGCATAGTATTCTGACATAAAGCATCGATATAAATCGAATGATGAAGGTCCTGATTCGTTTTGAGCAAGTGGAGTGCCTGTAAATGTGGGAATCCTTGTAAAATTCCGCGACTTTCCTTCATTTTCGACTGTTTTCGTGCATAAACCGTAACTAAGCGGCCAAAGGCCTAGTATTCCGACGTAGAGCATCGATATACATCGAATGATGAAGGTCGTGATCTGTTTAGAGCAAGTGGAGTGTCTGTAAATGCGAGAAACCTTGTAAAAATACGCGAATATCCTTCATTTTCGAGTGTTTTCGTGCATAAACCGTGAGTAAAGCGGGCAAAGGCATAGTATTCCAACGTAAAGCATGGATAAAAATCGATCGATGATGGTTATGATCCGTTTAGACCAAGTGGAGTGGCTATAAATGCGGAAAACCTTGTAAAATTACACTCCTCTTCCCTTATTTTATTGTGTTTCCGTGCGTAAACCGTAAGGAAATCTACCAAAGGCATAGTATTCCGACATAAAGCGTCGAGATACATCGAATGATGATGGGCATGATCCGTTTAGAGCAAGTGGGGATGATGTAATTAGGGGAAATCCTTGTAAAATTACGTGACTTTCCTTCATTTTCGAGTGTTTCCGTGCGTAATCCGTAAGGAATGCAGCCAAAGGCATGGTATTCCGACGATTGGCATCGATATAAATCGAATGATAAGGTCCTGATTCGTTTTGAGCAAGTGGAGTACCTGTAAATGTGGGAATCCTTGTTAAATTACGCAACTTTTCTTCATTTTCGACTGTTTTCGTGCATAAACCGTAACTAAGCGGACAAAGGCCTAGTATTCCGACGTAGAGCATCGATATAAATCGAATGATGAAGGTCATGATCTGTTTAGAGCAAATGGAGTGTCTGTTCATCCGGAAAACCTTGTAAAATTACGTGAAATTTCTTCATTTTCTAGTTTTTCCGTGCGTAAACCGTATGGAATGCAGCCAAAGGCATGGTATTCCGACGATAGGCATCGATATAAATCGAATGATGAAGGTCCTGATTCGTTTTGAGCAAGTGGTGTGCCTGTAAATGTGGGAATCCTTGTAAAATTACGTGACTTTCCTTCATTTTCGACTGTTTTCGTGCATAAACCGTAACTAAGCGGACAAAGGCCTAGTATTCCGACGTAGAGCATCGATATAAATCGAATGATGAAGGTCGTGATCTGTTTAGAGGAAATGGAGTGTCTGTACATCAGGGAAAACATTGTAAAATTACGTGAATTTTCTTCATTTTCTAGTGTTTCCGTGCGTAAACCGTAAGGAAATCTGCCAAAGGCATAGTATTCTGACATAAAGCATCGATATAAATCGAATGATGAAGGTCCTGATTCGTTTTGAGCAAGTGGAGTGCCTGTAAATGTGGGAATCCTTGTAAAATTACGCGACTTTCCTTCATTTTCGACTGTTTTCGTGCAGAAACCGTAACAAAGCGGCCAAGGCCTAGTATTCCGACGTAGAGCATCGATATAAATCGAATGATGAAGGTCATGATCTGCTTAGAGCAAATGGAGTGTCTGTACATCCGGAAAACCTTGTAAAATTACGCGACTTTCCTTCATTTTCGAGTGTTTCCGTAAATAAACCGTAAGGAATGCAGCCAAAGGCATGGTATTCCGACGATAGGCATCGATATAAATCGAATGATGAAGGTCCTGATTCGTCTTGAGCAAGTGGAGTGCCTGTAAATGTGGGAATCCTTGTAAAATTACGCGACTTTCCTTCATTTTCGACTGTGTTCGTGCATAAACCGTAATTAAGCGGCCAAAGGCCTACTATTCCGACGTAGAGCATCGACATAAATCGAATGATGAAGGTCATGATCTGTTTAGAGCAAATGGAGTGTCTGTACATCCGGAAAACCTTGTAAAATTACGTAAATTTTCTTCATTTTCTAGTGCTTTCGTACATAAACCGTAAGGAGTGCAGCCAAAGGCATGGTATTCCGACGATAGGCATCGATATAAATCGAATGATAAGGTCCTGGTTCGTTTTGAGCAAGTGGAGTGCCTGTAAATGTGGGAATCCTTGTAAAATTACGCGACTTTCCTTCATTTTCGACTGTTTTCGTGCATAAACCGTAACTAAGCGGCCAAAAGCCTAGTATTCCGACGTAGAGCATCGATATAAATCAAATGATGAAGGTCATGATCTGTTTAGAGCAAGTGGAGTGGCTATAAATGCGGAAAACCTTGTAAAATTACACGCCTCTTCCCTTATTTTATTGTGTTTCCGTGCGTAAACCGTAAGGAAATCTACCAAAGGCATAGTATTCTGACATAAAGTATCGAGATTCATCGAATGATGATGGGCATTATCCGTTTGGAGCAAGTGGGGAGGTTGTAAATAGAGGAAATCCTTGACAAATTACGTGACTTTCCTTCATTTTCGAGTGTTTCCGTACATAAACCGTAAGGAATGCAGCCAGAGGCATGGTATTCCGACGATAGGCATCGATATAAATCGAATGATGAAGGTCCTGATTCGTTTTGAGCAAGAGGAGTGCCTGTAAATGTGGGAATCCTTGTAAAATTAAGCGACTTTCCTTCATTTTCAACTGTGTTCGTGCATAAACGGTAATTAAGCGACCAAAGGCCTAGTATTCCGGAGATAAAGAAAATCATGTAAAATTACACCCCTCTTCCCTTTTTTTGTTGTGTTTCCGTGCATAAACCGTAAGGAAAGCGGCCAAAGGCATAGTATTCCAACGTAAACCATGAACATATATCGAATGATAGAGATCATGATCCGTTTCCAGCAATTGGAGTGCCTGTAAATGCGAGAATCCTTGTAAAAATACGCGAATATCCTTCATTTTCGAGTGTTTTCGTGCATAAACCGTGAGTAAAGCGGGCAAAGGCATAGTATTCCAACGTAAAGCATGGATAAAAATCGATCGATGATGGTTATGATCCGTTTAGACCAAGTGGAGTGGCTATAAATGCGGAAAACCTTGTAAAATTACACTCCTCTTCCCTTATTTTATTGTGTTTCCGTGCGTAAACCGTAAGGAAATCTACCAAAGGCATAGTATTCCGACATAAAGCGTCGAGATACATCGAATGATGATGGGCATGATCCGTTTAGAGCAAGTGGGATGATGTAAATAGGGGAAATCCTTGTAAAATTACGTGACTTTCCTTCATTTTCGAGTGTTTCCGTGCGTAAACCGTAAGGAATGCAGCCAAAGGCATGGTATTCCGACGATTGGCATCGATATAAATCGAATGATAAGGTCCTGATTCGTTTTGAGCAAGTGGAGTACCTGTAAATGTGGGAATCCTTGTTAAATTACGCAACTTTCCTTCATTTTCGACTGTTTTCGTGCATAAACCGTAACTAAGCGGACAAAGGCCTAGTATTCCGACGTAGAGCATCGATATAAATCGAAGGATGAAGGTCCCAATCCGTTTAGAGCAAATGGAGTGTCTGTACATCCGGAAAACCTTGTAAAATACGTGAATTTTCTTCATTTTCTAGTATTTCCGTGCGTAAACCGTAAGGAAATCTGCCAAAGGCATAGTATTCTGACATAAAGCATCGATATAAATCGAATGATGAAGGTCCTGATTCGTTTTGAGCAAGTGGAGTGCCTGTAAATGTGGGAATCCTTGTAAAATTACGCGACTTTCCTTCATTTTCGACTGTTTTCGTGCATAAACCGTAACTAAGCGGCCAAAGGCCTAGTATTCCGACGTAGAGCATCGATATACATCGAATGATGAAGGTCGTGATCTGTTTAGAGCAAGTGGAGTGTCTGTACATCCGGAAAACCTTGTAAAATTACGTGATTTTTCTTCATTTTCTAGTGTTTCCGTGCGTAAACCGTAATGAAATCTGCCAAAGGCATAGTATTCTGACATAAAGCATCGAGATACATCGAATGATGATGGGCATCATCCGTTTAGAGCAAATGGAGTGGCTGTAAATGTGGCAATCCTTGTAAAATTAAGCGACTTTCCTTCATTTTCGAGTGTTTCCGTAGACAAACCGTAAGGAATGCAGCCAAAGGCATGTTATTCCGACGATAGGCATCGATATAAATCGAATGATGAAGGTCATGATCTGTTTAGAGCAAATGGAGTGTCTGTACATCCGGAAAACCTTGTAAAATTACGTGAATTTTCTTCATTTTCTAGTGTTTCCGCTCGTAAACCGTAACGAATGCAGCCAAAGGCATGGTATTCCGACGATAGGCATCGATATAAATCGAATGATAAGGTCCTGATTCGTTTTGAGCAAGTGGAGTGCCTGTAAATGTGGGAATCCTTGTAAAATTAAGCGACTTTCCTTCATTTTCGACTGTTTTCGTGCAGAAACCGTAGCTAAGCGGCCAAAGGCCTATTATTCCGACGTAGAGCATCGATATAAATCGAATGATGAAGGTCATGATCTGTTTAGAGCAAATGGAGTGTCTGTTCATCCGGAAAACCTTGTAAAATTACGTGAAATTTCTTCATTTTCTAGTGTTTCCGTGCGTAAACCGTAAGGAATGCAGCCAAAGGCATGTTATTCCGACGATAGGCATCGATATAAATCGAATGATGAAGGTCCTGATTCGTTTTGAGCAAGTGGAGTGCCTGTAAATGTGGGAATCCTTGTAAAATTACGCGACTTTCCTTCATTTTCGACTGTTTTCGTGCATAAACCGTAACTAAGCGGCCAAAGGCCTAGTATTCCGACGTAGAGCATCGATATACATCGAATGATGAAGGTCGTGATCTGTTTAGAGCAAGTGGAGTGTCTGTACATCCGGAAAACCTTGTAAAATTACGTGATTTTTCTTCATTTTCTAGTGTTTCCGTGCGTAAACCGTAATGAAATCTGCCAAAGGCATAGTATTCTGACATAAAGCATCGAGATACATCGAATGATGATGGGCATCATCCGTTTAGAGCAAATGGAGTGGCTGTAAATGTGGCAATCCTTGTAAAATTAAGCGACTTTCCTTCATTTTCGAGTGTTTCCGTAGACAAACCGTAAGGAATGCAGCCAAAGGCATGTTATTCCGACGATAGGCATCGATATAAATCGAATGATGAAGGTCATGATCTGTTTAGAGCAAATGGAGTGTCTGTACATCCGGAAAACCTTGTAAAATTACGTGAATTTTCTTCATTTTCTAGTGTTTCCGCTCGTAAACCGTAACGAATGCAGCCAAAGGCATGGTATTCCGACGATAGGCATCGATATAAATCGAATGATAAGGTCCTGATTCGTTTTGAGCAAGTGGAGTGCCTGTAAATGTGGGAATCCTTGTAAAATTAAGCGACTTTCCTTCATTTTCGACTGTTTTCGTGCAGAAACCGTAGCTAAGCGGCCAAAGGCCTATTATTCCGACGTAGAGCATCGATATAAATCGAATGATGAAGGTCATGATCTGTTTAGAGCAAATGGAGTGTCTGTTCATCCGGAAAACCTTGTAAAATTACGTGAAATTTCTTCATTTTCTAGTGTTTCCGTGCGTAAACCGTAAGGAATGCAGCCAAAGGCATGTTATTCCGACGATAGGCATCGATATAAATCGAATGATGAAGGTCCTGATTCGTTTTGAGCAAGTGGACTGCCTGTAAATGTGGGAATCCTTGTAAAATTACGTGACTTTCCTTCATTTTCGACTGTTTTCGTGCATAAACCGTAACTAAGCGGACAAAGGCCTAGTATTCCGTCGTAGAGCATCGATATAAATCGAATGATGAAGGTCGTGATCTGTTTAGAGCAAGTGGAGTGTCTGTACATCCGGAAAACCTTGTAAAATTACGTGAATTTTCTTCATTTTCTAGTGTTTCCGTGCGTAAACCGTAAGGAAATCTGCCAAAGGCATAGTATTCTGACATAAAGCATCGAGATACATCGAATGATGATGGGCATCATCCGTTTAGAGCAAATGGAGTGGCTGTAAATGTGGCAATCCTTGTAAAATTAAGCGACTTTCCTTCATTTTCGAGTGTTTCCGTAGATAAACCGTAATTAAGCGGCCAAAGGCCTACTATTCCGACGTAGAGCATCGACATAAATCGAATGATGAAGGTCATGATCTGTTTAGAGCAAATGGAGCGTCTGTACATCCGGAAAACCTTGTAAAATTACGTGAAATTTCTTCATTTTCTAGTTTTTCCGTGCGTAAACCGTAAGGAAATCTGCCAAAGGCATAGTATTCTGACATAAAGCATCGAGATACATCGAATGATGATGGGCATCATCCGTTTAGAGCAAATGGAGTGCCTGTAAATGTGGCAATCCTTGTAAAATTACGCGACTTTCCTTCATTTTCGACTGTTTTCTTGCATAAACCGTAATTAAGCGGACAAAGGCCTAGTATTCCGACGTAGAGCATCGATATAAATCGAATGATGAAGGTCGTGATCTGTTTAGAGGAAATGGAGTGTCTGTACATCCGGAAAACATTGTAAAATTACGTGAATTTTCTTCATTTTCTAGTGTTTCCGTAAATAAACCGTAAGGAATGCAGCCAAAGGCATGGTATTCCGACGATAGGCATCGATATAAATCGAATGATGAAGGTCCTGATTCGTCTTGAGCAAGTGGAGTGCCTGTAAATGTGGGAATCCTTGTAAAATTACGCGACTTTCCTTCATTTTCGACTGTGTTCGTGCAGAAACCGTAGCTAAGCGGCCAAAGGCCTATTATTCCGACGTAGAGCATCGATATAAATCGAATGATGAAGGTCATGATCTGTTTAGAGCAAATGGAGTGTCTGTTCATCCGGAAAATCTTGTAAAATTACGTGAAATTTCTTCATTCTCTAGTGTTTCCGTGCGTAAACCGTAAGGAATGCAGCCAAAGGCATGGTATTCCGACGATAGGCATCGATATAAATCGAATCATGAAGGTCCTGATTCGTTTTGAGCAAGTGGAGTGCCTGTAAATGTGGGAATCCTTGTAAAATTACGTGACTTTCCTTCATTTTCGACAGTTTTCGTGCATAAACCGTAACTAAGCGGACAAAGGCCTAGTATTCCGTCGTAGAGCATCGATATAAATCGAATCATGAAGGTCGTGATCTGTTTAGAGCAAGTGGAGTGTCTGTATATCCGGAAAACCTTGTAAAATTACGTGAATTTTCTTCATTTTCTAGTGTTTCCGTGCGTAAACCGTAAGGAAATCTGCCAAAGGCATAGTATTCTGACATAAAGCATCGAGATACATCGAATGATGATGGGCATCATCCGTTTAGAGCAAATGGAGTGGCTGTAAATGTGGCAATCCTTGTAAAATTAAGCGACTTTCCTTCAATTTCGAGTGTTTCCGTAGATAAACCGTAAGGAATGCAGCCAAAGGCATGTTATTCCGACGATAGGCATCGATATAAATCGAATGATGAATGTCCTGATCCGTTTTGAGCAAGTGGAGTTCCTGTAAATGTGGGAATCCTTGTAAAATTACGCGACTTTCCTTCATTTTCGACTGTTTTCGTGCATAAACCGTAATTAAGCGGCCAAAGGCCTACTATTCCGACGTAGAGCATCGATATAAATCGAATGATGAAGGTCGTGATCTGTTTAGAGGAAATGGAGTGTCTGTACATCCGGAAAACATTGTAAAATTACGTGAATTTTCTTCATTTTCTAGTGTTTCCGTGCGTAAACCGTAAGGAAATCTGCCAAAGGCATAGTATTCTGACATAAAGCATCGATATAAATCGAATGATGAAGGTCCTGATTCGTTTTGAGCAAGTGGAGTGCCTGTAAATGTGGGAATCCTTGTAAAATTACGCGACTTTCCTTCATTTTCGACTGTTTTCGTGCATAAACCGTAACTAAGCGGCCAAAGGCCTAGTATTCCGACGTAGAGCATCGATATACATCGAATGATGAAGGTCGTGATCTGTTTAGAGCAAGTGGAGTGTCTGTAAATGCGAGAAACCTTGTAAAAATACGCGAATATCCTTCATTTTCGAGTGTTTTCGTGCATAAACCGTGAGTATAGCGGGCAAAGGCATAGTATTCCAACGTAAAGCATGGATAAAAATCGATCGATGATGGTTATGATCCGTTTAGACCAAGTGGAGTGGCTATAAATGCGGAAAACCTTGTAAAATTACACTCCTCTTCCCTTATTTTATTGTGTTTCCGTGCGTAAACCGTAAGGAAATCTACCAAAGGCATAGTATTCCGACATAAAGCGTCGAGATACATCGAATGATGATGGGCATGATCCGTTTAGAGCAAGTGGGGATGATGTAATTAGGGGAAATCCTTGTAAAATTACGTGACTCTCCTTCATTTTCGAGTGTTTCCGTGCGTAATCCGTAAGGAATGCAGCCAAAGGCATGGTATTCCGACGATTGGCATCGATATAAATCGAATGATAAGGTCCTGATTCGTTTTGAGCAAGTGGAGTACCTGTAAATGTGGGAATCCTTGTTAAATTACGCAACTTTCCTTCATTTTCGACTGTTTTCGTGCATAAACCGTAACTAAGCGGACAAAGGCCTAGTATTCCGACGTAGAGCATCGATATAAATCGAAGGATGAAGGTCCCAATCCGTTTAGAGCAAATGGAGTGTCTGTACATCCGGAAAACCTTGTAAAATTACGTGAATTTTCTTCATTTTCTAGTATTTCCGTGCGTAAACCGTAAGGAAATCTGCCAAAGGCATAGTATTCTGACATAAAGCATCGATATAAATCGAATGATGAAGGTCCTGATTCGTTTTGAGCAAGTGGAGTGCCTGTAAATGTGGGAATCCTTGTAAAATTACGCGACTTTCCTTCATTTTCGACTGTTTTCGTGCATAAACCGTAACTAAGCGGCCAAAGGCCTAGTATTCCGACGTAGAGCATCGATATACATCGAATGATGAAGGTCGTGATCTGTTTAGAGCAAGTGGAGTGTCTGTATATCCGGAAAACCTTGTAAAATTACGTGATTTTTCTTCATTTTCTAGTGTTTCCGTGCGTAAACCGTAAGGAAATCTGCCAAAGGCATAGTATTCTGACATAAAGCATCGAGATACATCGAATGATGATGGGCATCATCCGTTTAGAGCAAATGGAGTGGCTGTAAATGTGGCAATCCTTGTAAAATTAAGCGACTTTCCTTCATTTTCGAGTGTTTCCGTAGACAAACCGTAAGGAATGCAGCCAAAGGCATGTTATTCCGACGATAGGCATCGATATAAATCGAATGATGAAGGTCATGATCTGTTTAGAGCAAATGGAGTGTCTGTACATCCGGAAAACCTTGTAAAATTACGTGAATTTTCTTCATTTTTTAGTGTTTCCGTGCGTAAACCGTAACGAATGCAGCCAAAGGCATGGTATTCCGACGATAGGCATCGATATAAATCGAATGATAAGGTCCTGATTCGTTTTGAGCAAGTGGAGTGCCTGTAAATGTGGGAATCCTTGTAAAATTACGCGACTTTCCTTCATTTTCGACTGTTTTCGTGCAGAAACCGTAACAAAGCGGCCAAAGGCCTAGTATTCCGACGTAGAGCATCGATATAAATCGAATGATGAAGGTCATGATCTGCTTAGAGCAAATGGAGTGTCTGTACATCCGGAAAACCTTGTAAAATTACGCGACTTTCCTTCATTTTCGAGTGTTTCCGTAAATAAACCGTAAGGAATGCAGCCAAAGGCATGGTATTCCGACGATAGGCATCGATATAAATCGAATGATGAAGGTCCTGATTCGTCTTGAGCAAGTGGAGTGCCTGTAAATGTGGGAATCCTTGTAAAATTAAGCGACTTTCCTTCATTTTCGACTGTTTTCGTGCAGAAACCGTAGCTAAGCGGCCAAAGGCCTATTATTCCGACGTAGAGCATCGATATAAATCGAATGATGAAGGTCATGATCTGTTTAGAGCAAATGGAGTGTCTGTTCATCCGGAAAACCTTGTAAAATTACGTGAAATTTCTTCATTTTCTAGTGTTTCCGTGCGTAAACCGTAAGGAATGCAGCCAAAGGCATGGTATTCCGACGATAGGCATCGATATAAATCGAATGATGAAGGTCTTGATTCGTTTTGAGCAAGTGGAGTGCCTGTAAATGTGGGAATCCTTGTAAAATTACGTGACTTTCCTTCATTTTCGACTGTTTTCGTGCATAAACCGTAACTAAGCGGACAAAGGCCTAGTATTCCGTCGTAGAGCATCGATATAAATCGAATGATGAAGGTCGTGATCTGTTTAGAGCAAGTGGAGTGTCTGTACATCCGGAAAACCTTGTAAAATTACGTGAATTTTCTTCATTTTCTAGTGTTTCCGTGCGTAAACCGTAAGGAAATCTGCCAAAGGCATAGTATTCTGACATAAAGCATCGAGATACATCGAATGATGATGGGCATCATCCGTTTAGAGCAAATGGAGTGGCTGTAAATGTGGCAATCCTTGTAAAATTAATCGACTTTCCTTCATTTTCGAGTGTTTCCGTAGATAAACCGTAATTAAGCGGCCAAAGGCCTACTATTCCGACGTAGAGCATCGACATAAATCGAATGATGAAGGTCATGATCTGTTTAGAGCAAATGGAGTGTCTGTTCATCCGGAAAACCTTGTAAAATTACGTGAAATTTCTTCATTTTCTAGTTTTTCCGTGCGTAAACCGTAAGGAAATCTGCCAAAGGCATAGTATTCTGACATAAAGCATCGAGATACATCGAATGATGATGGGCATCATCCGTTTAGAGCAAATGGAGTGGCTGTAAATGTGGCAATCCTTGTAAAATTACGCGACTTTCCTTCATTTTCGACTGTTTTCTTGCATAAACCGTAATTAAGCGGCCAAAGGCCTACTATTCCGACGTAGAGCATCGACATAAATCGAATGATGAAGGTCATGATCTGTTTAGAGCAAATGGAGCGTCTGTACATCCGGAAAACCTTGTAAAATTACGTAAATTTTCTTCATTTTCTAGTGCTTCCGTACATAAACCGTAAGGAATGCAGCCAAAGGCATGGTATTCCGACGATAGGCATCGATATAAATCGAATGATGAAGGTCCTGATTCGTCTTGAGCAAGTGGAGTGCCTGTAAATGTGGGAATCCTTGTAAAATTACGCGACTTTCCTTCATTTTCGAGTGTTTCCGTGCATAAACCGTAACTAAGCGGCCAAAGGCCTATTATTCCGACGTAGAGCATCGATATAAATCGAATGATGAAGGTCATGATCTGTTTAGAGCAAATGGAGTGTCTGTTCATCCGGAAAACCTTGTAAAATTACGTGAAATTTCTTCATTTTCTAGTTTTTCCGTGCGTAAACCGTATGGAATGCAGCCAAAGGCATGGTATTCCGACGATAGGCATCGATATAAATCGAATGATGAAGGTCCTGATTCGTTTTGAGCAAGTGGTGTGCCTGTAAATGTGGGAATCCTTGTAAAATTACGTGACTTTCCTTCATTTTCGACTGTTTTCGTGCATAAACCGTAACTAAGCGGACAAAGGCAAAGTATTCCGACGTAGAGCATCGATATAAATCGAATGATGAAGGTCGTGATCTGTTTAGAGGAAATGGAGTGTCTGTACATCCGGAAAACATTGTAAAATTACGTGAATTTTCTTCATTTTCTAGTGTTTCCGTGCGTAAACCGTAAGGAAATCTGCCAAAGGCATAGTATTCTGACATATAGCATCGATATAAATCGAATGATGAAGGTCCTGATTCGTTTTGAGCAAGTGGAGTGCCTGTAAATGTGGGAATCCTTGTAAAATTACGCGACTTTCCTTCATTTTCGACTGTTTTCGTGCATAAACCGTAACTAAGCGGCCAAAGGCCTAGTATTCCGACGTAGAGCATCGATATACATCGAATGATGAAGGTCGTGATCTGTTTAGAGCAAGTGGAGTGTCTGTAAATGCGAGAAACCTTGTAAAAATACGCGAATATCCTTCATTTTCGAGTGTTTTCGTGCATAAACCGTGAGTAAAGCGGGCAAAGGCATAGTATTCCAACGTAAAGCATGGATAAAAATCGATCGATGATGGTTATGATCCGTTTAGACCAAGTGGAGTGGCTATAAATGCGGAAAACCTTGTAAAATTACACTCCTCTTCCCTTATTTTATTGTGTTTCCGTGCGTAAACCGTAAGGAAATCTACCAAAGGCATAGTATTCCGACATAAAGCGTCGAGATACATCGAATGATGATGGGCATGATCCGTTTAGAGCAAGTGGGGATGATGTAATTAGGGGAAATCCTTGTAAAATTACGTGACTTTCCTTCATTTTCGAGTGTTTCCGTGCGTAATCCGTAAGGAATGCAGCCAAAGGCATGGTATTCCGACGATTGGCATCGATATAAATCGAATGATAAGGTCCTGATTCGTTTTGAGCAAGTGGAGTACCTGTAAATGTGGGAATCCTTGTTAAATTACGCAACTTTCCTTCATTTTCGACTGTTTTCGTGCATAAACCGTAACTAAGCGGACAAAGGCCTAGTATTCCGACGTAGAGCATCGATATAAATCGAAGGATGAAGGTCCCAATCCGTTTAGAGCAAATGGAGTGTCTGTACATCCGGAAAACCTTGTAAAATTACGTGAATTTTCTTCATTTTCTAGTATTTCCGTGCGTAAACCGTAAGGAAATCTGCCAAAGGCATAGTATTCTGACATAAAGCATCGATATAAATCGAATGATGAAGGTCCTGATTCGTTTTGAGCAAGTGGAGTACCTGTAAATGTGGGAATCCTTGTTAAATTACGCAACTTTCCTTCATTTTCGACTGTTTTCGTGCATAAACCGTAACTAAGCGGCCAAAGGCCTAGTATTCCGACGTAGAGCATCGATATAAATCGAAGGATGAAGGTCCCAATCCGTTTAGAGCAAATGGAGTGTCTGTACATCCGGAAAACCTTGTAAAATTACGTGAATTTTCTTCATTTTCTAGTATTTCCGTGCGTAAACCGTAAGGAAATCTGCCAAAGGCATAGTATTCTGACATAAAGCATCGATATAAATCGAATGATGAAGGTCCTGATTCGTTTTGAGCAAGTGGAGTGCCTGTAAATGTGGGAATCCTTGTAAAATTACGCGACTTTCCTTCATTTTCGACTGTTTTCGTGCATAAACCGTAACTAAGCGGCCAAAGGCCTAGTATTCCGACGTAGAGCATCGATATACATCGAATGATGAAGGTCGTGATCTGTTTAGAGCAAGTGGAGTGTCTGTACATCCGGAAAACCTTGTAAAATTACGTGATTTTTCTTCATTTTCTAGTGTTTCCGTGCGTAAACCGTAATGAAATCTGCCAAAGGCATAGTATTCTGACATAAAGCATCGAGATACATCGAATGATGATGGGCATCATCCGTTTAGAGCAAATGGAGTGGCTGTAAATGTGGCAATCCTTGTAAAATTAAGCGACTTTCCTTCATTTTCGAGTGTTTCCGTAGACAAACCGTAAGGAATGCAGCCAAAGGCATGTTATTCCGACGATAGGCATCGATATAAATCGAATGATGAAGGTCATGATCTGTTTAGAGCAAATGGAGTGTCTGTACATCCGGAAAACCTTGTAAAATTACGTGAATTTTCTTCATTTTCTAGTGTTTCCGCTCGTAAACCGTAACGAATGCAGCCAAAGGCATGGTATTCCGACGATAGGCATCGATATAAATCGAATGATAAGGTCCTGATCCGTTTAGAGCAAGTGGAGTGGCTGTAAATGTGGCAATCCTTGTAAAATTACGCGACTTTCCTTCATTTTCGACTGTTTTCTTGCATAAACCGTAATTAAGCGGCCAAAGGCCTACTATTCCGACGTAGAGCATCGACATAAATCGAATGATGAAGGTCATGATCTGTTTAGAGCAAATGGAGTGTCTGTTCATCCGGAAAACCTTGTAAAATTACGTGAAATTTCTTCATTTTCTAGTTTTTCCGTGCGTAAACCGTATGGAATGCAGCCAAAGGCATGGTATTCCGACGATAGGCATCGATATAAATCGAATGATGAAGGTCCTGATTCGTTTTGAGCAAGTGGTGTGCCTGTAAATGTGGGAATCCTTGTAAAATTACGTGACTTTCCTTCATTTTCGACTGTTTTCGTGCATAAACCGTAACTAAGCGGACAAAGGCCTAGTAATCCGACGTAGAGCATCGATATAAATCGAATGATGAAGGTCGTGATCTGTTTAGAGGAAATGGAGTGTCTGTACATCAGGGAAAACATTGTAAAATTACGTGAATTTTCTTCATTTTCTAGTGTTTCCGTGCGTAAACCGTAAGGAAATCTGCCAAAGGCATAGTATTCTGACATAAAGCATCGATATAAATCGAATGATGAAGGTCCTGATTCGTTTTGAGCAAGTGGAGTGCCTGTAAATGTGGGAATCCTTGTAAAATTACTCGACTTTCCTTCATTTTCGACTGTTTTCGTGCATAAACCGTAACTAAGCGGCCAAAGGCCTAGTATTCCGATGTAGAGCATCGATATACATCGAATGATGAAGGTCGTGATCTGTTTAGAGCAAGTGGAGTGTCTGTAAATGCGAGAAACCTTGTAAAAATACGCGAATATCCTTCATTTTCGAGTGTTTTCGTGCATAAACCGTGAGTAAAGCGGGCAAAGGCATAGTATTCCAACGTAAAGCATGGATAAAAATCGATCGATGATGGTTATGATCCGTTTAGACCAAGTGGAGTGGCTATAAATGCGGAAAACCTTGTAAAATTACACTCCTCTTCCCTTATTTTATTGTGTTTCCGTGCGTAAACCGTAAGGAAATCTACCAAAGGCATAGTATTCCGACATAAAGCGTCGAGATACATCGAATGATGATGGGCATGATCCGTTTAGAGCAAGTGGGGATGATGTAATTAGGGGAAATCCTTGTAAAATTACGTGACTTTCCTTCATTTTCGAGTGTTTCCGTGCGTAATCCGTAAGGAATGCAGCCAAAGGCATGGTATTCCGACGATTGGCATCGATATAAATCGAATGATAAGGTCCTGATTCGTTTTGAGCAAGTGGAGTACCTGTAAATGTGGGAATCCTTGTTAAATTACGCAACTTTCCTTCATTTTCGACTGTTTTCGTGCATAAACCGTAACTAAGCGGACAAAGGCCTAGTATTCCGACGTAGAGCATCGATATAAATCGAAGGATGAAGGTCCCAATCCGTTTAGAGCAAATGGAGTGTCTGTACATCCGGAAAACCTTGTAAAATTACGTGAATTTTCTTCATTTTCTAGTATTTCCGTGCGTAAACCGTAAGGAAATCTGCCAAAGGCATAGTATTCTGACATAAAGCATCGATATAAATCGAATGATGAAGGTCCTGATTCGTTTTGAGCAAGTGGAGTGCCTGTAAATGTGGGAATCCTTGTAAAATTACGCGACTTTCCTTCATTTTCGACTGTTTTCGTGCATAAACCGTAACTAAGCGGCCAAAGGCCTAGTATTCCGACGTAGAGCATCGATATACATCGAATGATGAAGGTCGTGATCTGTTTAGAGCAAGTGGAGTGTCTGTACATCCGGAAAACCTTGTAAAATTACGTGATTTTTCTTCATTTTCTAGTGTTTCCGTGCGTAAACCGTAAGGAAATCTGCCAAAGGCATAGTATTCTGACATAAAGCATCGAGATACATCGAATGATGATGGGCATCATCCGTTTAGAGCAAATGGAGTGGCTGTAAATGTGGCAATCCTTGTAAAATTAAGCGACTTTCCTTCATTTTCGAGTGTTTCCGTAGACAAACCGTAAGGAATGCAGCCAAAGGCATGTTATTCCGACGATAGGCATCGATATAAATCGAATGATGAAGGTCATGATCTGTTTAGAGCAAATGGAGTGTCTGTACATCCGGAAAACCTTGTAAAATTACGTGAAATTTCTTCATTTTCTAGTTTTTCCGTGCGTA